>JAHTLZ010000274.1:4756209-4768389 GCA_023846285.1 Phrynocephalus versicolor | reverse complement strand
TAAATAAATAAATAAATAAATAAATAAATAAATAAATAAATAAATAATCAACAAGCAGAGTCACATTATTAACCAAGGAAGTGCATTTGTTGTTTTCAGAGATTTTCTGGGTGCAACATAGTTTAAAACTCTTTCATGACTGTAAAAGTTCCTGGAATTTCAACTATAAATGTAGTGACAGGTATAGAAGGTAGTTTTTGAACACCCATTTTTCATTATTAGTGTTCTGTCTCCTCTATGTCTGCACCTAAAACCAACCTAAATATTTTGTTAGAAGATGGCATTTAACAGGATGTAAGCCATATTAGTTTTTTAAGAAAACATACATTTTCTATTACTTTTAGCCACAGAAGGCACCAACCTCCAAGATATACTTCCAACCTTCTTTAACCACACTGTTCATTTTCACGACTAATAAGTGAAACAACAGTGTCCTACATTTTCATGTTTGTTTCCAGCCAACAGTGGAGCAGAACATAAGGGACTACTGACGTAGAGGATTTTCACATATGGGCATTTTTAACATCCTGGCTCCATTTTTTGCAACTGCCTTCCTGATACAGATGTCAAATCCAGCTGTCTAAAATCCAGATGAAGGATAGGATGTTCTAAGAGTAGATCCTCTTGTGACCATGGTCAGCCTAGCCTCTACAACCAGCCAATAAAACTACCTCTCATAAAGATGATAGCACCAAACAGGGTTCCTAGATTTTTGAGTGGAATTCATAGAACTGTGCCTTTCTATTGGTGAGAGATAGAAAACTAGCTGTACTTTCCTATCCACCAAAGATCTTGTCCCAGTGATTCCTACAGCTTGCAAAGATGCCCTACCGAGGTATAGAAGATCTACAGTATTTACAAAATTCACACTGGCATACCATTTCAAATAAATCGTATGTGGATAAACTGAGGGAAAAAATAGGTCCTGATCTCCATGCTACCAGTAAACCACAGGGAAGAACGGCAGACTGGTAGCAGGTCTGAACCAGTACCCAGCTAGCCAGGCCCAACTGGAAAGTGCATCTCCTCCTGGTTATCCTACATTTTAGAAGCTTCTCTTCAGTCTGCATTATAGACTTAACCCTTTCAGGTAGTCTCAGACTGAACAAAGTGGAAGTTTCACTCAAAAATTTAGGAAAAGTAGCCAAATTAAATTCCCAGCAAAGTGATGATCAATGTTCAAGGTCAAGATTCAACTTGACCTGGGGAGGTTGTGTTATTCAACACAAGTTATAGATTAAATTTTTTAATATGGATCTTCCTTCATGTCCAGATGAAAATTATAGCCGTCCTCAACTGTAAGAAATGGTAAATACTGTAGAATATTATCATATAGGAATTTGCAAAGCATTGTTTTTCTGTTAGTCCATTACCTCACTATTGAATCTCTAGTCACTCGGGTTAAAATGCAAGAGAAATCTGGACCATAAGAAGCAATTTCATGTTATTCCTGAACTTTTTAAAATAGCTAACCTCCCAAATTACCCTACTGAAATACCACTTTAAGGATGGTGTGCCCTTGGCTCTTACTATTGTAAACTATGCACAAGTAGTTGTATACTGAATTTACATTATTTCTCTAAATAACGAAAATTAGAGCCATTTTTATCCTAAATTACAATTTTTCTACTCTTGTCTTCTAACCACAATTGGGTTATTGTGAACAGGCTCAGAAACAATTCACCCTGGCTTAAGGTACACAAGAGAAAGGGGGTGGTAGGAGTATAAAAGGAGCATTTTAATTGCTTCCAAGTCAAATACAGGGTTTGAGTTTAATTCAAAACGATAGACTGCCAATTCTTTCAAAAAAAGAAATTAAACAACTATGCTTGAAATCAAAGTCCAAGCCCACGTAAGTTGCATTATTTTGCTAAAATATGATCTGACTGACTTCCTAAGTGTGACGTGAGATCATGTGCTGGTATCATTTGAATAAGTATAATTAAGTTTTCTAGTGCTCATTGTGGGAGCAAGATAGGCAGAGTGCACAGCTATGAGGTAAATGTTTGGAGAGCAAACAATTAATACAAGGAACTGTCTTCCGAACTCAGGTCCCAATCTTGTGTGGTTGCTTGCCTGCCTTACCTCATGTTAGGAACAAGGAGTTCTCAAGTCTGTGCTCAACAAAAACGAATGCAGCACAGCGGCCTCTCATTTTAACTTGTATACATTAAGATTCGGAATGAAATTGTGGCATGTCTACTACATTTAACATGTTTTAACCCTATAGCCTATGAACATTTTATTTTTCTTTCTTCTCTAGACACAGACTTGCCCACTTTCTAGCATAAAATGTGTTCTGAATCTACTGATAACTGGCATCCCAGTGCAGCTGATGGATCACAGTGCAAGGAAGGAAACTGTGTGGCCTACAACTAGGCACAGAACTCCTTAAACAAAGGTTTTGGGTCCAGAGCTATCAGCCCTGGAAAAATGGAAAGAAAGCAAATGAAAATGATTTACAGAAACAATTTACAGAAAGTAAATACTGTATTTTCATTGCACTGCAAGCCTGCTAACACATCAGTGTAGACCCCACAAACAATGTGAGCCTTAATACACGGAAGAGGGGTGGGTGGGAATCCCAGGAGGGATCATCATCATCATCATCATCATCATCATCATCATCATCATCATCTCTCTCTCTCTCTCTCTCTCTGTGTGTGTGTGTGTGTGTGTGAGAGAGAGAGAGAGAGAGAGGATCAGAAGAAGGATGACAATGTACACAGTTCTACAGTCACACACACACACACACACACACACACACACACACACACTACAATTTATTTGCATGATTCCTTCTACACACCATCAAATAAATTACAAACAAAATTACAAATACAAATTATAAAATTAAGATAGCCCATGTTGCAAACAGCTGGAGGCTTTTCTTGTCACCATCTCTCCTGCTGAAGTACAGTGTGCTACAGAGCAGCCTAATTTTGCTGTTGATCACAGACAGTCACAACAATTGTTTCCCTTGGTGACCAGGGGACCTTGTAACCAGGTCCATTTTTCCCAACTGTTTTGCTTGCGAATATGCAGCAATCAGATTAGTCAGGTGTTTCCAGCACTCTCCCTAAAGGTGTATCAAGGAATAAGTATGAGCAATGGCTCTGTCCCTTTGCACATGGGCTCAGTGATCCTTGAGGATAAGAGGTTGAAGTAATCACACAGCCAGGAGGAATCCTCCAGGGTCAGTTGAGAGCATGTGTAATGGCGGATGTGCCCCTGGAGGGATTAGAAAAAGTATCTGAGGTGAGACATCTGGGTGTTTGTCAAAGGAAAATTCCAATGGGGCTCTGCTTTGCGCTCCTTGGTGGACAGACCACATCTCCTCTACCCTACACATTTTGTACTGCACAATCCTTCTTAAGTATCTGAAAGAGTCTCAACATGTTTCACTATTTTGCGCAAGAAAATAAAACAGAGCCCTCTGGGAAGCTGGAACTGGCCACCTACAAATGCTCCCAAGACTTCCTTGGCCATTCATTCATTTTTTTTTCCTGAGCCAATGAGACCAACAGCTTAAAAGCCAGCTGTTTTTACTCAAAGAAAAATGTTGACAAGCTGGACAACTGTACTTTTCATTACCAGGCTTACTCGGTGTGTGGCCACAGGTAGAAGGCAAAGATGAAGGACAATAGTAAATTGGTGTCAAAAGGTATACTAACAGAAGGGATCCAAAATATTAGTTATAGGAATAAAACTTACACACTTTTCCTTCTGGACTCAAACTATTCCCTCAATACAACAGAAAAGAAAACTAGGATATTAACAGTGCAGGGCTCAGCAGGATCGGCCCTGGTTAGTACTTGGATGGGCGACCACCAGGGAATACCAGGTGCCATAGGCGCCTGGAGTAGGAACTGGCAAACCACTCCAGTATTCCTGCCAAGAACACTTCATGGACATGGAGTCACAAAGAGTAGGTCACAACTGTAACAACACCACACACACACACACACACACACACACACACACACACAATACAATATGTTGCCAAATCCTTCACTTTGTATTAAAACCATCAAACCTGACATGGGTGCATACTGATAATAATTAAGTATATTCTGATTGTCACAGAAAATTAAAGTAATGGAAAATAATACAGTGGTACCTTGTATAAAGGAATTAATTAATTCCAAATGAAATTATGTTAAGCAAATTTTCCTTTATACAAATTTCCCATAGGAATGCATTGAAAATGGAGTAATCCCATTTTTATGTTGTACGGATTCAACCCACAGGCAATTCAGTTAAGCAGATTTCCCCTATCTCCAGAAATTTTTATGTTGTACATATTTTATGTTATACAAACCATTTGTTATACAAGGGTCCACTGTATTGTCTTCATATTGAACCTTCTTTGGAATACCTTTAACAGCTTCCATGGGTCATTGACACATTAAAACAATATTTCAAAGAATGACTGCAAGGTCTCCGTGCAAATAAGTATGAAAAAAAAATCAGCATTCCAATGTTATTGGACTCTACCATGATGGGTTGTAATAGTGGCAGTTCTTCTTTTAACTGTTAATGTAAGAGATTCACTAGAAAATATTTTTGAACAAATCTCTCTCTGAAATACTATGTTATATAAGAACAAATATCAACATAAAACACTGAGAAACTTAATGGAAACGTGAAAGCTTCTTATTTGTGCATGGACCTTGGACATAAATACAGAATAGCTATGTAACTATTTCATGGATATGCTACGACTAGGGACCTAGAATGAGCTGCCTAGATGCCCTAAGCACATCCTCTCTCACTTGATTTCGGAAGCTAAGCAGGGTCAGCCCTGCTTAGTACTTGGATGGGCGACCACCAGGGAATACCAGGTGCTGTAGGCGCCTGGAGTAGGAACTGCAAGCCACTCCAGTACTCCTGCCAAGAAAACTCCATGAACATGGAGTCACAAAGAGTCGGTCACGACTGTAACAACACAACACACAAGGACCTAGAATACTTACTCAGTTTATGGCAAACATTCATGTTAAGTAGTATGTAATGCTTCTACTGTTATTTCAATTAAGTTATTCCTAAAAATACTTTTTCCTCACAGTGGCAAAAAGCAGCGCAATTAAAGGCTGGACTTCTAACATTTGTATTGGCCTCCACAGTTATAGCATATCAGTTCACAGTGCTTTCTCCCAAATTTTACCAAAACCTCTTCCTTTCAGTTGACATTGAAAATGATTTTTCCTCTTCCAACATCAGTCAGCATGACTGAATAATTCTGAATTACTCTGAATATGCCATGCACATTCTCTGTGATAGACTGCATATATTCTACTATTATTTGACAGCTACTGTACCTTTGTTGGTGGAATACATTTATGGAATTGTGGCCGTCATAAAAAAAGATACCCTGACTG
This sequence comes from Phrynocephalus versicolor, assembly GCA_023846285.1. NCBI lineage: Eukaryota > Metazoa > Chordata > Lepidosauria > Squamata > Agamidae > Phrynocephalus > Phrynocephalus versicolor. The sequence goes on along the minus strand of JAHTLZ010000274.1, from coordinate 4,763,008 downwards.
GTTGATTTTGCAAAGTCCCTTTGGTTCTGCTATGCAAAACAACTGCAAACCTTTAAAATAGCATTACGGTATTCTAAGGGGCCTGTGTAAGATATTTTACTAGTGTTAAAATCCATCTGTGACATCTCAGCATGTTCCATTGACCCAACTGCATTTTGCCTTTGTCAGTAAAGAATCAAACTACGTCATACACAATGAACACATCCCTTAGGATGATGGTAGCTGCAACACAGTTGTGATGTCTGTTCATGTCAAATAATACACATAGTCCATCAATGGAACCTCCTACAAATTGTGTGCAATGATCTTAGCCATGTCAGGGTTTGCACTATCTTCTGGTATCCACTTCGGTTTTGGTTTCACTTCATATCTTTTCAATAAGCATCACAATGGCAGTGTATTCCATGCTCTGTTTGAGCAGTTCTCATCTCCCAGATATGGCAAAATCCATACAGTAACAGGCAAAACATGTTGTTGAATTCTAAAAACGTCCCAGATTTCTAATCAAAGCAGATTTCTGCTTTCAAACATTGATTCACTCTAGAAATACCCCAGATTTCAGATTTCTTACACCTTCAAGAAGCTTTTTACCATGAAAATAATATGCTATTTCAGACCTCTTTTAGCCCAGCTAAGACAGTGAAATGGCCTTGGCTAATTCTCATGTATTGGGCGAGGTGGGGGAGAGAATCTTCAAAACGTCTGTTTCAAGATTGACATGCTATGCACCCAGAGAGAAAATGCTATCTTTCATTGTCATATCACTGGTTGTTTCACTGAAGCAGCTTATTTTCTGTAAACAATTGTTCTGCAACTAGTTTCTTTCCACTCTACAAATGAGGCTATCATGTGCCTGGGCCAAATGCCTATTATTTTTACAGGATCCATATTATGGAAATTCATTACCTCCTGGGTATCCAAAATTAAGAGGTCCTCCTCAACCTTATAAAAGAGGTTTTCATGGTATTAATGACCACAGAATGGGTAGAGTCATTCTTGGCAAATAACTCTTGTATACCTGCTTGTTGCACATAGGTTTTTCAATGTGCTTAGTGCCTTCACTGTTACCCTTTCCCCCTTAAATTTCCCAAATTATTCTGGATGTTTTATTTTCTGCCACCAGACAGCACCTCAGCACTGAAGTACTTTCAGACCCACTGCACCTGCATCTCCTGTTCTGGAGTATTTACACATTCATGGACCTCGTATAATAGCAGAAAACAATAAATTTGATGTATAGTACGTGCCACAAAATGTCCAGAACGGAACTCGTTATACAGCTGAGGCAGTTTAAACCACGTCTTTCTTATACAGATTGGGAGTCACCCTTTACAGCACTGATGTGATTTAAGTGACAACAAGGAAAAGGCTGTGTGGTCCCCAAAATTACACAAATGTAGGTGGTATCTTTTATTTGGTCACTAAAGCATCAAACTTTTTGGAAGCTTTCATGGAAAAATTCTACTTCTTCAGGCTTAGCAAAACCTTCAATGCAGAAAAATTATTGTCGAGCTCCAAGCATTGATGGCACATAAATGTTTGTTATTAGTCTGCACTATCTCGTTTAATCAAGATTTTGAAAGATCAAAACATAGCTGGCATGCTCTAGTTTCACAATAAAACAGACTTTGCATAAAACTTTAAAACAGAAATAAGGACCTATTGAAATCTAGAGGGCATGTTAATCAGGATCCAGTTTTATTTTAAGTGGGGCAAATTCTCAAAACTGCTTTTAGAAGTACAGCACATAGTCAAGAAGCCCAAATTTAGATTAAGTTGTATGACTACATATGGAAGATCAGTCAAAATCACTCAAGTTCCAGCAAGTTCTTAATATCTAAAAAATAACAAAAAGTGTGCACACAAAAGGTAATTGTGAACATTAACCCTGTTGACATTAACCTTATAAGTGAATCATTTATATGAGTGAGAAAATGCAATTATATAATAAACCATTTATGTAATGTCATCTCCACAGATGGACTTCACAAAGGTCAAGAAGTTAGATCTTTGCTTTAAGAAATTTACAATATAAAACTCTATTTAAGGGACACAAATACCTAAGAAATGCTTTTGCGCACTGTTATATCTAATATTCATGATACGCTTATTACAATACAAATTAGAAAACCGATATCTGACTCAGTTCAAGGATTCCAAGCAAGCTGTTGGATCAAAATGGCTGTTGCCACAGAGGTTAGAAGTACAAAGACTGAAATATCACTGTCAATCTCCTTCAACTGTGTAGTTGCTGAAAACACAGATCAGATTGAGACATTACTGGGAAAGCATTAAAAGATGAAATTCTACCAGACTAATCACAAGTTTTACAAGTTACCGCACTGAAAACCCATAGGGAAATGTGGTTATGGACCTCTAAAGCTTATACAAACAAAATGAGATGAGATGTTGGGGGTAATGTATTTAAAAGCCCTGTCATTATATACACAATGTTTTCATATGTGTATGTTTTCATTCAGGCCTGTGAGTTAGCAAAACAGGTGGGAAAACTGGACCACACTTTTAACCTAAGCACAAAGTTAAACACGTTACCTGGAGCTTGTTGTACCTATCCTGGTGTGAAATTAATTTGTCCTCTTTTTCTTTTAGGAAATCTGTTTCCAGAATCCTGTATTTTTCCAAGAGATCTTCAAACTCCTGGAGGAAAAAAATACAAATATAAGATTAAAAGGTACTCAATCTATTTTAAAATTCTAGACTAGTCAGTCCTCAAATTATCTCACATTTAATAAAGTGCTAGTTAGTTCATAAACTAAGGTGCTGTTCTAAAGTTGTTTTTAAATTCAGTAGCCTTCTGCCTTATAACAACAGCAATGCCTAAAGAATGCATCAGTTCTGTATATAAAAAGAAAGGACAAAGAACACCAGCAAAACATCTTTCCACCTTGTTCTCCGAAAGCACTCAACTTATTTTCCTGAAACTTTCCAAATATGTCAAACTGAGTCAGACACCCAGCATGAAAAGAAACCAACATGGTTAGAGTCTGGCAAGGCTAAGAGCAACTGAAGACAGGATCTTGGACTGGAAAAGTGTTAGACAACCCTAACTATAGGCAATGTTGCCAGCTATGACCATAATGACACTCTCCATGATTCTGCAGAGCTGTAGCTGTACCTTTTTTATTCGGCATTTTTCTTCATCAGTTGCCCTAAGCTTAACTTCTAGACTTGAAAGAGTTTCCTGAAGATGCTTCTTAGATTCGTTTAATTCCAGCTCCGCCACATCATCAGCTCCAGCTTCTAAATCGTCTGTTAAACTCAAAGAGCAAATTGATACGTCCAATGAAGCACCAAGTGACGATTGAACCTATTTTGGGGGTGAAGTGAAACACACAATATTGACAGATATTTAGAATAACAATGCTTCATAATTGCCTTGGAAGTACACACTGGCAATAAGTTTTTTAAATCATCTTCCAGAAGAGAAGTATGACAAAATCCCACTGACAATGCAGAAGTCCCAAAAGAGTTCTTTAATGATTTTACTCACACACAAAAACACACACTTGTACAAAACTCAACATCCAAAATTCTCTAATATTCTACAGACCTGATGATACAAACGTTGTAATATTTTCAGGCTTAGCGGTATTAACAATCACATGACCAGAGCATGAAATGTTAGTACAAAAAGCCAAATTTCTTAACTTTTCACCAACTGAAGAACTAAACTAAGCCAATTTAGGGTAACTTAATGCATTAAAATGTATGAGGTAAAGTCAACTTTTGTGTAGTAAAGTTATTAGTTAATTTTAAAAGAAATCCAGACAGTAAATGGCACTCAGTTTGTTGGTCACTTCTTTAGAATGGCTGTCTTTGCAACTTAAAGGGGTATTTTGGCTTCAACAATTGCATTGATTGTGACTGAGCATTATAAAAAAAAAACAGTAGGGCTTGAGCTAGTAATGGTTACATTGGTCCATTATCAAAGGAACTCTATGATAAAGAAGATTTTGACTAACTGTAGTCAAAATGTGAGCTCCAAAAATGTCTCTTTTCTTAACCTCCAAAAAAACACAGTGGTGCCTCTACTTGCGAGTGGCTCAACTTAAGAGCAATTTGGCTTAAGAGTTGAAAACTATTGGCATTTTAACTGCTGCCTTACAAATTTTAGATGTGGTCTGCTCTACTTCCAATTTTTTTTATTTATTTATTTATTTATTTATTTATTTATTTATTTATTTATTTTTATTTTTGATTTATTTTTTAAGGTAGGGCTGTTCTACTTAAGAGTTGTTTGACTTAAGAGAATGCATTCAGAATGATTAAATTCGTAAGTAGAGGTACCACTGTATGCTTAGAGGGTTGCCATGCAACTCTACAGATGTCTACTCAAAAATCCCACTTGGAGTAATTCCACAATTTTGCCCTTGATCATCTATTTTTCCATCATGACTCTCGACAGATATATTGTGAATAGTCATAATGGATCCTTCTCCTTCTTCTTCTCAAAGCAGCCCTCAGAACCATCCAAAACCAGTTATGGAGGACTTCCTAGGCCCCATGGCTAATTCTGCAGCTGCCCAGGGGTTTCCAGTGATGATAGAGGATCACCAACCCATTCGCCAGCTCTATTCTCCCAGTGGAAACTCCCTGTTTGGTACTGCCAACAGATCTTTTACCTGATCTTTAGCATCAGCTACAGCTGAAGAGCTGGATGAATGATATCCACCAACAAGGGTATCACCACCTGAAGAATTAAATGGATCAGAAGAAGCAAAGCAAGTGGATGGGACAGGCTGCTCCAGAAGAACCTCAGATGAAACTGTTTGAGGGATGTGGATTTCAGGTACTATATAAGAAACAAAAAAGAATGCCAATGAACTGAAATACATTCCATGTATGTGGAAGTCAATGTGCAGTAACAATGACAAAACAGTAACTTTGTGTAAAATATATTTGACAAGCTAATCAGAGCAAACTATAAACACAGCCATTTTAATTATTGCCTAGTAAAGACTGGCAATAGAAAGCTCAATTCCTGTTCACCCAATCTTAACACCTCATGCTTACAAGGTCTCCCATGCTCTTGGGTTTCCTGGTCCTTTTATTCAGTTCCAGAATATAAGTCACTTTTCTACATAAAAAAAGAGATGGTGCTTGAAGTAATCAGTGGCGAGAACCGTCAAGGAATGAAAAATTGATAGCTTGGTGCTAACATGGTTCCTGAAATCCTGGTAACCTACTCTTAAGACTCTGGCTGATATCCAAGGCTTCAGAGTTTACATGGGCCATGTAATTTTTTTTCCTTATCTGTGGATCCACAGCAGTTTGAGTGCAGCTATTTGCCGTGGTGTATACATTTTATGACTTACAAGCCAAAAAGTTATAAAAGAGTTTCATACGAAAGATAAGCGGGGTATAAATATAAAAATAAATAAATTAAATAAATAAATAAATAACTTTTGTACAATAAGTCTCTTGGGACTACCTTAAGCCCTGCATTTTGATGGCACTGTTCTCCTTCTGAGGCTCGTATCCTGAAAGAAGGCATTTTTGCCTGCACGATCCATGACAAGAGGTAGATCTTGGAGGGAACATGTAATGATCTTTGTCTGGTTACTACCTGATGACAACTTACATTGGGACTCCAATCCACTTGGTTTTCAACAGGGAAGATGAGAAAATAAGGTTTCAAATTACTTTTACCTCTGAGGAGACAATATTAGCATCTTCCCTTTTTTGGAAGGGCAGCACATCTGGAGATCTTTAGTACCTGACTGATGGCTCCATTTTCAAGAACCAACTTTAGAGGCTTCACAACAGAGACAAGAGCAGATTTCTCCTAATTTGTACATCTTATGGGTTGCTTATAAATTTAAAACTAATTGGATCATTTTATTGTGGCTCTCCTTCTCTGTTCCTATGACCTCATTGCAGCTTCTGGTGTTCCCTAGGGGTTTCTTTTCCCCTGGGGAAGCCTTTCCAAGTCTTGGGATGGAGGATTTAAAATGTTATAAAGTCCCACGGCCACTCCCAGCCCTACTGGCAGAAACAGGGCCGTGATTTCTGATTGTTAAAAACTACCCCCACTTCTGTTCCTAGATTATGAAAGGCTTCCCCAAGGCACAAGGGAACCCTAGGGAGTCTAAGGCATATGAAGCTTTTAATTAGTTTTAATTACTTATTAACCATTAATTAGTAACAATTAATTAGTTTTAATTAATTGTTAATACCAACACCAGCTGATGACATCATCAACTTCCACCACATAGCTTTTTGAGAAAAGGACTTTGGCTAATATTTGAATAATAAATATACATTTCAATCTGTGCACCCTGCTTACAATAGATTTTTCAGTACACATAATTACAGACTTGTTCTAGCTAACTTGCATTTTCAGGTACAATAAGGTAACCCAACACCTACATGTAAGTTGGTGAAACAAACATGCCATGAGTTTTAATCCTGAGAAAAAGTCTTCTCTAGTGCTACTTCTTCAGTGCTGTAGACAAGCAATCTCATCTTCACCCAGCAAATAAAATTTATAAAATAAATTCATATTTTAAAATGGCAGCACAATTCCACTAAAATACCAGGTCATAACTTTGCTTACAGAAATCTTCAAATGCCAGATTTCCTTGATGTAGCAATACATTTAGAAACAGTAGCCATATAAGACTGCTAGAATAAAGTAATAAACTTTGTAGCACCTTAAAGTTTCATGGTTGTGCAGGTGGGATGGATTTTCATAGGTTAGAAACCTATATCATCAAACATATTAAGTCATCTGTAAAACTATCTGGGAGTTGAGTCATGGCTACTGGACTTCTTTTTT
>JAHTLZ010000274.1:4732004-4755709 GCA_023846285.1 Phrynocephalus versicolor | reverse complement strand
TTTCTTTCTTTCTTTCTTTCTTTCTTTCTTTCTTTCTTTCTTTCTTTCTTTCTTTCTTTCTTTCTTTCTTTCTTGTTTGTCATGGAAGGTAGAGATTGCTGTCTTCCCCAGCTAACTGGTTATTCACCCTATTTTAATGCTAATTCAGGTGTGCCTGTCATGCTGTGTCACTACAGTTCTAGCTACTGGTGGGATGGCTAAGAGAATGCATCCTCCACGAGACAGTATATATTTCAGAGCTTGGTCACATCGTAACCATTTTGATCCTTAACACTTCAGATGGGACGTAATTAGGGCTGCAAAGCTTAATAAGAGAATGGGTTGACTGATCAACCTGGATAATCAGCAAGGGCACGTGTGAATCAATATGACTGATACTGGAGAGCATGTTTCCCTGCTTTTCTGTTCCACTGCCTCCTTTGCATTCCTTGGAGTGTTGGATACTAATGCTGAAAAACCTCCTTTGCTTTCAGAAATGGATGGTAGGGTTTATACACCAAGTTGTACATGCCGTCACATTTCTTTCAGCCAATATCCTCCACAGTTATAAGCTTTTAAAAATATATGTAGTTTTTGTTGTAATTGATGAATCATATATATATATAAATCCATTGATTCATCAGTTACATCAATATATATATATATATATATATATATATATACACACAGACACAGATTATATATATTATTTGCATGCTCCAGACCCAGGCAGGCAGGCAGACACAGTGCATAGCTTAGAGGTATTAAAAGTACAATACTGGATTTCACCCAAAGTCTAGTTTTGTCTTTCTTGTTATGAATTGTAGAAAATGTATACAGCAGTCATTACTCTTTAAAAAGTGTTCCTCTTCTTCATTTTATTCTAAGCTTTTGTTCATACTTGGCACCCACCAATATGTCATTAGTGCATAATATGCTAAGCATCAGATTAAATCAAATTGATGTTGGAAAGCAGTCGGGTACTTTTTCCCTTCTCTCGTCCATACCTTTTAAAAAAAAAAATCTTTGTTGTGTTTCAGTACTTAGAGAACAGAGTGGCAGTCTTCAGATAATGTACTCCCAGTTAGTCCTATTGACCTTGGTGGTATGGCTCTACAGCAGTGGCTCCCAACTTAATGTAACCCTGACATTCTTGGACTGAAACTCCCAGAAGCCTTCCACTATTAGCTGGGCTGACCAGGGTTTCTGGGAGTTGCAGTCCAAGAACAAGTGGGTTACCCCAAAATCAGGAACCACTACTCTAGAGTAAATGTTGGAAGGGTTCCAGTCTCATATTGCTGGAGTGGAAAATCTCGTATTGGATTTTGCAAGTTTTGACTTGGTAAAACATGGTTAAAAAGTGGAGTTGGTAAGCTGCATAGAGACATGTTCTTCTCTCTCTTTTGCATAATAGTTGGCTCTAAAGCCATCCAATGAAACGGACAGGTGAGGGGACAAGGGGGGGAGCAGATGGGTATGCAATATAGAAAGTTCTGTTGTGGAATTTGCTACTTTAAGATTTGGTGTAGGTCACCATCCTAGATTACTTTAAATGGGGATCTTACAAACTTGGGGAGAATAAATCTATTAGGCTAAGGGTACCATGCTTTGAAGACATACTGAGAAGTTTAATGCTCACTGGAAAAAGACTTCATCCTGAGAAAAGTTGAAGATGGCACAAAAGGAAAGTAAAATATGAGATTGATTGGCACAGTAATGGAAGGCATGGTCCTGTATCTGCAGTACCTGTAAAGGGCTGTTTATGATAAGACCCAATTGAGTCTCCAGAACTCATCACTAACCTGATGGAATGATAGCAAGAATAACAAGATAATCAGTGGGCTATTAGTCATGGTGGCTATATTCAACCACCAAGATGAACAGAATCTGAACATCAATGCTCAGGAAATGATGGTGGTGGTGGGGAAGGATTGCCTTCATATTCTGCTGATGGGTTCTCCCCCCCCAAAAAAAAAAAAGTTATTGGATGAGATGAACTTTTGATTTTGATCAAGGTTCCTTTTTCTGTTCTTGCAGAGGGCTAAATCCAGGTATTAATCCTAACTAGAACAGACTGTTGCATGAATGGAACCTGGTAATTTAAAATGAATGTTAAGTCCCATGAGTTCAATAGGCCTACTCACACTTGGAGTAACAATTTGATTTAGCCAATCAGGAGACATGATTTTGTACCTCCAGTCTGAAACAACAATCCAATAGTACTCCAGTATATTGCAGCAAGTACAATAGGCCCCAACTGTTTATTTCTGTCTGTGTGCCCCTTCCCCGTTGCTTCCTCCAGCTTCCTATTTCCTCTGTCACAGTTCCAAGCAACAATAATATGTGGCACATGTCACAGGGTTATATTGTTTAAAAGATGGAAGTTCCAAAGATGCCCAGGCAGGCTACAGAATGCCAAGAGTCTCCAAAAGCATAGATGAGGTATCTTCCAAATCAGAATCAGAATCAGAATCAGAATACTTTTATTGGCCAAGTGTGGTTGGACACACCCGGAATTTGTTTTGGTAAAATATGCTCTCGATATAAAAGGAAATATAAGAATCAGATAGTCAACAATAAAAACACAGTACAACAATACAATATAACCCATTATTTAAAAGGAAGAAGAGAAGTAATTCAACAGTTTGATAGTACTTGGAAACTATCTTTATATCTAGTTGTCCTAGTATGCAATGCCCTAAAACGTCACCCTGAGGGTAACAATTGAACCAGATTATGTCCAGGATGTGTGGGATCTGTGTATATTTTCATAGCCCTCTTTTTAGCTCGTGTGGTATACAATTCCACAATAGATGGCAGATTAGTAGCAATGATTTTTTTCTGCAGTTCCAGTTATCCTTGAAGTCTATATCTGTCATGCTTAGTCGCAGAACTAAACCAGACAGTTATAGAGGAACATATAATAGATTCAATAGCACCTCTATAGAATTGAATCAACAGTTCTTTTGGCAGTCTGAACTTCCTAAATTGACACAGAAAAAACATACTTTGTTGTGCTTTCTTAATAATACTTTCAATATTAGATGACCATTTTAAATCTTGAGATATAATAGTACCTAAAAATTTAAAGGACTCCACTATTGACACTAAGTTATTTGATATCATAAGAGGTGGCTGTATAGAACGAGTCCTCCTAAAATCCACCACCATTTCAACAGTTTTGCATGTGTTTAATTCGAGATTATTTTGAGTACACCATAAAACTAGTTGTTCAATCTCTTGCCTATAGGCAGATTCATCATTGTCTCGAATGAGGCCAATCACTGTAGTGCCATCTGCAAACTTCACTATTTTAACAGAGGAATCCTTTGAGGTACAATCATTAGTATACAGTATAAGGAAAAAAGAAATGGAGAAAGCACACAGCCCTGAGCGGCTCCTATTCTAACCTTGCTAATATCTGATATAATTTTACCTAACTTCACCTGCTGCTTTCTGTCTGTTAGGAAGCTTACAATCCATTTACAAGTGTAATCAGGTACAGACAGCTGTTTTAATTTAGTCATAAGGATATCCGGAATAATAGTGTTAAATGCAGAACTAAAATCAACAAAAAGAACCCTTGCATAAGATTTTGGAGATTCAAGATGTTGCAATATATAATGTAAGGACATATTAATAGCATCATCTATTGATCTATTTGCACGATAAGCAAATTGCAATGGATCTAATGACAAATCTGTGATAGATTTCAGGTGAGCCAACACTAGTCTCTCAAAAGTTTTCATGACCACAGAAGTTAAATCAACTGGTCTATAATCATTCAATTCCTTGACAGAAGATTTTTTTGGTACTGGAATAATCAAGGAATGTTTGAAGCAAGAAGGAACATAACACATCTCCAGTGATCTATTAAAGATGCAGGTAAAAATAGGAGCCAGTTGTTCAGCACAAACTCTTAAACAAGAAGATGTGATTTTATCTGGACCTGGTGCTTTCCTTAACTTAATATGAAAAAGTGAACCTGGTAAGCTCCCTCTTCAAATTAGGGTTTATATAGTAAAATCTTAATTTCAATGGCAATTAACTGGGAGTGTTTACTTTGGACATGACTTCTTAACAACAGACCGTTACACACCTTCACACTAGCACTGACTGGAGGAACTGATGTAAGGAATTCAACATCTACATCATTCATCTGATATACTTGAAAAGGTAGGCATAGTAACACTTTGCCAATTTAGCTATAAGATTAGCTTCTGTATTCCTTCCTATACGAGCACATAGCTCACATAACTAAAACAAGCAGTGCATGGCCATAATTTAGATTTTCTCATTTGAAATGATGATCAGTTGGAACTCACAAGGAATCACTGCATTTTGCCAGTTCTTTTTACCTGTGGGAAACGCTGCCCAAGGAATAGCAGGAGAAGTAGTCTGTGGTTCACCATTTCCATCCTTAAAAGTCTCTGCTGCCTGGAAATGTCAAGTGTATCATTAAACTTCAGTGCAAGGGCTTCTCCAATACTAAGTCTTAATTTATAAACACAATGCAAAAACAAAAACAAACAAACAAAAAACAAAGTGGCGCCTTAAAGACTAATTACTATATTTTAATGTGAGCACTTTGTGGACAACTCCACTTCCTCAGACATAAGAGTGGTTTATGTAAATCCCCTGTGCAATTCCAGCCAAACAAGTAGTTGAATGATCCCCAAATGTACTACTTCAGAATCTCCCTGCTCTTCCCTGCAACGAGGAAAGAAGAGGATAAACGGGGAAAACAATAATAACTAAGTAAATAATGTATTACTAACTGCATACCTCAAATCCTCCAAAGTCATCATCATCCATTTTCAAGAAAATACCTAGAGAACATAAGATATTAATTTAATAATTCTCTTTTCCAATTATACATCTTTCAACCCTAGACTAATTAATTAGATAAATGTTTTAATAAAACTCTCCTGAATTCTTAATAATAATTGTAATGCAGATATTAGTTCAATAATGAATGCAACATGGAAGGCATGAAATGGCTGAAATCCAATCATGTTGCAACTGGAATACGTGCACTGAATCAAAGGAACTTAGAGAGGACTTGACTCACCAGATCTCATTAGTTCAAAAAGTTAATTCTTACCACACAATAAAATGATCTCCCACCTTCCCACTACGAGTCTTAGAAAAGCTGTATATTTAGAAGCAAGAAATCACCATGTGTTTCTTGTTTTCAAAAACAAATCTCAAGACATGGCTATATAGAAAGGCTTTTCCTGGCTATTAATTCATCTTTTCTCGGTTTGCTGATCTTTAATCTGCTCCTTCTGTTTTAGTTATCCTTCTGTTCCTTGAGTGAGTTTTATGATGTCATTGTTGATTTAGGTATGTTCATTTTGCTTATTAGCTTTATTTTACATTGTACATTGTTCTTGTTTTGCTTTTTGAAATATTTTTACACTGCCCAGAGTGTCGTTGTTGCTAGATGGTGTGGTATATAAGTCAAATAAATAAATAAATAAATAAATAAATAAATAAATAAATAAATAAATAAATAAATAAATAAATAAAATGTTCACTTGAATTTAGTTAAGAGTCAGCAAAATCAAACTTTCTCGCTATTGCCATATAAATTCAAGACATGTTTGAATCATTATAATTTGAAACAGAAATCCCAAGCAGAAAAAAGGCGGATAAGGTTCAAAAAGAGGCATGTTTAACAGAGAGATGCAGGTAACTAGGGAAACAAAATACAAATACATCTAAAATACTTTTATGGTTCATTAAATAGCTTGCAAACTATCTGTCAATATTTGTTCATTGCAAAAGGTAACCTATTAGTAGTCTCTTCATAAAAAATCCTCTTTACCACAAAGCAAAATCTGCCCTTCCTTTACAATATTTGGTTCACACTTGGTGACAGAATGCATCACTAAATAATATATTCAAACATAAAATTTAAAATCCTATTACTGATGACTAACATAATTTGTTCTGAATCCTCAAATTAATCAATTTTTCACTTGCTTTTCTTGAAAAAGTTAACATTATGTTCATTCTACAATGAAAAATGAAAGCCAAACAAGTAACTTCCAGCTATGGAGACAAGCACTTAGCTCTGCAACTGAGAGCCCTTTAAACATCGCTCACCACGCGCCCGCTACCCCCCAGGGGAGGTCGCGCAGGCAGCGAGCGATCTTTGGAAAGGACTCCTGGCTGCGGAGACAAGCGCTTGTCTCCGTGGCTGAGAGCCCTTTAAACATCACAGGGGAGGGCAGGTTTGCTGGGCGCGATGGCTCCCCTTTCCCTCAAGCACTTTCGGGGTACTGCGGTCCCATTGGACATGCACAAAAGAGCTTCTAGGAAGGTAAAAAGATCTCACTCATCAAGGGCATGATCACAGGGACAGGGGTTCATCCTTGCACAGGGAGAAAGGGTGCTGGAACACCCCTCACTCCACAGACACAATTAGTCTCTTCTAATATCTTCTACCTTTGAGGTAGAGAGAGGGGAACGGACAAATCTGGAAGTGGGCACAACTGAAGAAACTGTGAACTGTGGGGTCCATGGTAAAACAGCAGCATATTTTCTTCATCTCTTGTTTCAGTGGCTGAAATACTGTTGAACAGCATGGTAACATTAGACTAGACTCACTAAATCAATGATAATTTGGAAGTCAACTCCTCAACCCATTCTATTGACTCAAGAAGACCTGATCTAGTTGCAATGTACTATATTCAACTAAATTACAACCAAACCATCAGAAGTATACACAATCAAACCGAATAAGCAAGTATTGAAAACACCCAATTTTCTGTAAGTTGAAAGCAAAACTCTTTTTGCTTTCCTTTTTCTATTTAATAGTATGAAAGCAAAAGCAAAACTGAAAGCAAAACTGATTCCATAAAAGCACAATTTCCAGATACAGTAATCCCCTGTTTATTGTGGGGGTTAGGGACCCGACCCGACCCACAAAAAAAGGAAATCTGCATTATGTGGATGCTGGGTCAGGTTGGGAATTGGGGTGGGGGCTGTTTCAGGCCTCCTACACCTACCTTAGGCCTGGCACTGCCCTGAAAGGGCCCCCAACAGGCTTCCTGGGCCTGTTGGAGGCCTCAGAAGTGGTTTCCAGGAGCCTGGAAGTCACTTCCAGTTTTTCAGAAGTGACTTCTGGTTTGCTGGGAATCACTTCTGAGGCCTCTGACAGGCCCAGGAAGCCCATCAAAGGCCCACTTAGGGCAGTGCCAGGCCTGAGGACCCCAAAGAGGCCCACACAGATTGCCCCTGGAGCTCCTGCCTTCATATACTGCAATCCCACTATATACCCGGACTGCATTATATGAACCGCAATACAGCAGGGGATTACTGTAGTGCTATTTCTTCTGTTATCCTCTTCTTTTTCCTAGCATTTTACTACAGGTGGAGGGTCTTCTTTTCAGATCCTGAAACATCACTTTGCCCAATGCACCATGCCTTCAGGACAAAGGTCAACAATTTGCTTGTCCTTACTGACAGTGTCCTGCCATCTCTGCTTAGGCTGCCCATGTGGGTGCCAGCCATCGATTTCCAGGTGGCATGCAGTTTAGGTGACGGTGGAAGGTACTGCTCTGAGAATATGTCCATACCAGTGGAGCTGGCTTTCTCTCCTCATCTCTGTTATCCATACCACACCAAGTTGCTGTTGGATGGTATCATCTGTTACGTGGTCAAGTAGGAATATACGTATATCCAATGAAGTATTTGCATTTCCATGACAGGGAGGTGACTCTCTGTGCATGCTCTTCCTGCCCAGCACTCTGTGACATACAGTGCAAGCAGGTGGACAATTCTCTTTTAAATCTTAGAGCTGAGATAAATTGGCATTTGTCTGTCCCAGTGCACACTGGTGAGTTCTCACCACCATAACCAGGTCTCATTCAACCTTGTTCACATGTCACGACTGATAACAACATCACCTTGGAGATGGGAGCCAAGATACTGGGAGTATGTCTGTGAAGATTCTCAGTCATCCGGGTGAGTTTATCTGGAAGATGAATCATGGCTACTGGACTTCTTTTTTGAGAGAGAGAAACGTTTCGCTGTTCATCCGACCGATGAAGCTCTTTGGATGAACAGCGAAACGTTTCTATCTCTCAAAAAAGAAGTCCAGTAGCCGTGACTCAACTTCCAGAAGATACTGTGAGATATTCACCTTTTTAAGGTTTTATCCCTTATCATCCTTTGTTCTTGGTTAATGGAAGAATTTTAAGATAATTTTACACATTACATGCTCTTTTAGTTTTATTTGCTAAATATAAACAAACAATGTGGCGTACCCAACTGACGAACAGCATCAACAAACCTTCTCAATGCAAAGCTTCCCATCAAAACCACACTGCTGACTCAGTGAAGAATAAAGGGTTGCCACTGGAAAGCAAAATTGCTAAACCCACCATCTGCATACATAAAATCCCTTTGTATGTGTATGAAGCCCAGCAGTAGTTACTAAAAATATTTCAATCCCCTCCTTTCTGTCTCAGTGTTAAGTATTTAGACAGGGTGCAACTGAAGACCATAAATACAATAAAAATCAATGAGACACACAAACAAAAACCAGCAGGAGATACTTTTTCAGTTGAACAAAAAGTAATTCCACCATGCCTAAGATATCTTTTTGTAACATTTACGTGTGTTCAGTTAGTGTCCTTGCACCATCTCCAAATATTTCCTAACCCATTCAGTGTCAAGAACTTTTTGATCCTGCTCAGCAGGATAGATAGCAGGGTCATGTTTGCATTTTAATTCAAACTGCATTTGTTAAGCAGAAACTGTACATCCCTCCAGGGGCTAGGAAACAATAATAAAACGAATCACAAGGGCAGCTAAAAACAAAAGATGAGAAACTCAGTGAAATTACCAGCATAATCAACTCTTCACAGCTCATGCTCAAGACTTAGGTTGGTCAATATCTTTCTACTGCCTCAGGAAAGGAGCTCAAGTTCACCAGAACTCATCTTCAGGTGAGGATGGTATAAAACTTGAGACTGATGTAAACGGTTTAAAAATTGGGCCAGATGCCCCTGGCTCATGAAGCCAAAATGCCAACAAAACATGGTAATATGAAGATAAGGTTTTCATATGAGCTAGAGATTACCAAGGCAACTGGGATTTAACAATCCGCACTTGCTACCCCCTCTGCTGACAAAAGGTTGACTTGACCCCACTACAGGCCTATGAGGCACACAGGCTTCTTCAGAACCTTGGATCAGAGCAATCAACGCAAAGTCCTAGTCTATACAGCAGAGAAAGAGGAGACTACATTTTGGTTTCACACTGATTACACTAAAGAGCAAATTAGAGCAAAACTGGTTGTTATGCACAATGGACTGGAAGAGGCAGAATTCCTACTGAAGATGTGGCAATGGATATCAAGAACAGAAAAATCTAAATGATGCAAAGAGCTAAAACTTTAAAATCCAATACACTTTTTGTTATGTTGGATGATGTATCATGAGAAACCAGAATCTATTCTGATCAATAATCCATTCTTGCTCCAAATTGCTACTTTTGACCTTGGAAGTCTAACATAATAATTAATGTACTGATTAACAGAATTTACTCCCCAATAAAGATTCGGGACAGTGGTGTAAAAAGAATATTTTCAAAACCTGACCACCAAAATGTTTTTAATATAATTTGGTTATGAACTAAAAACCAAGGACATAAATAAGTACAGTACAGTGGTACCTCGGTTTACTAGTACCTTGAATTGAGAGTACATTATTTTGTAAACTGAGCAAAAAAATTATTAAAAATGTGCCTTGGGTTGAGAGCTTTGCTCTGATTTGCGAGCAAGGGTCACCTCAGTGCAGGCCCTGTGCTAACTGGAATGGGCCTCCAGAGCTCATTCCAGGCCATGTGGTGGGCCAGTGTGGGGCCTCTGGTGTTCACCCCTGGGCCTGTGTGGGGTGCTTGTGCGAGGCCCGGCACTACCTGGCCATGGACTCTGCAGCACGCCCCTGGCAGCGTTGGGTCCAAGGCAAGCTCGAGGCCACTAGCAGCTCCTGGTCAAAGCAAATTTCCCCATAGGAAATAATGGAAACTAGGACCCTAGAACGGATTAGGTAAGTTTCCATTATTTCCTATGGGGAAATTTCCTTTGATACACAAATAGTATGCTTCCGGAACAGATTATGCTCATAAACCAAGGTACCACTGTATTTCAAACTGCAGTTTCATGTCACAATTTGTAATTTCTCCAATGTTTGTGTGTAAAAGAGCACAGAAAAGCAACATGTTTCATCTGAGTTCTCTCTACCCTGGAAAGTAGAGTGAGTCCAAGCCATGAGAACAAGAGAGAGAAAGGGAAGGAGGGGAAAGAGAAGGGAGGGGAAGAGGGTAGAGAAAGGGGTGGGGAAATTGGAACAGAAAAGGGAGGAGGAGGGGGGAAAAGAGTTGTTCTTGTTCAGTCTTTCAGTCATGAACTCTTTGTGACCCCATGGACCAGAGCTCGCCAGGCCCTCCTCTCTTCCACTGCCTCCTGGAGTTTGGTCAAATCCATGTTTGTTGCATCGATGACACCGTCCAACCATCTCATTCTCTGCCGTCCCCTTTTCCTTTTGCCTTCAATCTTTCCCAACATCAGGGACTTTTCCAAGGAGTCCTCTCTCCTCATGAGGTGGGCAGAGTACTGGAGACTCAGCTTCAAAATCTGTCCTTTCAATGAACATCCAGGGTTGATTTCTTTCAGGGTGGATAGGTTTGATCTCCTTTCGGTCCAGGGGACTCTCAAGACTCTCCTCCAGCACCACAGCTCAAAAGCATCAATTATGCAGTGATCAGCCTACTTTATAGTCCAGCTCTCACTTCCATACATCACTACTGGAAAAACCATAGCTTTAACTATCCTGACCTTAGTTGGCAAAGTGATGTCTCTGCTCTTTAGGATGCTATATAGGTTTGCCATTGCTTTTCTCCCAAGAAGCAGGCGTCTTTTTATTTCGTTGCTGCAGTCACCATCTGCAGTGATTAGGGAGCCCAAGAAAATAAACTCTGTCATTGCCTCCATTTCTTCCCTTCTATTTGCCAGGAGGTGATGGGACCGGTGGCCATGATCTTAGTTTTTTTGATATAGAGCTTCAGCCCATTTTTTTCACTCTCCTCTTTCACCCTCATTAAGAAGTTCTTTCATTCCTCCTCACTTTCTGCTACAATAGTAGTATCATCTGCGTATCTGAGGTTGTTGATATTTCTTCTGGCAATCTTAATTCTTAATGGGGAAAAATGTGGAAGATATAAATAGAGGGGGAAATGAACAAGGAGGCAGAAAGAGCGAAGGAAATCTGGTGGAATGCGGAGAACCAGTGGGATACAGCAATCCCAGGCTATAAACTCTATAGAAGGGATAGAGAGGGGCGGGTTGGAGGAGGAGAGGCCATCTATGTCAAAGAAGGCGTAAAATCCAGCAGAATGGAGATTGACAGAGGGTCTGACTCCACCATAGAATCACTGTGGGTTAAACTACCAGGTCCAAGGAGTGATGTGATAGTTGGGGTATTCTATCGTCCACCAGATCAAAAACTTGAGGGGGACCTTGAAATGAGGAGAGAAATCATGGAGGTGGCTAAGAGGGATAGGATAGTAATCATGAGGGACTTCAATTATCCCCACATCGACTGGGCCAATGCGAGCTCCGGGCAAGAAAGAGAAACTGGGTTTCTCGCCTTGCTGAATGACTGTGCCTTAGAGCAACTTGTCATGGAGCCCACCCAAGAACAGGCAACTCTGGATCTAATACTGTGTGATACTCAGGACCTGGTCAGGGATGTGAATGTCACTGAGCCTCTGGGGAACAGTGACCATGCTGCAATCTCCTTTGCCATGCATGTTGGGGGAAGAGTATAAAGCAAATCAGATATAAAAACCCTTGATTTCCGAAGGGCAAACTTCCCTCAGATGAGGAAACTAGTTAGAAAGAAATTGAAGGGGAAGGTTGGAAGAATCCAATCTCTTCAGAGTGCATGGAGCCTGTTTAAAACAACAATAATAGAGGCCCAGCACAAGTGCATACCACAAAGAAAGAAGAGCTCCAAGAGGGTGCCAGCATGGTTAACTAGTGGAGTTAGGCTCTAAAACACAAGGAGAGGTCTTTCTATAAATGGAAATCCTCCCCAAATGAGGAAAATAAAAAGGAACACAAACTCTGGCAAAGAAATGCAAGAAGATGATAAGAGAGGCAAAGAAAGATTTTGAGGAACGCATGGCTAGCAATATAAAGGGTAATAATAAAAGCTTCTTTAAATATGTTAGAAGTAGAAAACCTGCCAGAGATCCAGTTGGCCCTCTGGATGGTGAGGGAGGAAAGGGGGAGGTTAAGGAGGACTTGGAAATTGCAGAGAAATTAAATGAGTTCTTTGCATCTGTCTTCACGACAGAAGACATTGAGCAGATTCCGCTGCCTGAATGGCCCCTCTTGACTAAAGAATTAAATCAAATACAGGTTAAAAAGGAGGATGTTTTAGGTCTAATTGATAAATTGAAGATTAACAAGTCACCGGGCCCAGATGGCATCTACCCAAGTGTTATTAGGGAACTGAGAAATGAAATTGCAGATCTCTTAACGGTTATATGCAACTTGTCTCTTAAAACGGCCACAGTGCCGGAGGACTGGAGGATAGCAGATGTCACACCAATTTTTAAAAAAGAAAGGAGGGGGGACCCGGGAAACTACAGGCCAGTTAGCCTTACATCTGGAAGATGGTGGAAAGCCTCATCCAAGAGAAAATCTTAAAACACATAGAAGAACAAACCTTGCTGAGAGAAAATCAGCATGGCTTCTGTAAGGGTAAGTCTTGTCTGACAAATCTTTTAGAATTTTTTGAAAAGGTTAACAGGCATGTGGATTTGGGTGAACCGGTGGATATAGTCTATCTGGATTTTCAAAAGGCTTTTGACACAGTCCCTCACCAAAGGCTGCTGAGAAAATTGCACAGTCAGGGGATAAGAGGGCAGGTCCTCTTATGGATTGAGAACTGGTTGAGATCCAGGAAACAAAGAGTAGGTGTCAACGGGAAATTTTCACAATGGAGAGAAGTGAAAAGCGGTGTGCCCCAGGGATCTGTCCTGGGACCGGTGCTTTTCAATCTGTTCATAAATGACCTGGAGACAGGGATAAACAGTGAAGTGGCAAAGTTTGCGGATGACACAAAACTTTTCTGTGTGGTAAAAACCAGAGAAGATTGTGAAGAACTCCAGAAGGATCTCTCCAAACTGGGGGAATGGGCCGCAAAATGGCAAATGCGATTTAATGTAGCCAAATGTAAAGTAATGCATATTGGGGCAAAAAATCCAAACTTTATCTACCAACTCATGGGCTCTGAGTTATCCGTGACGGATCAGGAAAGAGCTCTTGGTGTGTTGGTGGACAGCTCCATGAAGGTGTCTACCCAATGTATGGCAGCGGTGAAGAAGGCCAATTCCATGCTAGGGATTATCAAAAAGGGGATTGAAAATAAAACAGCCAACATTATAATGCCATTATACAAAACAATAGTAAGGCCCCACCTGAAGTATTGTGTACAATTTTGGTCACCGCATCTCAAGAAAGACATAGTGGAACTGGAAAAGGTGCAGAAGAGAGCAACTAAAATGATTACTGGGCTGGGGCACCTCCCTTATGAAGAAAGGCTAAAACATTTGGGCCTCTTTAGTCTGGAAAAAAGGCACCTGAGGGGGGATATGATTGAGACGTACAAAATAATGCAGGGCATGAGTAAAGTGGATAGAGGGAAGCTCTTCTCCCTCTCCCAAAATACCAGAACTAGGGGACATCCACTCAAACTGAGGGCTGGGAGAGTAAGAACAGACAAAAGAAAATATTTTTTCACTCAGCGTGTTGTTAGTCTGTGGAACTCCCTGCCACAGGATGTGGTGATGGCATCTGGCATGGATGCCTTCAAAAGGGGATTGGACAGATTCCTGGAGGAAAAATCTATCACAGGTTACAAACCATGATGGAGATGTGTAATCTCCAGTCTTAAAACCGGGGTACTTCAAGGGCCAGATGCCGGGGAGTGATATCACGAAACAGATATCTAGTCTCGTGCACTCCCAGATGCATCTGGTGGGGCCACTGTGAGATACAAGAAGCTGGACTAGATGGGCCGTTGGCCTGATCCAGCATGGCTCTTCTTATGCTCTTATGTTCTTATGAAGGAGTGAAAGAAGTAGAAGCTGCTGTATTTTAAACAATGAAAGAAGGGCAAGTGTTACGTGAGGGATGGAAATGGATATGGTTGGAGTACCTCAGAAGAGGCAATGCCTAACATTTTTAATGGGGGTAGGTTTCGGGCCGCCAGTAGTAATCCTGCATGGTTCATTAAGAGCTACAGCCACTTCTTTGACTTGATACCGGAAGATACTAGCATATTCTGTTGTGAGGCAGCACAGATATAAAACTGATGCTCTTCTTGTTTGTATGTGTGCATCCCAATTTGACACAGCCAATGGCTGCATTGCCGTTCCTTTGCAAAGTACAAAGCGGGTAACATCTGAAAGTGAACTGACTCTTTCTAGAAACTTAAATTCAGCTGGATCAAGGAAACGAAATGTCACAAATCCTGAGGAGATTAACTTGTAGACCTGAACATAAACAATTTCAGGACATGAGAATAAAGAAACAAGAACCAGCTTCTTCTGAAAGACAACCTGAAGACTCAGACTGATGGACCTCATACTATTATATCTACCAGGACATTTGTTCTTTGCTCTGTTGCCTTAAAATAAAATAAAAAAGCTGCACATACAGAAACTAAAAACATCCATTGTGCTTCAAATGAATGCCATTTAAACTGTGCACCAATGATTATCGATTAACAGTATTGAGAAATAGTATCTACTGTTCTCATTTCATCATAGATCAATTATCCATTCCTTGTTCTGTGACATGCTGGGGTGCTAGTGGATTACACATATATAAGCTAGGTTAGCAAGTCCCACTGGATGTCCCTGTTTTTTTTTAAAAAAAAGGACAATAAAAAGGGAAGAAACTTCTGCTAAAATTATTGCAGTCAGTTCTAAGAGGAAGTGAAGAGATGGATTTTGGCAAGCTGCGTGTTGAGTCAATATCCTTTCAATTACTTCCAGAAGCTTTTTTTTTTTTTTGGCAGTAGGAAAAAGATGAATTAGTCTTTTTTTTCTCACACAAAATTAACTAGCAACTGAGTATCGTTGACTGATCTTCATTTATTGAAGAACTAGTCACTACTTAAAATAATGGGACTCACAAGCAGTGATATATATTTGTGGCCCTTTGGCAGCATATAGAAGATGGGGATACATGAATAATTTCTATGTAGAAAATTGCATTTACTCTGTGTTACAGAACCAAATGCCAAGCTTGTTTCCAGTAATATTATGCCTTGGACTAATAGTACCAGGTGTCCACACTGCTTCAAAAGAGTATTAATATTTCATTTTCACAGTCCTCACCATTCAAAGAAGATTCTTAATAAGCCAATTCCAGTATGGCTTTCTCAAAATTAAGACATTCCACACTAGTCTAATCTTTTAAATACTTTGGTAGATACAGGATGCAGCATGTCTTACAGCAAAAATTTTGACACGGTCCCCTCAATACCTCTACTGACAATCTAGTAAAATACAGTGGTACCTTGTATGAAGGAATCAATTTGTTCCAAATGAAATTCTGCTATGCAAATTTTCCTTTATACAAATTTCCCATAGGAATGCACTGAAAACAGATCACGACCATTTTTATGTTATACGGATTCACCCCGCAGGCAATTATGTTAAGCAAATTTCCCCTATCTCCAGAATTTTTTATGTTGTACAGATTTTATGTTATACAAACCGTTTGTTATACGAGGGTCCACTGTGTTGGCTAAGCAATGCTGCTCTGAACTAGACTTCATCATAATATTGAGAGTGCTCAACAGTGGTTCTCTGTCAGCATGGAGAAAACAGCCAAGTAGGGAACCACAGCATTCTGCTCTAAGGCCTATGTCGGACAAAGAAGAAGAAAAAATTAATGGAATAACCAACATTTAAGAATAAAGAAATGGGCTCCTGGATGATTTTGACATTATAAGATACAGTAACTGGTGGAAAACTGACCAACATCAACTGAGAGAAATGTAATGCACTTCATTATGACAGAAGAATCATATTCAAAAATATAGGATGGGCTGCCTTGAGCCATAGCCACAAAAAGAATCTAAGTGGTTTAGTAGACAAGTTAAAATTAATCAGCATGCAGCATCTAAAAAGAGAAGTGCAGTTCTGGGCTGTAACAACAGAAGTACAGCATCCAAAACATGAGAAATAATCCTATTGCTTTGTCATATTGATCTCACCTGATGTTTCTGGCATTATATAATGAAACCTATAATTGTGCAAGCAAAGATTAAGGAAATGTTAATTGACCATTTAGGCCTAAGATCCTCCCAACATGCTCAGATTAAAAGGAAAGGATTTTCAACTAAATTAAAAAATTCTAAAATGCAAATTGACAGTAGAACAGGTCACCTTGGAAGGCAGCAGAGAGTCTACTGTTCACATTTTAAACACAGGCTGGATGGACAGCCATCTGTCAGGATATGCAAGGAGGAAGTTGGATTAAATTAGGTTACTTTTGAATCTGAATCTTTGAAGTCTACCTCAATATAAGAGACCATTATCCCTCTTCAAAAGTGTCTAGCATTCATAAGCACAACGTCTTGACCTCTAGTTCCATCCACTTTCGACTTTTCCTTGACACAAAATAGGAAGCATCAACTCTAGCCTCCAAGTGCAACACCACCTGAGACTCCCTCAGACACAGAAATATGGCAGTAAAGAAATACATCCATATCTAATCTCGAGGTCATTCATTTTCTGTTTAACAAGCCCACATAGCCACCACTAAACCCCACATCTAGGCTATGTCTCGATGTCTTGTTTTTAACTTGGTTTTTAATTCATCAGTAACATGATGATTACTAATGACTTCTTCAATATTTATTCTTTGTTCCACTCTTTAGGAAGTATGAAAAGGAAGAAATAAAAAGGAAGGGAAGAGCTGAGATATTGTAAGAACAATAATAGTTAATGAAGCCATGTTTATATAAGATAGTGTCATACAACTAGGGAAAAACTTATTTCCTCTAACATATAATAAATTCAGCACCTGAATTATTATTATTTTATTTTTAAAACTTTTATACCGCTCCTACTTCCCGAGCGGGAACTCAGGGCGGTTTACACAAAAACACAAAAGGCAAAGAAGAGTAGCAGCGGCAAGGGCAAACTTACAGCATATGAAGGTGACTTATGAATTCTCCACTACAAGGAAACTAGACAACTCTATGGAGTTATATATTCCATAAGAGAGAGTGAAGTCATTGTACCAGGAAAAGGGAGGACTATTAATTACCATTAAAAAGGATCTGTGACATTCAGATAAATGAAAGTGGAAGCAAAGGGGGAAGGGGCCAACAATTCAAAGCCTATTAGAAAAGCATTTGATTTTCAAGGTCATTAACTTCACACAGCATTCAAGTCTGAGTTCTCAGGAAAGTTAAGAATCCTTTTCTTATTTGCCTTCACAAGTCCATGTCCTAGAGCAGGGGTGGGAACCTGTAACTTCCCAGATGTGGTTGAACTACAATTTCCACTCTCATTGATTGGCTGATGCTCTAGTGCCACAGGTTCCCAGCCTGGTCTTACAGGAAGATTGTGAAACAAATGGAAAAACTGCCGTCAACCCAGTCATGCTGTTTCATCAGAACTCTTCCAGTTGAATTTACAGAGTTTACAGTATTTGTCGCTATTACTTTCTTTGCCTGATTTTTTTTAAGAACAAGTAATTTATTTGACTATGGCACATAAGTCCTAGTCGACTGTAAATCCAACAGCTGTTTGATCAACATTTTGTAGCTGTTTGATAAATGTTTAATGTATTGGATAGAAAGGCAGAGTGTAACTTTTAAAATAAATGAAATAATGTGGAATGTAACCACCTCCATGGATTAGTGGATTCTAGTCTCAGAGACAAGTTGGCCATAACACAGCATCAGCAATGAGAAAGTTTGCAATCTTCAGTAAAGTGAGACATGTAGGGAATGAATGCAAGCTTGGGGAAACCAGAAGTGCCTTTCCCCATTTCCAAATGCCACACACAAAATTTCAGTGGAATACATCAGTGATTATCTGAGATTTCAATGGTGATTACCCAGATTTCAATGGTGTTCATCATGGCAAGGACTGCCCATGGTGAGACTGGAACCCCCAGAAGATGGCCTCTAAATCCATTTCTCTTCTAATACAGCTACATAAAAAGACCATGTGAATTAAATTGTATTGGTATGACTCCAGCCTGGAACTAATCCAATGAAACAGCATCAACACACTCGACCATTAAATCTCTTGAAAATTAATTTGAATTATACTATGACATCTACAGTGAACAGTGGGTATTAATTAATATTAGAAAAGGAGAATAGCAAATAGTTCTTAACTTACTGTTGAACTGATTGTTGTTTTTTTCTAGCAACTGTTAGAGGCATACTCTCTCATAATCGCATACTGTACCCCACAAAAATAGTTTGATATCCTATATGTTCATTGGTTTTTATCCACAGTGCTACTACAACAAAAAACAAAAAGAAATCTAGAACTAAGAAAGGCAAATGTGAAATCAAACAGAATATGTAATGTTTATTGGCATTACTGAGTTTTGGATCAATTTGAAGACAGGCAGCGGATTACATAATTTTAACAGTAACGTGCCAAGTAGACACAACTCCTAATTTACTGATATTAAATACTGTATTAGTACAAAAAGTCAATTCCTCAGCTATTTTGAACAAAAGCTATTCCATTACTGTCACCTAGAATGAATCATGCACCAGCACTCTTGAGTAAACCTTCAATTTCTTCAAGCACAACAAGGTAGAATCAGCATTCTAATATAGACACAGGACTACAGGCCTAGTTAGCAGCTATCAGTACAACATTTTATGAATGAAACAGATCACAGATCCTATTAGAGGCTTTATTTTACTTAGTTCAGGATATAGTCCACATCTTGGAATTCATGCTTTGAATATAAGTGAAAAAGTGGCACCTGTCCTACAAAAGCAATTAACCACTACATTGAATAATTTTCAAGACGTCCTACCCCCAATCAAGTTCTATACGCAATCCTATTGCAAAAAAAAGAAGATGATGATGATGATGTTGTTGTGGGGATAACTACACATCCTTCCAAAAATTTCAAAACAATATTGATTGTTGATATTCCACCTCCCCAATCTTACTCTGATACATCTTGGAATGGGGCTTTTCCCAGCACAAGGGCACCATCTTGTGGACACCTGGGTTTACAGGGAGATTGGTAAATGCAATCATAGAGGGTTTGAAAGAAGGAATCTTTCCCTGCTGTTTCCAGGAAGTGGTGGAACTATCAAGAGAACACTTTTCTTTCCTTCTCATTCAAAATTAAGATCTTTCCTTTCATAGCAAAGAATGGTTTTCTCCAGTAATGTAGCCCTGTTGAAAACACTTTCAAGTCAGATAAATCAATCAAATTCTATGTAACCAATATGAACTTAGATGTTCACTGAGTTTCTTCAAAGTGAAGAGCTTCTTCCTGATGGGAGAATATATAGAAATAATAGGGACTGATAGCTTTGTTCTTATAATTTATTAACATTTGTAAAGTGCCTGTGATGCAGAAGCATCGATGATGGCCTAGTGTAGTGTTGGCGAACCTCTGGCACAGGTGCCAAAGGTGGCACTCAGCGCCCTTTCTGAGGGCACCTGACATCGCCCCTTCACAACCACCTATATTCAGGTTAAATTGCTGTGTTGACACTTAGCAAAAAATTTGTGGGTTTTGAATCACAGTTTGGGCAACCGGCATCTAAAAGGTTAGCCATTACTGGCCTAGTGGGTATTTGCAGGCATCACATTTGATCCAACACCTTCACAACATGTTTTGATCATAACAGTCTGGAAAATGATTTTAAGTGATAGCAAACCACTTCGCATTCTATGCTTAAGCTTTAAGTATGAATATGGCAAATGTACAGGCAATTTCATATTTCCTAATGCTACTTTGCAGAAATGGAAATGTTACTTTATTAAATATGTCTGTGAAGATTCTCAGTCATCCAGATGAGTTTATCCAGAAGTTGAGTCATGGCAACTGGACTTCTTTTCTTGAAAGACTGAAATGTTTCTCTGCTCATCCAAGCAGCTTCATCAGTCTGAGGAAAGCTAGTTGTGAGTCTTCCATTTGCTCCTCCTATGTTGGGCCATCCTCCTGTTTAATCGCTGTTTCATTTCTCCAACGTAAAGGTCTGCACATTCCTCAGTACATTGGACCACATATACTATACTTCTCCTTTTGTGTTTTGGTGTTGGGTTCTTTGGGTGGATGAGTCTCTGCTTCAGTGTGTTTGTGGGTTTGAAGTAAACAGGGATGTGGTGTTTGCCAAAAATCCTTTAAAGCTTTTCAGACACTCCAGACATGTAGGGAATAACCAGGTTCCTCTGTTGGCTCTGGGTCTCGGTTTGATCCATTGTTCTTCTGGGTTGAGACACCGCTTTGTTGAAGGCCCACTTTGGATATCCACAGGCCTTAGAGGCTGTCTTCAGGTGCCTGTCTTCCTCCTTCTTGGTTTCTGTGGAGGTGAGGAAGTTTAGGGTCCTGATGACTCCTAATTTGTGTTGTAATGGATGGCGGGAGTACTGATCTGTGTGGGTGGGTTTCCTATAAACTTCTGCTCCCAGGTCATGATCGGGTCTGATGATAACCGCACAATCCAGGAAAGCCAGCCTGTTGTCTTCAAGTATCTTCTCTAGTGAACTTGATATTACGGTCCACCACATTGATGTATTCTGTAAAGGCCTGTACTTCAAGTCTTGGTTTTCACCCAGGTATCATCTACATACCTCAACCAATGGGATGGTGTCACACCTTAGGCCACTGTCCACCTAATGAACCTATTCAGGCCATTGTCAATCTTATGAGCCTATTTCAAACCAGGGTGACATGAGGTCAAAGTGAACTATAAAATGGAAGACTTGCAACTAGCTTTCCTCAGACTGACAAAACTGTTTGGATGAGCAGTGAAACATTTCAATCAAGAAGACTCAACTTCCAGATACTTTATTAAATGTTGAAGTGTCATTTGACAGTGCAATCAAATATAACTTTTTTTCAAAACTTTAAATGAGTGCTCTGAAAAATTAGATGCCAATGTTTCAGAACTACAGTAAGCCTTTACTGGTGAATGAGCAATCCTGTCTTAGCTGTGCTTATACCACCAAAGCAAGGAGAACACAAAGCAATATGACTGAATATGAAGCATAACTTTAGATCACAGTGCAATCTAATGTAGCAGTGTTGTAATGCTTAGGCATTAAAATAGGTATATAAAATAAGTAAGCTTGAAATGTGTAGGATAAAAAATTCAAACTTCCATTAACTAAGTATCTTAAGTCAGAAATATATGAGGGAATCAAGAAGGTGAAAAAATGCCATCTTACAAGAAAGCACAACTACTTCCAGAAGACACATATATAAATATTAAGCTTAAAACCTCAAACTGAGAGCCAGGTACTGTATGATCGCAAGCATACAATGGAATATTCCAGACACATTCCAAAAATCCATATGAGTTAGAAGACTAGAGGATAAATCACAATTCCAGTTAGGCATTTGCCCAACCATCAAAGGTGAAAAAAAGTCAGAATAAATACCCTTCTGACTTAACAGAAGAGAAAAGGAGAAATCAGAAGCATTCAGTTTTAGATAGCTAATACTTCTTTAAGGTTAGAAGAAAGAACCAGGAAAAATCTTTACCCAGTCTTGCCTATAAAGCTGCCCCTGGCTCGTCTCACCCCTCCTCCCGGGGTGGACAATGCAGCCCCAGGTCTGGCAGAGCCAGCTCCAGAACGGCCTTTTGGCATGTTTTTTTTTTTAAAAAATGCATTCCTCCCTCTCAAAAATTACTCAAGTTAATTCCTTTACTGAGAAATTTACAGTATACTATTATAGAGCTTTCCTCCTATCAAGTCCAATGAAGTTCCTAACATTCTTTCCATGTAAGTAACAGGATTCTGAACTACATTCATACAACCCCACCAATTAATATGTTAAGCTGTCTTGGTTAAAACAATTTTGGGGTTATCAACTAATGGGTTCAACACGACCTGCTTGCATAGACTATACATAAACCTGACTGCTACTCATCCAAGGAGCAAGCTGAGGAAAACACAGGGCTATGTTCAGATGCCCTATACTAAAAAAAAAACAAAAACGGTGGTACTAAATTTGTACTGTCTTAAAATGGGTGCTATTTCCTCCAACTCTAATGAGCAATAATGTAAGCATACAGTGGATTATGCCAACAGTGGCTCGTGAACCACTTTGGGGGTACTCCCACCCCACCCCACTACAAGCCGTCTATGGGTGGTGCTGGTTTGTAAGTGGTTATTTGATCATAATGTTTGCTAGAGGCTGTAGTGTCTACAATAAAATGTATGGTTCAAAGCAGGCAATATTGGGGGTAGGGATTGGGAAGGGGGATCGCAGAGTAACTGGCAATCTTTTGATCTTGAGAACAAGATGCAAAAATCCCAAACATGCTCCAAGGACCTTTGAAACCACTGCGATCTCTTCTTACTGATATGTACCATCAGTTTTTGGACTCTCATCTACGGTTCTTCTGCAATATCCCTACCTAAAGGGTTGGTGCTCAGGCTGAAGAAGTGGGATTCCTTCACAAAAGCCTGCAATTTGTTTGATTTTATTTTTAGTGGTGCTGTGAAAGATACCATCCACTCTTCCATCTGATCAAAAAGAGCCATCAACAGAAAAATACCTAAAAGCAAAAGCAGTCAAAAGCAGCATTTGTAAGAAGCTCATTAGTGCAGAAAACTAGCAGTGGGCAACATGCTTCTCACTCTCCTACTATCAATGTGAATTTCATGATTTATTAGGGTGTTTTAAGTGTTGTTTTACTGTTAAGTTTGCTTTTATTATTTACCAGGGTTTTGTTTATACTGCAAGCTGCCTTTCAAATTATGTGGAAAGGGAGGGTATGTCCAAATGAATAAATAGATGTGGCCTTCTTCAGCTGTAGTTGACCAAATAAAATAAACAATGCAGTGATATTATGTGAATAAATATTTGTTCTCCCCTGCCCCCAAGTGTCCTGATTTCAGTCCAAGATACTGCCCTCTCAAGAAACTAACAGGGCAAAGTCATGCATGCTATGATCCATTTTTTCCTCTGTAGTGTAGATGCTTATTCTATTAATTTGGAATGGGAGCAAAAGCCTGTGGAAATATTATAATGGAATATGGTTGTTTCCATTGCTGCTTTTCAGTTTTGTTATGTAATTCAAAACTAAGAGGGGCAAGGAATTGATTAATAAGTACCACACAGTAGCTCCTATGATAATTAAGTTAAACATTCTATATTCTATCTTCATTGCCTTTATCAAATCCAGATGTTGCACAGCCATTTACAGTTTAGCTTTGCTAAACATAGATTTCAGTGTTCCTCCATACAATTCAGTATTGGCATGGTTTTCAAAAATAAGTTTTCACTAATTCTGAAAATCTGAACCTCAACTGGAATTTAACTTACAGCTATTGTTTATTTTTGAAGAATATAGTAACATGAAATAGATTTCATTATGCTTTCATGATTATTTTTCTTCCATTTCTTAGATAGATAGATAGATAGATAGATAGATAGATAGATAGATAGATAG
>JAHTLZ010000274.1:4708099-4731994 GCA_023846285.1 Phrynocephalus versicolor | reverse complement strand
TAGATAGATAGATAGATAGATAGATAGATAGATAGATAGATAGATAGGAACAAGGAAACATTCTGCACTTTATAAAACTGAATATGACTTGTGTTTTGTTGGAATGATTTATTTCTTCCAATCTCAGCCTGCAGCAAAAGGACTTATTTCTTTACATACATTACTCCTTTGTATACAACATTACACAAATTGCAACATTTTGTACCTAAAGCAAGCTAAAGCAAAGACATCAACAATGAGGGTCATTCTTTCTCAAAAGACAAGGGAGGCTTATTTGATCCAGGACTAAGCCTTTAACAAAACACAGATAATCTGTGTTAAAAGACAGGTGCTGATGGTTCCTTTTCTAAAACCTTCTTTTCAATTCACGGAATTCTGGAAATGCTTATCCTTTCCGAATGGAAGAATTTCTGGCACCATAATGCAAAAGAAATATCGACATATCACTATGTAATCATTCCATTTTAAGCAAGGGAACAGGACCTGACAAGTTATCTGAACTCACATTATAGATGCTACTAGACTTTTCTCAATGCACACTATCAGCTGGTGCTACCAACAGACTATCAAAATCCAGATCCTGCTTTAAGTCATTTTTTAAAATTTAATTTAAGTTTTTTAATTGATAAAATATAGATTGTGGGTCCTCTGATAGCAATTTTAGTGTAATGATTTTAGTGTAAGGTTTTTTATTATTGTTTTAATTATTTATTGATATTTTATGTTTTAAATGTTTTAATTATTTTGATTGTAAGCCGCCCAGAGACCTTTGGGTAGTGGGCGGCATATAATTTGAAATAAATAAATAAATAAATAAATAAATAAATAAATAAATAAATAAATATTACATTTAAGAGCTTGGAGTTTAACAGCATATTGGTGTGACCACTATAGCCTCTATTCATCCATGTATTGAGTTCAGAGCCAAGGCATGCAGATCTTAAGATCAAATACCTCAGCCACAGGAGGTATTACCCACAGGAGGTATTACCCATTTTCAACAAGAAAATTTCACAAACACTTCTATTATTATTAGAACTTAGCAGCTTGCATTGAACTAAATAAATAAAGCAGTCAAATACCTTTTTTGTCAGCAAAGCTTTTCCTTAGTGACTGACTGTCTAGGAAGAAACAAACAAAATCATCTATATTCTGTTGCTTCGAAATCTGTTTTTAGTGAAGAATTTACACATTTTTAATACAATGCTATTGTTATTCTTCTTTAATATAATGTTATTGTTATTTTTCTTTATATTTGAATAATTTTGGGTCTTTAAAAAGAAAAAATATAGGATAAAACATTTTAAATAAAGCTAGAAGAGAATTCTTCAACCAAAGACTTTTTGCAGAGCAGTCTCTTTATAGTAGCTATTCACAGTACAGTGGAACCCCGACTTACGAGATTCATTCTGAGTGCACGCTCGTAAGCTGCTAATCTTGTAAATCGAGGAGTGGTTTCCCGTAGGAATGCATTGAAAATAAATTAATTCATTCCGGAGGAACTGATTTCAGTGCATTCCTATGGGAAACTGCTTTATACAAGCCACCGCTTCTCCCCCCGCAACACGCCCAATTTGGGGGGGGGCAGTGGCTTGTTTAAAATGTCTTTGAGCCACCAAGCCAAGCACTTGGCTTGGTGGCTAAAAGACATTTTAAATAAGCGCTTGTCTCGGTGGCTAAAAGACTTTTTAACAAGTCGTGCTTTCCCCTGCAACATGCCCTACTGAGAGGGAAAGTGCGGCTTGTTTAAAATGTCTTTTAGCTACTGAGACAAGTGCTTGACTCAGTGGCTAAAAGACATTTTGAACAATCCACATTTTTCTCCACAATGTGCCTGATTGAGGGGAAAACTGCAGGTTGTTTAAAATATCTTTTAGCCACCGGGACAAGCACTTGTTTCAGTGGTAAAAAAAAAAAACATTTTAAACAAGCTGCCGCTTCTCTCCCTATGCCCCCCACCAACCAGGTATGTTGTGGGGGAAAGCGTGGCTTGTTTAACATGTCTTTGAGCCACTGAAGGGCTTCCTCAATGGCTCAAAGATATTTTAAACAACCTGTCACTTCTTCCCCCAAGGCGCCCAATTTGGAGCGCTTCCTCTGCGGCTCAAAGGCATTTTAAATGACCCGCTGCTTTCTTCCCCCAATCAGACACATTGAGGGGGAAAGTGTGGGTCATTTAAATTGTCTTCGAGGAAAGCAGTGGTCATGTAACGGCTCTGCCACCACCACTTGCCTCAAGGACATTTTTAAAAAACCCACTCTTCCCTCCCTCCCTTGGGCGGTTTGCAGAGGAAGGAGCTGGTTTTTAAAAATGTCTTCGAGCAACTGAACCAAGCACCAGTCATAGTCACCACTGCTTGCATCGGTTGCTCAAAGACATTAAGATAGGGTTCCTTTGAAAGTCGAAGAAACCCTGTCTTTCGCTTGTAACCCACCAAGGAAAAGTGCCAGTGGATTTCTGCTTTACCCCGTAAGTTGGGGTACCACTGTACTACATATGTATACAAGATATCCACATGTACGAGTGAAGTTAAATAACTCACAAAGCTTTAGTCATGACAATTCCCACAATTTCACTGCTTGCTTTTAAAAGTAAACAGTGTGGACATTTGTCTTGTTGGCCAGGCAGCGGTGAAATCAATGTACAAAATGTTCTGGGTTGTTCTATTCTCTTACAGAGGGAAACGGGTGTCATATCTTCCTGTGGCCAAACACACAGCCAGAGCTTGAAGCTCTCAAATGGAAGGGTCATGATTTCAATCACGGGGTGTGGGGGGAGGACTTAATATAACCCTCGCATACACTGATGCACCAACCGCGGATTCATTTTAAAATAGATTTTCAAGAGACAGTCTTCATTGTTTAAGGAGAAGGACCTATGAGAGCTAAGGGAAGGACCCGAGTGAGGAAATTATGGATAGAAGGAAGACTGGTAAGGGGCATGTTCCTAATAAAATATGTAACATTAAGCAAGACATCAGAAGAAGAATAGTGTTACATCTGAACAAACCATGATCAAATGCATCAATGTATCTCAGATACCAAAATTATGATGTCTGGAACAGAGACAGAAATAGAAGGACATTTCCATGTCAATTAGCAAATCTGGAAAATAAATAATTTGCAGGAGGCCAGAACAGTGTTTGCTACCCATCTCCTTTCAATATGCACAGTTGCTGAACTGCCTTTAAACTTCTAGGCATAAACACAGAAAGAAACAGGAGGGAAGACTCAGAGAGATCAGGAACCACAAGAGATACAAGGTACGTGAAATCTGATACATGAGAACAGACCTACCAATAGGATTTACATCTAGAGGGTCATGTAGTACTTTCCCAAGATGAAAAGAGAAAGGCATTCAAGAGGAATGGTGACACTGGTGACAAAGCAAACCTTGGCACCCTCTTCCTAGAATCTGAAGGAAAAGCTGGCCATTTTGTTTATGTAGAGATAAACTAGGAATACCAGAGAGTTGATTAATTAGCAGAAAGCTCATCCTTTACAGAAGCTATTTATGTACAGTCTGAAAACTGGTTCTACTGTGAGATTTACCACTGGGTATTTTGCAGTCTAGATGCCTAGATGCCCTAAGCACATCCGATCTCGCTTGATTTCGGAAGCTAAGCAGGGTTGGAAGCTAAGCAGGGTCAGCCCTGGTTAGTACTTGGATGGGCGACCACCAGGGAATACCAGGTGCTGTAGGCGCCTGGAGTAGAAACTGGCAAACCACTCCAGTACTCCTGCCAAGGAAACTCCATGGACATCGAGTCACAAAGAGTCGGTCACGACTGTAACGACACAACACACACACATTTTGCAGGCTGTCAATCCACCAAAGGTGCCCTAAACAGAAAGACATGACATTTCTGAAAAATGCTGGTCTTCCTTGGGGTTGGGAGGGGACAGAAACACTAAAGGTAGGCCATGCTTATTTACAGCTTTGTTATATTTGGCTTCGTAAAAGTATAGTTTATTCAGACAATAATTACAAAAAGTGCTACTGTGTTTTACTTGTATAAGTTTATAATATGCTTAGTAGTTTAGCTGCATGAACTCTATGAAACCTTACATTTAGTTTGCAGCTGTCTACAGTAAGCAAACATAAGGACAGACATGAAAGTAGGAAAGACCATAAATACTAAAATTAGAATGCATTCTGAACTTAGTCTCCTTCTCTGTGTCAAGTTTGTACAAAAAGTTTTCATTTTCAGGTGAACAAATGGACAAGGGGAGAACTCAAACTCATTCAATCCTAATTGTGCCCCAAGAAGCTCTGATTAAATCATCTTCTTTTCCAAACTTATCATTACATGCAGTGTCTACTCTTTCTGCTCCTCCATTTATACAGCATAACCTCCACGGTCCATCTAAATATACATGTTTGCCTCAACTAAAACAAGCTTCTCACTCTTCCATGTCAATTTAAGGGTTTGGGTTTTTTCTGTACCTTCAACCACAGAGGGTTCCCCCACCCCTCCCCACATACTACAGCTGATAGAAGTCCCCAGTGATGGCTTAGGAGCTGTTACAAGATTTTACTAGGGCAAGCCTGACTCTGGCCATAACAACTTGATTTGTCTCAGATTTCCATCTGTGGACATGTTTCATTAGTGAGTAGCAACTGGGAAAGGGATGTACCTTTTTGATTTAGCCATTATCTCCTTATGTGGAAAGTAGAATATTTATTTTTTGGTCTCTGTTAAAACAGAAGAAATAAAACCAAAGAGAAAAAATGTTGATTTCTCAGAAAAGCGGTAGGAAGGTGATTTTTATTGCAGAGTTTTAGCCAGAGATTTCTCAAATCTCCATTTCAGACTGAAATTATCAACTGGAATAGATAACTGTGAGCCTCCAAATGTTTGGAGAGATCAACTGAGGACAGACCCACTCGATTGTCGCAGGCGTGCTCACTCAGAGTTGCCACTCCAAGAGAGGCGTGGAAATTGGTAACCCGTAGCTGCACCTTCTCTGTGGTTGGCCCCTCTCATTGGAACCAACTTTCGAGTTAGCTGCACCTTGCAGAGTCCCTGCCTGCCTTCAGAAAGGCATTAAAAACTCTGCTTGTCAAGGAGGCATATGGTGACCTCTTTTCTGTTATTTTTTTTTGGGGGGAGGGGACTCTGCCGCTCTCCACCGAGGGTTTTTCCCTCTCTGCCATTTCTCCATTTTATCTTGCCACTGCTCTCCCATTGTTCCCATTGTTTCTGTTTTATCTGTGTTTTTAACTGCTTTTATTGGAAACTGCCCTGAGTTCCTTTAGGAAAAAGGTTGTGGTATAGAAATGCATCAAATAAATAAATAAATAAATAAATATTTTTATTTTTTTTTGGGGGGGGGGACGGTCCCATGGCACCTTACCAATGGTTACACTGACTGCCACTGATAAAAACAGAAGGTCTACTCCTAGAGTACATACTTGAGTCCACCAAAGCATTTAGCATCCCTGCCCACTTACCGATCAACCCTGCAGGCATCAGGAGCCTAAAACAATTTCTCGGAGGAGGATAAAGATTCAAGAATGGATTATCATGTCAGAAGCACTAGGCCAGTGATGGCGAACCTTTTAGAGGCCAAGTGCCCTAACTGTGATTCAAAACCCACTAATTTTTCACAAAGTGCCACTACAGCCACTTAACCTGAATACAGGTGGCTGTGAAGGGGCGATGTCGGGTGCCCACAGAAAGGGCTCTGAGTGCCACCTTTAGCACCCGTGCCATAGGTTCACCAACACTGCACTAGGCAGTCAGAGGAGGACCACCAACCCAAACATCTTGATCTTCTGCAGGGCTTTAGTGTGAAACAAATTAGTCTCTTTTCATTTCTCCACCCTGACTACCTTGGCTCTGGCAGCTAAAGTTGTTTACTGTTGTTCCAGCCATCATGAACATATCAACTACACTAACTATTACCTGACGTAAAAACAAATCTCAAAAATTAAAACAGAAATACTTTCCAAACTCCTCATATTTTTGCTATTTACATTAAAAGATATAACAGAGGGCTTTAAAACACTGAAACCAAAAAGGTAAAGTTGAAATGCAAAAGTAATACAAAACAAATGGAAAAGTAATACATGTTTTTGTTTGAAAATGGGAAATTCATCTAATACTTTAAGACCATCAAATCAGATTATTATACTGTAAGTAACCATATTATAGTCTCAATAAAGCTCTCAACATTTGTGCAACCACTCTCAATTTATTTATTTATTTTGGCCACTCATATACACAACAGGAAATAAATACTGGCCAAATCAGGATTCTGTAAGTTGCATAACAAACCTTATAAGTTGATATGGGAAGAACTGTTTCCAGCCTGGGGCTCCTTTCAAATGTGTCAGTAGCCCCAAGAGGCCCATATCAGCACTGTTGAAAATGGCTGCAAATGGCTGCAATCCCCTGTAAATCTTGCAACTTTATTTCTCATACATTTGTAAAATCAGATAGCAGGTAGCATAATTTTAGCTTCTACTGCCATTAGATTTGCCCCTTAACCCTACACGGTTTACACAAAAATCAGTTTGGGGGACCTTGTGAATACCCTGATTATTTTGTCTTTAAAAGCCAGGATTTTCACCAAGCTTTCAAGATACATTTGGAGTGACGTAACTTAAAATACAGGCTACACAGAATAGATAGAAATGATTTTAGGAACCCTTGGGAGCAACTCAATTGTTTTGTGTTGTCTACAAAGTCGGGTGACACAGAACTTTAACAAAATATTGACAAGTTCAATTCAAAAATGTGCTACCCATGGGAACGCTCCAAATGCTCACTGATCAGGAGTCATGCAAGCTGAGGGTGGTTTGTACTCCTTGGATAATTTGAATGAATACAAAGATGAAGGGGGGGATGAATACAAAGATGAAGAGGGGGGGGGAGATGTTAGAAGTAGAAAACCTGCCAGAGATCCAGTTGGCCCTCTGGATGGTGAGGGAGGAAAAGGGGAGGTTAAGGAGGACTTGGAAATTGCAGAGAAATTAAATGAGTTCTTTGCATCTGTCTTCACAACAGAGGACTGTGAGCAGATTCCGCTGCCTGAACGGCCCCTCTTGACTAAAGAATTAAATCAAATACAGGTTAAAAAGGAGGATGTTTTAGGTCTAATTGATAAATTGAAGATTAACAAGTCACCGGGCCCAGATGGCATCTACCCAAGTGTTATTAGGGAACTGAGAAATGAAATTGCAGATCTCTTAACGGTTATATGCAACTTGTCTCTTAAAACAGCCACAGTGCCGGAGGACTGGAGGATAGCAGATGTCACACCAATTTTTAAAAAAGAAAGGAGGGGGGACCCGGGAAACTACAGGCCAGTTAGCCTTACATCTGGAAGATGGTGGAAAGCCTCATCCAAGAGAAAATCTTAAAACACATAGAAGAACAAACCTTGCTGAGAGAAAATCAGCATGGCTTCTGTAAGGGTAAGTCTTGTCTGACAAATCTTTTAGAATTTTTTGAAAAGGTTAACAGGCATGTGGATTTGGGTGAACTGGTGGATATAGTCTATCTGGATTTTCAAAAGGCTTTTGACACAGTCCCTCACCAAAGGCTGCTGAGAAAATTGCACAGTCAGGGGATAAGAGGGCAGGTCCTCTTATGGATTGAGAACTGGTTGAGATCCAGGAAACAAAGAGTAGGTGTCAACGGGAAATTTTCACAATGGAGAGAAGTGAAAAGCGGTGTGCCCCAGGGATCTGTCCTGGGACCGGTGCTTTTCAATCTGTTCATAAATGACCTGGAGACAGGGATAAACAGTGAAGTGGCAAAGTTTGCGGATGACACAAAACTTTTCTGTGTGGTAAAAACCAGAGAAGATTGTGAAGAACTCCAGAAGGATCTCTCCAAACTGGGGGAATGGGCTGCGAAATGGCAAATGCATTTTAATGTAGCCAAATGTAAAGTAATGCATATGGGGGGGATCAAAACTTTATCAACTCATGGGCTCTGAGTTATCCGTGATGGATCAGGAAAGAGATCTTGGTGTGTTGGTGGACAGCTCCATGAAGGTGTCTACCCAATGTATGGCAGCGGTGAAGAAGGCCAATTCCATGCTAGGGATTATCAAAAAGGGGATTGAAAATAAAACAGCCAACATTATAATGCCATTATACAAAACAATAGCAAGGCCCCACCTGGAGTATTGTGTACAATTCTGGTCACCGCATCTCAAGAAAGACATAATGGAACTGGAAAAGGTGCAGAAGAGAGCGACTAAAATGATTGCTTGGCTGGGGCACCTCCCTTATGAGGAAAGGCTAAAACATTTGGGGCTCTTTAGTCTGGAAAAAAGGCACCTGAGGGGGGATATGATTCAGACATACAAAATTATGCAGGGCATGAGTAAAGTGGATAGAGGGAAGCTCTTCTCCCTGTCACAAGATACCAGAACTAGGGGACATACACTCAAATTGAGGGCTGGGAGAGCATGAACAGACAAAAGAAAATATTTTTTTTCACCCAGCGCGTTGTAAGCCTATGGAACTCCCTGCCACAGGATGTGGTGATGGCATCTGGCCTGGATGCCTTCAAAGGGGGATTGGACAGATTCCTGGAGGAAAAGTCCATCACTGGTTACAAACCATGATGGAGATGTGTAATCTCCAGGCTTAAAACCGGGGTACTTCAAGGGCCAGATGCAGGAGAGTGGTAGCAGGAGAGAGAGATCTAGCCTCGTGCACTCCCAGACGCATCTGGTGGGGCCGCTGTGAGATACAGGAAGCTGGACTAGATGGGCCGTTGGCCTGATCCAGCATGGCTCTTCTTATGTAAAGAAGGGGGGCACAAAAAAGAGTTAGGGGAGAGGGAAGGACTCACAAGATTTTTAACGTAGGCAATGTCCAGTCCACTGATTAGCAAAACATATTATGACACAAACCTAGGATGGAGCAAATGAACTGTCGTGGGTGAGGATGAGGAAGGCAAAAGGGGAGATGGTGATGTTTTGTTAAGACCTTAGTGTAGCTCTATATACAACAAAGGGGCGTCAAGAACTGAGCGGGGATTCAAGGGGAGAGTTCCTGCCACTAGAAGTTGCCAGACAGGAACAAACTTCTTCAGCATGCGGTGAACTCTCCTTCATTAGACTTTGCTAAGCAAGGGCTAGATTATCTCACTCTGGAGGATACTATAATAGCAATCTTCCTGCAATGCCAGGAAGATGGACAAGATCAGGAGCAGGCAACATCCTTGAGGCCAATGGCTATTTGTTGCAGACTGGCCAGCAGCTCAAAGGCCACACCCCCAAGTGGGTGGGAGATGGTCAAAGGGGCTTTTTCATAAAATATTATTCATTCATTGAAAACCCATGAAGCGCAACTCATTCACTTAAAATTTTTATGTATTTTTACAACTCCCGACACTTACTTCCAAAAGTATCACAGAATCACAAGCCTACAGCTCTGATGTCTAAATAGTTTGTAACTAATGAGATGAGTCATAAGAAGGGAGGGGGAAACAGAGTCCTCTAAATGAGTAGAAAAGGCAGAAACCTAGCAGAAAAAACACACACAAAAATGAAGATTTTCTTAATGCAATCAAGCAAGCTCCCTCTGAATTTACAGGAAATTGCAATCAAGACAAATAAACTACATAGCATACTTTTTATACAACAAATAAACCAGCAAACTCCATTTAAAAATACAATGGTAAAATTTCTGTTTTTGCAAGTTCCACTGTTAGCGCTCATGATCTCACCCACCTGGGCAATGTTTCAAAAGTTAAACATTTCCTTTACTTATCTTGCAGCCTCCACAGATTTCTGATGATGAAAGGACCCTTGGGAAAGTAGAAAATGTTTCACTTCCCAAACAAAACTCTCATCTAAGGATATCATCAGCCGTAAATGGCAAAAGTTATATGAACGGGATTTCAGCCTGTGACTTTAAAATATTAGGTAAAATAAATTAAAATTATGAGTCACACAATGTGCCTTCCAATATTTCAAAGCGCATGCATTCAATGCTAAAGGTCTATCACAGAACCACATTCTGTGTAAAGCTGTATGTAGTACCTACTAATTCAAACAAATGGGTGGCATTTCAGTAGCTTTGCCAATCTGAACAGTGACACAGCAACGTGAAATAGTAAAAGACCATAATAGTAATGTTAATGAAGACTCAAATAACAGCAGTGTTCCAAGTCCACACATTACCAGGGCAGAACATTTCACTGCCGGATCACACCAGAGGCCTAGCAAACTTCAGCATTTTTATTTATTTTTTGCACTCTTACCAACTACTTTGCTACAGGAAGACTGACAGCAAAGCATGAGCGCAACTACGCTTGCCTTACATTACCTAGCAAGAGAATACAGAGGCACACCTTTACGGATACTGGCAACGATGCAGTGCTATCCTGGCTATTAGCCACTAACAGGCCTAGTGTCTGTGTGCAAGGTTAGCCAAGCGCATAACCCTTTCAATAAACCATCCTGGAAAGGACTGAAGATTCCAAGACGTCAAGTCACTAAACAATTACTAGAAAGTCCCATTAACGGGTAGAAAGCTATGATGTTAACTTTGGCTCAGTCACATGATGAGTTATAACATGCAGAAGGGGAAATCCGCACTAACCAGGAAAGAAATGGGATTGAGAAAATGTGCTGTTACTCATAGCGGCCTGCTCAGTATTTCCATTTATCAACCTCTTCTTCAGCAATACTCCATTTGAGACGACCATAACAAGGGAAAAATAACAAATGACATACACACACATAAAAAAATCCAGTTGTCTTATATTATAATACATTACTAAATCAATTCAAAGACACTGTACATGCGCAGATGAATGTAACAATACTGAAAGCTCAACGTTCAAAGGTTCAATGTTCAGTAGTTAAAAACAAACATCTTAATGCAGCTGTTGAGCAAATAATGTGAAAATGCATATAGATAACAGAAACCAAACATAGTTCAACTATATATTTATCGGAAGTGGTACTTTGTGGTTTTCAGCT
This sequence comes from Phrynocephalus versicolor, assembly GCA_023846285.1. NCBI lineage: Eukaryota > Metazoa > Chordata > Lepidosauria > Squamata > Agamidae > Phrynocephalus > Phrynocephalus versicolor. Next base: position 4,721,038 of record JAHTLZ010000274.1, on the reverse strand, counting down.
CTGGAAAGTAGGTGTCTACAGATATGTTCCCATATGGACTGTTACTTTTGCCCCTGACTGCTGGCTAGTATGAAGGCAGCAATTTGTTATTCCCTGGGTTATGGGAATCCAATTTTTTTTGTGTGTGGCTTTTCTAGGGGAAATAAAACTCATTTCTAGTTCCCAGTTCTGCTTTGACTTAAAAAGGCAAATTATAGTGACACAAGAAGATTCAGACTTATAGAGACCAAACTTAATATCTTTCATATTAGAAAAAACACATTTCAGATATATCATATGCACATCTCATTTAGAATACACTGCTGTGTGCAATTCTACAGCACACAATGATTCACCATATGCTTATTTAAATAATAATTTCTTCTCTTTAGAACTATGGAAACTTCTCCACTCTTCAGACTCTCTGAATCTGGACGAAAGTATATCATTAAAAAAAAAAAAACCCAAAGGCCGTTTTAATAACCAGTGATTGGAGGTGTTTCAGAGACCGAGATATCACACAGTACCTCTTTCCACCCCTATATGCTATTTAGTATGAAAATTCTGCACAGTGCCCCTGTGCTTGAACTGAAAGGAGAGATTGAGGCAGCTTCAAATACTAATATTGCTCTGGTAAACTATGGCAAACTAATTGACACTTTAAGACCCGCCCTAACAAAGAGAGTAAGATCCCTGCCCAGAAGCAGACCAACTAACAATAGTTGGTATGATAAAGAGTGTGAAACTATGAGGCATCAATTAAATAGAGCCCTCATATTGCATAAACAAAAACATTCTGAAAGTTTGCCCAGTTCTTTCTTTGAGCTTCGTAACAATTATAAACGGCTCCTCGAGAGGAAAAAACAAGCTTTCGGAAAAGAATCCTATCAGAAACTTGCCCTGGCTTTGTCCCAGAAAAATATGGCATCCTTCTGGCACCTGCTGGCATCAGCAGAAGGAAGGTCTCACCATGACCTTGATTCCTATGCATCCATTAAGTGTTGGGAAAAGTATTACTTTAAACTATTCAATGATCCACCTTATATTGGTGCAACTGTTCCACCTTTAACATTATCTCCTTGCAGTCTGCCAAGGTGGCCCCCGGTCACATCCAAGGAAATAAAATCATTGATTTCATCAATTAGGAGCAATAAAGCCCCTGGGGAAAATTTCATCCCCTCGGACTTACTTAAATGTTTTCAGGACTGGTGGGCTCCAATTCTGGCCACTATATTTACTTATATAGACAGGGAGGGCAAAACTCCTAAAGAATGGTCTTCCTCAATTGTTGTGCCTGTCTACAAGAAAGGTGAGCGCAAGGACCCAGCCAACTATAGACCTATAAGTTTGCTTGATGTTGTAGGCAAACTATATGCAAGACATCTCCTCTTAAAACTGGAAGACTGGGTAATAGAAAATAACATTTTAGCTCCTGAACAGATTGGTTTTAGGGAAGGACGTTCCACGCTGGACCATATTCTCTGGTTAAACCACCTAATCAATAAATATTCTATTAGACCTTCAAAGCAATTATATGTAGCATTTATCGATCTTAAAGCTGACTTTGACTCCATTCCAAGAGGTCGCTTGTGGGGAAAACTTATTAACCTTAAAATAGACCCCAGATTGTTGGAAAGAATTAAAGACCTGCACACTGACTCTTCCCTTAAGATTAGAGTCGGCATCTCTGGCCAATTATCCAACACTGTTAAAACATCTAAAGGTGTTCGCCAAGGCAGTGTTCTTACTCCTTTGCTTTTCAACCTATATGTTAATGATATGGTGGTTAGGTTAACAGGTTTACAATTCTTTCCTGTCAGAGTAGGTGGAAAGGCTATATCAATATTACTTTATGCAGATGACACTCTGCTAATATCCCACACACAAATAGGCCTCAGAAGGCTCCTGAAACAATTTAGTAACTACTGTATAGAAAATTCTCTCAACATCAACTATGAGAAAACCAAAATTATGGCTTTCAGTAGAAGACCTCAAGTTCATAAATGGATGATGGATGGGAGAATACTGGAACAGGTAACCCATTTCAAATACTTAGGTGTGATGTTCCATCAGTCAGGCTCCTGTGCTTCACAGATTGACTTTGCAAAACAGAAATTTGAGAAGGCCATGTTTGGATTACTAAGATTCTGTAGGACCAAAGGAGGCTTCCTGATTCCTCCCATCTGCGAAATTTATAAAACCAAGCTACTTTCCCAGATTTTGTACGGTGCTGTAGTATGGGGAATGGGAAACTTATACCCCCTTGAAGTAACCCAAAATAAATTTGCCCGTCTATTGTTGGCAGTACCCCCATCAACTCTTTCTGCACTAGTCAGATTAGAATTGGCATTAATGTCAATAACAACACTAATTAACAAATCAATAATTAATTATTGGCTGAAAATCTTGTTTATTACCCGCTCTGAATTTTTAACATCATCCTATGGGGAGATGAACTCTGGATCATGGAAATTTTTTGTACTGAATCTAGCAGCCAAACTTGGTTCTTCCCAAGAGCATGTGAGACACCTTGGATTGACAGCAGCTAAACGCTTACTAAAGCAAAGATTATCTGACCTCTGTGTTCAAACAGATATAGGTTCGCTTAGCACTCTAAAAACAGCCCTTTTTTATAAGAACATTACACCTAAGCCTCTAAATCGCCCATCTTATTTTGCTGATTTAACGAACTTTGAACATAGAAAAGCATTTACTCGGGCTCGTCTTGATATGCTACCACTTGCCAATCTAACGGGCCGTTATACACAATCCCCTTACCATAAGAGAGTCTGCTCTTGTGATAATAAATCTGTCGAGAACTTGGTACATGTTGTGCTTTATTGCCCACTATTGGGAATCCATCGTGAAAGACTTTTGAAATTCATCTTAGAAAAATATCCTGGTAGATCTGACGAAGAAAAGCTCAAAATCTTACTCTGTGATAGAGATAAATTTGTTACGTTTCAAATGGCAAGGTTCTGTTCTTTACTTATTAAAATGAAAGTTGTTTTAACTACTTCTAATAGTCAAATTGATATCTAGGTTTCTGTACCCTCAGGCCCCTTTTTATCTATTTGTATTGTTATTTTATTGATATTTTTATTGTACTGTTTTTACTTGATGCACTTTGCAATGGCCCTGTGAGCCATGCAATAAAATTTATATGATATAGTGACACAAGAAGATTCAGACTTATAGAGACCAAACTTAATATCTTTCATATTAGAAAAAACACAACATTTCAGATATATCATATGCAAATCTCATTTAGAATACACTGCTGTGTGCAATTCTACAGCACACAATGATTCACCATATGCTTATTTAAATAATAATTTCTTCTCTTTAGAACTATGGAAACTTCTCCACTCTTCAGACTCTCTGAATCTGGACGAAAGTATATCATTCAAAAAAAAACCCAAAGGCTGTTTTAATAACCAGTGATTGGAGGTGTTTCAGAGACCGAGATATCCCACAGTACCTCTTTCCACCCCTATATGCTATTTAGTATGAAACACATACACCTAGTACAGAACTGTTGGATAGCCCAGTGGCTTAGCCAATCTGGCTATGGAGTTAGAGAGGGTGGGAGCTTGATTGTCTGCTGCATCTCCATGACAGGAGCTGGATTCAATGATCTGTAGCAGTGATGGTGAACATTTTAGAGACCGAGTGCCCAAACTGCGATTCAAAACCCACTAATTTTTCACAATGCAACAATTTAACCTGAATACAGGTGGTTGTGAAAGGGCGATGTTGGGTGCCCACACAAAGGGCTCCGAGTGCCACTTTTGGCACCCATACCATAGGTTCGCCAACACTGGTCTATAGGGTCTCTTTCAACTCTGGAATTCGATGATGATGATGATGATGATGATGATGATGATGATGATGATGATGATAGCCGCCTTTCTTTAAGTGCCTCCTGCTATAGGGTTCCTGCTGCTACTCCAGCTCTTGGTGGCTCTGACAGCCCATTTGATTCCTGAATTACGGAGACAAAATCTTGGCTTCTAGACAAAATATGTCCTTCTATACAAATCTGGTTCATATAAAATGACACAAAGGAGTTGAAAGCTGTGCTTTTTGGAAGTCACACAAATGATTGGCTATTAAAACTAATGATAGTTAAAAGCAATATGGAAGGTAGAAATGATACATTTCAAAACACTTAACTGTGGTCAAGCATGATCAAGCATTTCTATTTTGTTGGTACATGATTACAGTACCAACAAAATAGAAATATTTTACTACTTTTATCAAATCCATGTCGTACTCTCCCAAAGAATACATATTTGATGAATGAATGTGACTTCTTAAGTCAACATTTTATTTACTCTAGCTAGGACTAACAACTGGATTTTTCCTAAAGGTGTTAATGTGTTAGTTCTCAGAATGGTTATGAGTAGAGATGGGCACGACTCAGAAAAATTGTTCGTTTTCATTTTCGTCTAGGGGGTCCGTTTCGGCTCGTTTCCGTTTTCGTGAGCTAATTTTCAAAATTTTTCATTTTCGTTTCGTTGCGTAACGAAAACGACAAACGAAAACGAAAACGAAAAAATTTTCGTTTCTTCCCATTTAGCTCCATTAAGTGCTTTTCCAGTAACGAAAAACGAAAAATGGCTCGAAATTAGTCGTTTCGTTTCCGTTTTCGTTCCAGTTTTGAGCCGTTTTTCGTTTCGTTACGTAACGGAAACGAAAAACGGAAACGGAAACGGAAATTCCGCTAAGTCGTGCCCATCTCTAGTTATGAGTATACCAGAAAGAGAGTAATAAGCTCATTCACAGTATCTATGGTGAATAATATTTCTAGTTCCCAGTTCTGCTTTGACTTTAGGATCTTCAGTGGCATAAAAAGGCAAAATATAGTGACACAAGAAAATTCAGACTCTTATAGAGACCAAACTTTATGTTTTTCATATTAGAAAAACATAACATTTCAGATATATCATGTGCAAATCTTATTTAGAATACACTGCTGTGTGCAATTCTACAGGCTGGACTGCGCACAATGATTCACCATGTGCTTATTTAAATAAGAATTTCTTCTCTTTAGAACTATGGAAACTTCTCCACCCTTCAGACTCTCTAAATCTGGACAAAAGTATATCTAAATGCAATTCCAAATTGCTAGGTGCACATCTGCAAACACAAATACATGATGTTTCATTAAATACACACACACATTATGTTTAGATTGCCCCACAGACATTGCATTCATCCCTGACAGTATCTATTAAGTTATGGAAAAAATAAGATATATGTTGTAATGTCTTTCAAAATCAATTTTAGTGGTTCTTTGCAATCCTATGAAAATGTTAGAGGCAGATAATTCCAGGGGAAAGAGGCTGTCACTGACATGTTGGAGCATTTTTTCCTCAAGAACAAAAGATGGAAACAGATTCACTTTTTAAAGATAGTAACATAAGGAATTCACACCATGTATCTTTTCAGTAAAATTCTGCCTCATTGGACTGGAAGCCATTCTACTACATTTCCAGTAAAGATTCTGCAAGGCAATCAACCTCACATGCTTTTTAAATCAGAGACAGCAGAACCTCATGGAATCAAACCAAAAACAAAGTTTTCTGCTTATATACCACCCCATAGAACATGAAGCACTCTCTAAGTAGTTATTCATGTATAAGGCTATATTTTTGGTTAGAATTGTTAAACTAAAAATTGAGGGTTATCTTACACTCAGAAGTTAGCTGAGGAAAGGATTGCATGGTTGGGAAACTGTAATTTGGGGTTGGGCATATTATAGACAGAAAAACTGTATTTATGCAGGTTACACATCCCCCCCCCCTCAAGCTGGGTACTCATTTTACCTACCTTGGAAGGATGGAAGGCTGAGAGCCGGCTACCTAGGATTGAACCCCAAGTCATGAGGACAGTTATAGCTGCAGTACAGTAGTTTAACCACTGTGCCACGAGGCTCCTGAGAGTCTACCAGTGAGTTGCACATGCTCCAAATAAGACATTTTTGTCATTATCTCAATTTTTTTAAATAAAAACCTCATAGAATCATAGATTGGTTGAGTTGGAAGGGACCTAAAAGTCAACCCTGCTGCTCAATGCTGGAATCCAAATCAAAGGAGATCTGACAGATGGTTGTTTAATTTTCTCCTGAAGGCCTCCAGTGTTAGAGCACCACCACAGTGCAAAGTAACTGATTCCATGTCTTACTGCTCTAACAGTCAAGATGTTTTTCATGATATCAAGCCTAGATCTGGCTTCCTCTAGCTTGAGTCCTTTATTATGCATCCACATGCATGATAGCACACAACCTTACTACAGTATCTGTTGTCACACACAAAAAGAAATATCGCTCATAGTTCCTCACTCAGTTTCAGTACTGTACATTAGAGATGGGCACGAATCAAAAAATGGCATGTCGTTTGTCGTTTGTCGTGTCTGTTTCAGTTCGTTTCCATTTTTCGCAAATTTTTACAAAATTGTTTTCGTTTTCGTTTGTTTCGTTACCATTTCGTTACCATTTATTTCAATTTGTTGTGATTTTTTTAGGATTTTAAGCAATTCACTCATATTGCAGTAACGGAAATGAAACGAACGACAAAATTTCTGGTGTTTCCGTTCGTTTCGTTTCATTTTAGAGACAAAATTCGTTTGTCGTTTCATTACGTAACAAAACGAAAAAACGGAAACGGAAACGAAAAATTGTTAGTTTCATGCCCATCTCTACTGTACATGCTACTTGTCTTTGGGTGTATGCACATACATGTGTGACAGTGTTCCGCCACTGACTTTTTGTGTTTGTACACACATGCAACCAAGTAAGTACATGTGCATATACAAGTCTCTAGATGAACAAAATTCAGTCGGTCACAGGACTATTTTACTTAACTGACCTATGCAATGGAACAGTGATTACAACACACTATACAACTCTGCATCTGGAACATTACGATCTTCAATATGTTTTTTATGAAATGCTGCCTTAGACATTCTGAATGGAAGAAAAACTCTTATTTGTTGATTGTTCATAATATTATGAATCAAGAAAATCTGGTAACTTATTGGGATGGACACACAGAGAGAACTGTGGGTTTTAAAGTATTTTTATACTGTTAGTATCCACATAATCCACAATCACTTCCTAAATTTATGTTGCTACAACAGTGTGGTTTTCAACTCAGCTGAAGCTGTCCTTCATCATCAACCCCCTACAACCCTCTAGCCACAATAAAGTACATACAATGCTAAGAAAACCAAATGTTGGGAAATCCTCTTTCCATTATGCTTGACACCGGCCTTGACTTCCTTGACAGAACAGTGCAGAGGAAAGAGCAGCTGAGCATAATTTCTAAAGTATAAATTGCCCCAAACTTCAGCCTGCCTAGCTGCAACCTGTGCATAAGGGAGTTTTTTATATACCTCTTTGAATGTCACCTTTCTGAAGACAGGGTTCTCACATTTTAATCCCATAAATTCTTTGTGGATGAGGTTATATTGTAAGCAGTAGCAGCCTGCCCAAAAGGCACCAAAAGTGCTGTCTTGATCCAATATTCTACCAACTACAGTATGTTGTATGTCTCTTCCAGTACTGTAGTTGTATGGGAACCTGACAGCTACCCAAGAGCAAGAAGGCAATCTAATCCTGTTTAGGGACATTTAAAGGCAGATGTGTCCTCAAAAGGAAGAGCAAATGAACTGATGTTTGCCCAGAAAATCACCCCAAAACAGCAGCTGATTCCTCCCTTACATGGGGGAATGAAGAAAGGGGGGGTGCAATCTAAAATGCGTCAAAATGCCTGATCTCTTGAGTCCTCATAGCAACAGACTATCACAATTACATAGAGGAGGAACTCCTGCTGCTGCCCAAGTGTGCCACACGTGAGAGGCAAAAAAGCCAGCCGGTTTCCCAGAGGGGGGCATGGCTGCTTCTCTTTTTCAGACCTCACAGCATTGAGGCAGAAGCGTCCCTCAAGCGACAAACGTGAAATGCCTCTCCTGTGGGCGAACCGCTCTCGGAGGCAGAGGCTGCGCCTGGTTATTATTTGTGGGGAGGGGGGGTGGCAAGGGAGTCCCACGTCCTTCTTCCTGCCAAGAACTCGCATCCTCGGGGCCAGCAGGATCGTCCCTGCACACGTGCAAATTTCGCGGGCGCGCGCGCTCGGTCCGGGCAAGTGACACCGAGGGGCAGGTCGCCCCGCGCTCCTCCTCCCTGCTGGGATAGCTTTCCGGACGGAAATTATAGGAATATGGAAAACCTGTTCTGATAAGATATATTTACAGTAGAGATGAATCAATTTGTGACACTTCTCCCACTCGCCCCCCCTCCCCCACCTAAGACCTCCTTCTCCATTGATGCTTCAGTCTGGGCAGGACCTTGTGCTTCTCTTCCCTGCCTCCTCCAACAGGCTGATCAATGGAATAATTATTTTACAAAATTGTAAGGCTTCAAACAATGTAAAACAGGCTTTCCGGACGGAAGGGCAACGAGGGCAGAGGAAACGGGAAGAAGTGTCTCGGAGCAAAGCAGGATCCGCCTCTTCTCTCGGGCAGCGCCAGGGCAGGGCGGGCGGCTTCTGTGGCTACTACCCCCCCCGGCTGGGATGGAACCAAGTGGGAAGGAAGGAAGGCGGAGGCCGCCCGCAATCCCTGGGCTCGCACAGGCAGCCATGCATGCTGGGGAGACCCCCCGCCCGCCCCATCCCTCCCTCCCCCCCGTGATCTGCCCCCCCCGTCCGCAGTGCGCGGGGAGCGGATTGCCCCCAAGCGCACGAGCCACCCTCCGGAGGAGCCCTGCAGCAGCGCCCTGCACAGCGCACCCCGCCGCCTCCTCCTCCTCCTCCTCCTCGGTGCAGCGACGCGAGGGCGCTTCAGGGGACCCCACCCCACCCCACCCCTCATTTCCTCACCCTTGGGAACCACCATGCAAATAATTAAAACAACGACGACGACAACAATAGCAGCAAACGTCCACGCTCGCCCCTCCCCCTTCCGCTTACCTGGAGGCGCGCCGGATCCCAGCTCCACGCCACACAACCAACCCCTCCTCGGCCCCGATGCGCATGCGCCACTCCCGGGCCCCTGGTCCGGGCCTGTGACTCGGCTCCCAGAAAGAGAAGGTCCGCCCCGGGGACGGGCGGCAGGCGCGCGGGGGTGCTCATGGGTTAAGGAAGAAGGGGTGCTAAAGGCTTCGTCAGCTCAGCGAGGGACCTGGGGTTGGGGTTGGGGGGGCGGCCACGCGGCTCCGGAGGCCCGGGTGCCTCTTCTCTGAACGCTTATTCCCCTTTTTCCTCTTGGTCTTGTGTTGCTGGGCATTGATGGGTCAAAGCGACGGACCGTCCTGCGGGCAATTGGGTTGCATTCAAACCTATTCCCACGATGTCTTAACACCTTTGCTCTTGCTTTTGCTTTTCATTTCATTTCAGTGCATGTACTACTATGGGCAGTTTACAAGTTAAAACTTACAAATCTTACAGACCCCACATGGCAATGAATTAACAGTACGCAAATTTTTAAAAAATAATCCTGTTGATGTAATTACACTGACATAAATGGTAATGATGTAATCGGTCTACAATGTTAATTTCATTGTTTTAAAGCTTCCTGTTCCTACCCTCCAAGGTTTCAAGGCTCCTTTTAAGGGATTCCATTTCAGCCAGGGAAAGCCCTTGGGATGTGGGGAGCATGTAATGCTTTAAAAAAAAATGCCCCTGGTGCTCCCAACGATGGCAGCAGTGAAATCTTGAAACCTTTCAGCAAGTGGATGATGTGGAATGGCAAAAGGGGTTGAGGAATCTCCCTTCTTTGGATGAGACTATCCTCTAGTTACTAGTAGACTACATCAGATAATGGAAGGTTTTTCTTAAATGAAAGTTTTGGGGCGTGTACCAATATTCTACAAGCATATTTATTAGACATATTTTGCCATATGCAGGATTGTCTTGGGTCAAAAACAGATTTAAATGGCAACTCCCTCTCCTCCATACCTGGGCATGGTTTCCTTAGAGATCTAAACAGAACTCTTTGGAAGAACTCTGCTTTATACAGTGAGTATAGGTTGTACTGCTGTTGGCATAGACCCAACTAGACACTTCACTAGGGACTCATGGGAAAACCTTCATGTTTGTTAAAATAAATGAAAGAATACCTGTGGGACCTCTAGGTTTGATCAGATATAGTGAAAACCGCTTAATTCTTTTATTCCCTTCAACAGAGCTAGAAAGTAACTTTGGGGAAGGTAGGCATTCTGTGGGCAGGAGCAGTTTTAAGTGGAAAAAATAGCTGGATGTAAATCTTATACAACCCTTCCTGTGTCTTTTCTCAATTCCACTTCTGGCTTGTTGCAGCTGCTTTTCATTAAACTTTATTCAAAAGGTGGGGAATAATTACACATATCTCCTGAGTAACAAATACTTTGAGACCAACATTCTTGGAGGGTGAGTGGAATACAAATATACTGAATAATAAATACACAAAAATATACAAGACTGGAGAAAGAGTTCATGCTTTTTTTCTTGAACATTATCATCCATGATATAATCTATTATAAATAAGCAAATACATTATAAGTTTAGATTGCCTTCTAAACAGAAGTGGCAGACAAAGCAAAGTTTTAAACATCCCCTGTTTTTGATAAATGCGTGCTCATGTCTGATCTTATTTGGTTGGCCGGGGTAGAGAAATCAGGTGTCCTGTGTGTGATTAATATAATACAGTAGTCTTTGCTAATACATTTCCCACACACCACTGAATGCCTGGCACGTTCATTCTGCATTATCTTGTATCCCACTGGAGAATCTCAGACACTTTATAAGATAACGGCCTTTTCCTTCAGGCAGTGTTCTTTTAGTTACCACAGACATTAATATTATAATACAGGAAAATAATAAGAGCCAACAAGATTTCTCAGTGTTAGAAGTACATTTACTCTTTTATGCTCTGGGAAGTGTATAAAAGTCCTGGAAACGAGTGCAGGGGAAATATACATTTTAATGTGCACCATTCACTGTGAGCACCTCTGTGCTGCTCAAAACTCAGTAGCTATCAGTGGAAGTAAATCTGGAAATACAGTTCCACGTGCAATTATGTATACCATCTCCTTTTTACCCTTCAACTTTTGTATAGTTATATTTGCAGGATAAACTGTGAAGAAGCTGAGAAATTGGGGTGTAGAGGCTACGGCCGTCTCTGGAGGGGCAATCAGGTTTTCTGTTATTTTGGCTAAAAAGATATATGCTATTTAAACTAGGTCTGGCCTTGACCAGCTCTTGGGAGTTTGCAGTTTTGTAGGTGTAGTGGCACTTCTGCCTTGCAGGTTTGGTGAATTAAACCAAAGCATGGTACTTAACTTTTTTGTGGACTTTTTTTGAAACTCCTTGAAAGTAATGCTTACTCAGGTCAGACCAAAGTGGTTAGGTGGTGACTTTTTGTACCTGGTGGCCTGTTACATTAACCAACCAAGGTAGCCAGGGCCAGATAGTGAGAAAAATCAAACAAAGAACTTACATAAGAGTTGATATACCACATTCCAACTGATTCAATAGGCCTACTCTAGTTTTGACTTACTACACCTGAAAAGATTTAAATCTGTTTTTAAACTGTATTTTTAATCTGTTAAAGGGGGCCACATGGGCTTTTAAATTTGTTGCAATTGGCACTTTCCCCTGTATCTGGCCACCCTTACATTGGCAACTGACTGCTGCTGCTGTGGTGTTATATCACCATTACATATGGGCGAGGGGAAAGTAAAATCGAGGAAGCTAGGCAGAGACTCATCTTCCAGTAAATTTTTGATAGGACACACATAGAGAGACAGAGGGGGGGGAGAGGGGGAGAGCGAGAGCGAGAGAGAGGGGAGCAAGCTAGGGAGGCAGCCTATGCTGGTGAGAAGGAAGGCAAGAGAAATTGACAAGTTCTTGACTAAGCCAGGCAGCTGCTGTTTCCTACCTCTCACTGTCTGCTACAGTATTAAAAAATCTTTCAAACAGTCGTATTGCTATTTCAGTATAACAGATAAGAAAAATAAATAAAACAGATCAGACTGTGGCCTGATGCAGATGCCTAGACACACACTACAAGTAAACACATTTGCACACGCACGCACGTGCACACACACACACACACACACACACACACACATGCATACACACAGGGAAGACTGGTAGAGAAAGAGAGGAAACTGGCAGCAGGAACTGATGAGAAGGTGTGAGAAAAATGGCATGGCTGAAGGCCCCATGGGGACCACCCTCCTCTTTTAAACTATACGAGACAACCCACTCATTGCTGGATGTGGGAATGTATGACTCAGAAGCAGACTCCTCTCCCCATGCCATAAGCCCTGAAGGAAAGAGAGAAGGGCAATAATGAACACAGGTGGTTTTGGAAGACCGCTGGACAGGTGAATAAGTTACCTTTACCCTACCATAGAAAGAGGCAGAGAGAATGTGTAAGCATCAACTACTAAGCCATCATACTGGAGGGGGAGGGAGAACAGAGAATTTAAAAGCATTGGGGATGTCAACCCCAAACCCAATCACAGGGAAGGAATAACAATAAGTGGTGAAAATGCCAAATGGTTCAAACTAATATATTTCACAAGCAAGTTAAAATAAATAACCCTCTTGCCACGCAGTAAAATGCCTTGCTTTCCAACCTCTGGCTTCCCAGGGGAAGAAAGCTGAGCTTCCCAGTGTGTCACATATATGGATTTTCTTAGCTGCATTTGAAACACACTAAAACCAATTCAAAACAATGTTTTATTAATTAATATGCCCATAGATATTTCAATTTTGGATTCATGGGCAGAAAGATCAATGCTTTATATTGCTTTATATTATTTTACTTTACTTTATTTTTTTATTTTTTATATATATTTTTTTCCTAAAGGGTAATTAGGAACTCCTTTACTAAAACATCATGATTTTGGGTGGGGTGTAGGATTATTATTATTATTATTATTATTATTATTATTATTATTATTATTAT
>JAHTLZ010000274.1:4664812-4697269 GCA_023846285.1 Phrynocephalus versicolor | reverse complement strand
TACATACATACATACATACATACATACATACATACATACATACATACGTAACAAAACGAACAATGACCCTAGGGGCAAATTTAACACAAAACAAAACGAACCGAGAAAAATTGGTTCAATTAGGTTCATTTCATTAATGGGGAGTGGAGATGTCTCCTACCTGGTGCTGGTCCAGAGGTCCAGCCTTCCTGGCTTCCAGGGTGGTGCCCGGGGGGGGGGGGAGAAGCCGATGGCCGCACTACAGCTGTAGTGTGGCCACGTGGTCACCTCGGCACAATAAAAAAAAGGAGCACAAAGGGTGGCCTGGTCATCACCATAAAATAAATAATAATAATAATTAAAAAAACCAGCACCGACCAGACCCCAGGGGCCACGCGGTCGGCGCTGAAAGGAAAACAAACAAACAAAAAGTTCCATGCTATAGCTGTAGCATGGAGCCTGAACCTGGAAGTGTTGGGGGGGGGGGACTGAAATAAAAATAAAAATAAAAATAAATAAATAAATAAATAAATAAATAAATAAATAAAGGGGTGTACCAACCGATCCCCAAGGGTGGCCTGGTCGGCACCCTAAAATAAATAAATAAATAAATAAACCCAGTGACGACCAGGCCCCAGGGGCCATGCGGTCAGTGCTGAAAGGGAAAAAAACAACAAAAAAGCCCTGTGCTACAGCTATAGCACGGGGCCTGAACCCATAAGTGGGGGGAACCCTGCCGCTGCCACGCCCACCTCCAGCCTCCCCAACCGGGGCACCACCACCTGCAAGGCAAGATCCTGAGCCCGACCGCTTGCCGGTGGTGCTCCTGCCCGGACACCCACATCGCAGTGGGGGTGGCTCAGGTCCTTCCCAGCGGGGGAGGCACACACGCAGCTGATGAGCTGCTCGCCTGGGCGCTTCTTTCAGCGTGTACATGTGTGGGGAAGCAAGGAGGAGGGATTCCCCCCCACCGGGTTGATGCGGCGCAGGGGCGGGTGGGGGAGCGGAAGGTGTTCACTCGTGGTCGGCCCCCTAAAATAAAATAATAATAATTTTTAAAAACCCAGCACCGACCAGGCCCCAAGGGCCGCGCGGTCGGTGCTGAAAGGGAAAAACAGCAACAAAAAGCCCTGTGCTACAGCTGTAGCGTGGGGCCTGAACCCGGAATTGGGGAAAAAAACTAAAATGAAATAAATAAATAAATAAATAAATAAATAAATAAAATAAAGGGGAGAGTCGACCGGACCCCAAGGGTGGCCTGGTCAGCACCCTAAATTAATAATAATAATAATTTAAAAACCCAGTGCCGACCGGTCCCCAGGGGCCACGTGGTGGGCGTTGGGGGAAAAAGCGGGTAAAAATGAACAATGAATTAACGAACCAACGAAATGTTTTTTTTTTAAAAAATTCATTAAAATGAAATGAAATGAAACAAAGCCTTAAACTAAATGAAACGAAACACAATTTTTTCGGTTTGTGCCCATCTCTAATACATACAAACATACATAATGAAGGCCACAATCAAATCAGCTTTCGGATCTGCTTAAGTAAATAATTTTGTTGCTCCTATTTCTCAAAGAAGTGGCATAGGACAGGAACATAACTTTTTCTCGTTAACTTTTCAGCATGTTTCACTACTCTTGTGAGAGTCTTTGTCAAACACCTTATGTAAGCCCAAATAAATTATGTCAGCTGGCTCACTTACCATCCTGCTAAACTCTTACTTCCAAAATTAACTTTAGCCTAATTCAGAGAAATATCAAGAACACCAATAAACTATACTTGATTTATTTGTTTTTAGTGGTTTGGTCACAGCTCAGTTGATGCTATGTCTGGCCTTTAGCCAGTCATGTTCATGTCAAAAAAATAAATCATGCTTCAAATATTACCCTTATATTCCTTTGAATACTGAATAATTTCTAGCCTAGGATTTATTGGGTAAAGGAGAAAATTCAGTGAAGTCCACCTAGCTTTCTGGATGTTTTGTTTTCAGAGGTTTGTGGAACAACTCAATTAGCTGATGGTAATGATGAATCAAAAAGACAAGTACGTTTGATAGCCAAAGAAGAAGCACCTGTCTGTCTGAAGCAAGCCCACTCCTTTCTGTCCTACACAATCATATTTAATATCATACTAAGCTTCAATGCCCACATGTTTGTAGTTTTTCTGACTTCTATTTGCTAGAGGTTGAACACATGGTCTATGTCAGGCCTGCCCGAAGTCTGGCCTCGGGGCCAAATCCGGCCGGTCAGGACAGTCTGAGTGGCCTGCGGCTGGCTGGCCCGCCCCTCCCCCCTCCTTCACCCCATGTTTTTTTTAAAATCTTCCACCAACACTGACACCGCTGGGAAGCTTGTGGGACTGGGCCGGCCGGCCGACCAGCCATTGCACGGGCTGCTGCCACTGGCACTGCCGCCAACCATGTGAGGCTGGGAACACACATGGGGGTGGCCCGCGGGCAGGCCGCTGCCACCAGCAACACCAGGAACCTTGTGAAGCTCGGCGCGCGGGCGGGCTGCCGCCCCAGCACCGCTGGGAACCTTGTGAAGCTCGAGAACACCTGCACTGCTGGGAAGCTTGGGCGGACGGGCGGTCTGCCACCACCGGCACCGCAGGGGAATGTGTGGGTGTGGACAGGCCAGCCGGCCTCTGCCACCGCCAAGGAGCTTTGGGGTGGGCTGGTGGGCGAGCTGTCACCACCGCTGGGGAGCTTGGGGGCATGCAAGGTCACACAGATCACCTCTTCCAAGGGGCTCCCTGTGGCCACGGCGCCCTGTGCTTCCTTTGGTCCCCACCTTCCTTCTTTCCTCCCACCCTTGGTCTCCACCTTCCTTCCTTCCTTCCTTCCTTCCTCTCTCCCTTGGCCCCCAACTCCCTCCCTCCCTCCCTTCCTTGTTCCCCACTTTCCTTCCTTCCTCTCTTGGTTTCCACCTTCCTTCCTCCCTCCCTCCCTTGGTTCCCGCCTTCCTTCCTGCGGGTGGGGTTGCAAGGGGTTAGTGGGTGGGGCTTGCAGTGGGGTGGCAGGGTTGGGGAGCAACTGGCCCCTGACACATTCTCAGCCACCAAATCTGGCCCTTCTTACAAAAAGTTTGGGCACCCCTGGTCTATGTGTACCTGGCAGAGCAATGCTAAAATCAACTTTTGCGACACAAAGGCAGAGCTGTGAAGTACGGTAGCAAAGAGCATCATCAAGGAAGCTAACTGCAGATAGCATAACACCCATCTGTAATTCCCAATGGTCTTGGGACATTCTAGATGTTGTATCCTAAAACAGCAACTCTTCTAATCTGCAGCCAACAAACTAAAACTATCCATTAGATAGCTGGCAAATTCAGCTATTTGACAAGCAGTAGAGACTGCATGGAAAAGGCACCTCCATTCAAATCTACTTTTCCCAGCCAGTGGCAGGGGTTACTGTATTGTTATGTACCATCAAATTGCTTCTGATTTGTGGTGACTTCATGAATAAGAAGTCTCCAAAATGTCCCATCTTCAATTGCTCTGCACAACTCCTCCCGATCCAAGCCTATGGGTTCCTCTTTGCCTGTTGTGTTCGACGTTTCCCAGCATTATTGTCTTTTTCTAAAGAACCCTTCTCCTTTTCATGGTGTGCCCAAAGTAGGGCAGCCTCCATTTCAACATTTTTTGTGTCCAAAAAAAAAAAGTTCAGGCTTGAGTTGCTTGATGAACCCACTCATTTCATCTTTCGTGCAGTCCAGGGTATCCGCAAAGCTCCCCTCCAGTTTTCTTTTCTCCTCAGGTCTTACACCAATACATAGTGATGTAAATACCATGTAAAAGTAGAGAAAAGGGGAGAAACCATCAAACAACTGCATTGCGAAAATATGGATTTTTGAGGGGTTTTTAAAATTGAAACTTCACTTTTGAAAGCAATTTATCCTTGCTGTTAGTTAGCAGAGACATTTGACCGACCGAACACCTTAATATACATGGTGTTTTGGTTTGGGTATTTTTGTGCCAAAATGGACTCCCTGCTATTTTTTCCTCTCTCATCCCTTGCCAAGGGGGACGGTGCAGGGAGGGATATGCAGTAGCTGAAAGATAACTTCCTGATACCATAGCCCTTGGGTCACACACCACCCAACGCCTGACCTTCTTCCCCGCCCAAGAAAAAGCATTTTTCCCTTGGAGGTGTGGGAAAGGGAACTGCTTTCATGTTTCAACAACTGTTTCTCCTCCACCTATTTCCTCCTCAGTTTTCTTATACTTGCAGTATATCTCGCTATCCTCTAACAATAGCTTTGTTTCCACAGCTGCACTGATTATATTTCTCAGTGCTTCTCATTTTTTTGTGTGGAACTACTAGGGTGGGTTGTTTTTCTTCATTTTGCTTGGAACAGCCTAGAATAATATTGTAGAAGAGTCTGATGAGAGAGGTAATAAGTACCGGCCACTTTCCCTTCTTTGCATGTTCTCAACTCTGGATGCCCCATCCACCACATCCGAGCCTCTCTCGGCTACTTTACATAACAGAAAGTCTACAACACTGGACCTGGACTGGGAGCCTGGAAAAAATTAATGTTTCATAGGAATCTCCCTAAAAGGCCATGCTGTATTTAATGGACTGTATGCACAGCCGTGGTCTGCTGCCCTTGCTTAGGGCCTATTTGGTCCTGTTTCCTATTTAAAACAAAAACAAATATTTTTTAAAAAATTCTGATGGATTGTTCTAACATGCTCAGATGGCCCACAAAATAAAATCTGATCTTTTTAAAGGTTTTGGGTTTTTTTGCAGTAACAGTTTAAGACAAAGAGTACTATTCTACATAAATTTAAGAAGGTTCAGAGGAATTTAAACTAAGTCCGTTCAAAAAGCAAACATTTGTGTTTCCATTCAAATTGATGCACCATGATTTTGCTTTTTTCTCCACAGAAAACATATCTTAGTGTTTCTACCAAATGATTGTCTGCCATTACATACCCTAGGCTTTGGTCTCTGGCATTTCTAATGGCAGACAATCTTTTTGTAACAACCACATGCCACACACAACCAACTCTTGAGTTTACTGTAGAACATGCAATCAAATGAGAGCTACTTGCTTGACTCATGAATTTGTAAGAAATAGCCCTAGTCACAAAGTCTAAAGAATATAAGACTACTTAAAAATGGTCCAGGAATGAAGAAACACACCCTATCCATAATGTTATCATACATTCATGCCAACATCCCACCCTCCTTGTCTTGAGGAGAGAAGTTTGAATGAAATTCTACTTGAGTAAAGGGCTACAAGTACTCAGAAGCCCAGATGAAACAGGGGATTGAGTCATGAAGACTAGCCTACTTGTGTTTGACTGAACACGAGCAGACCCTAGGGTGGCCATGTGTCTTTCTTTAGGAAGGAAAAAAAGGGGGGGTGAGTCGCGTGGCCATCACAAAACACAATTGCAAAAATACGTTACAGGTGATACCTTTATAGGCCACTATTAAAAATTAAAAAAGAACATTGCAAGCTTTCGAGTATAGTAAAACACCCTTCTTCAAAGCAAGTCCCAGAAGTTCAGACATGGTAAAAGATGTGCTTTACCAGGAGTTTACTTTAAAAGTCCTTAGATGTTGTTCTTACAGTCCATGGTTAGATGATGATGTTGCAGCCAGGGTTTGATTCTTGTTGGAGGCAATGTGGGTAGTTGTAAGAGGCTGCGTCTTAAGTCACACCCCATTCTTCAAACAAAGGAACATGGGTCATTGTCACCACACATTTGAATGTGGCTGATCCTCAATGAGAATCACTATAAAATGGACGACAGACAAACCGGACTCCTGGGAATGTAGTTTTATTTCCAGAGGATCCTTTCCGAATACCTTGTGCACAAGGAGTGCCTGAATGCAGAGACAACTTCCTGTATGGAATGTCCAGTCTTAAATACTCTTTAGCATACAGAAACAGAGAAAGAACAAGCTCAGGATTGGTTACATTTTGCCGCAGTGGAAAGCATGTGACTTCAATACATATATGTTCATTTTCCCTAACGCAACCAAACTTAAAAATCAGTGATACTTTCCCATCTGCATTAGCAAGATTAAACGTCATTAATTCCATTCAGTTTAGAAGCCCATGTCTGCAGAGAAGGGGGTGCTTTGCAGAAACACAGAGATGATGCTTTCAGGACATAGGGTTTACAGAAATGATGGTTTTAGGATATCTATGAGGCAGAGGGCAGAATGAAGAATTGAAGATAAACTCAAAACTTGAACCTTTCTCTCACAGTCATATATCACCCCTACTCCTTAACCCAGCTCCATTTGGCACTACGAGACATACAAATCCCTTTAGGCCGGGGGGGGGGGGAGAAAAGGGTTGATACAAGAATCATGCCTTAAGGGCGGACATGTGAAAATTCCGCTGCCACCAAAACAAAGTTTGAGGCTTTCACATCCACCCCAGGAATTTCCAGGAAGATTCCACAAGGCATCCAGCCACACAGCATTTAGATGAGCGTGAGCAAATCCACCACTGTGTCCGGTTACCAGGAGAGTTAGCACCCGGAAAACCCCTTCTGTCCTCCAAAACCTGGAGTTCCAGAACAGTTAGATATCTGTTCTGTGCAAAAGACAATCAAAATGTGCTCACACAAGGATTCAGAAGCTGCCAAAGTATAGGCACTGCCTTTAGCAAGACACTCCCCTCCCAGGCACCAAAACACACTCCGTTTCAAATATAAAGAAATGTAGTTTATTAAGAAAACATAAAAAGAAATGTGGTTAACATTGCCATCAGGGTTGGCAAGGCAATCTTTCATTACCAAAAGAAAAATTAATCTTTGAAAGGCTTAAAATATTAATAGAGTAAAATATTGCAACTCTCAGAAAATAAGAAAGTCTAATATATTCTGTCTACTTATGGAAATGTAAGATGTTAAATACACTATTCCTTTGTCCTTCTGGCCGCGAAGAGGCCAGCAAGGATCTAAGTCTGCTACATGGCTTCCAATCAACAGTCTGTAATCAACAATTAACCCACAATCCTTTTGTCTGAGAGAAAGACCTTTTATGGGAAATAGGGTCCTTTAGGAAGGAAAGTCAATGTTTTTGGCAGTGCACGTACTCCTTTCTAGTAATGTGTAAGTGGCCAGCCTACCACCCTCGGCATTTCTCTGGTTGAGCAAGGAAAGTAGAAGCTTTGCTGGTAAATGTATCTATCTCATCAGCCTTCTCTCATTAATTCACTGAAATGGTTGAAGGGGTCTTTTTAAAAGAAAATATGCAATGTGGCAGGCATGGTGTCTAGGTTCTGTATGAACTTCAGATATGAGGTTATATAATATATGAGTAGACATTCTGAGAGTAGCATTGAGACCATTCTTCAGAGACTGAATGTTGCCTAGCTAGTCAATTCAATAAAACTACCATGATCTCTGTCTAGTTTATTTTTCTCTATATATTAATGTTCAATAAGCTGCAGGAAATAAAATGCACAGAACATTTCAGAGAGTTATTAATAAACATGCCTTATTTATTTGATTTCTAGCTGATCTTTATCTCAATGCCATTTCCCCCATATGCAAGATGATGAAGAGTAGTGTACCTCCACTTACATTATAGTAAGAACGTCCAGTTGTGATGATTTTGCATCTATTAGTTTAAATCAGCATATGTAAATTTAATGTAAAAATGTTCTTCTTGTGAAAAATGCTTTCTTGTTTGGTGTTTCTTCTCCTTCATGTCATCCTCTTTGCCTGGAGCAGTGATCATCCAAGCATGGGGGATCCAACCTTGGGTTCCCAGATATTCTTGGACTGCAATTCCCAGAAATCATGGCCATTGCATTACTGTGGTGAAGGCCTCTCAGAGTTTTAGTGCTCTCATCTGGGCACTCAAGATGTGAAACACTGTCCTAGCAGAATCTCACATCAGGACTCTCCACTTTCTATTGGAAAGCTAGAGAATGGGAGTGTGTAACCAACCAAATGGGAACATGGCCAACTTGCCCTGTCTATTAGCTTTCGCAAGGGCTCACATGTACTTTGGATTCCAATGTCACATTTTCGGATGTATTCTTTACATGTTACACACATCTCCCTTCACCTACACTTGAGTTACGGATACAAGGCCCTTATATAGTTCAAAATTAAAGTACAGTGTTGCCTCATAAGATGAATTTAATTCATTCTACAGGTCAAGTCATTTTGCAAAAAAAATCCTCTTACGAAAAGCGGTTTCCCATAGGAATGAATGGGAAACTGGCTAATCCATTCCGGAGGTCAGAAAAAAAGCCAAAAAAGCAGTTTTTTCCAGACCTCTTTATAAAGTGCACTTTAAAGGCATGCAGAGCTGGTACCCCACTCACCCCACCCACCCACCCACATACACATACCACAGTGCAATGCAAACATGGACAATAGCAAGCAGCACAGCAACCCACAGCTTGTTCCCGCCAAAAGTGCAATGAAAAACAATGCAGAGATTATCAAAAACAAGCTCCAAGAAAAAACCCAGGTCATTCCAGCCAAAAGTACAATGAAAAGCAATGCAAAAACACAAAAGAAAGCAAGGAAACCTCAGCTCCCTACCCTTTGCAAGTTCAAAAAGTCCAAAAAATGCTGCAAAACAATGTCCAGAATGGCTCCAGAACTTGATGAAAAAAACTCCTCCCACTCTTCCACAAGCTACGGGGGCACAATGCATCCTGGGTAATCGTCTAAAAATGTGGAACAGATTTTCTTCTTGCAAGGCATTCCACAGGGAATTTTTGTCTTGCGAGCCATCTCATAGGGAATTTTCATCTTGTGACACAACCCTATTCCCAGAAATTTCATTCGCCTTGTGAGTTTGTGGGGCATCCGTCTTAAGAGGTAACACTGTATATAACTCTTATTCCCCACAAATGTAGTTGCATTTTTTTGTTTTTCCCTCTCCTATATCTTCTCTTTCCTTACCCTCTCTTATTACATCTACCAATTATTACCTATTACTCACTTATTATAATATTATAATAATGGTAATAATAATGGTAATGGTGGCAAGGATAATTTTTTCTAAAAATTGGAACTCAAACAAATAACATTGGAGGACTGGTATAGGGAGTTGTGGAATATGACTATTAATAATAAAGTGATTTGTGAAATTAAAATTAGGAAGGAACTGAAAAAATGTAATATTTTAAAATAGTATGGGATAAATTGTTACTACGTGTATTTCAAAAAGGTAAAGGTTATACACCAGAAGAGTCAATGTATTTCTGGAGAGAAAATGGAAGGTTGATCGATACGTTAAAGATTTTAAGCAGGGATTAAGTCCTGAGTAGGTGGTGGGTGGCACAGTGTTTGTTAGGAAGACTGTTTTGTTCTATTGTGTCCCCCCCCCCCCCGATGTCAGTTTGTTGTTGTTTTTATACTTTATAATGTAGTTTTACAATTTTTTTTAAAAAAATGTAGCTACATACCTGAACAATTGAGTCTCCCCAAACACACACATGCACAGACCTCCCACAATGTGCTTCAGCCTCTTGGCATACCTCAACTCCAATCCTGGCTACTACGTGGAACCACCATACCAAGAGAGGGGGCTGCTACACTGCCAACAACAGAGGCCCCTCTAAGTCCAAAAGCCACCTTTCTCAGGCTGTTTCCAGCAAATGAATAGCAGCACAAGATTGATTGACTGACTGACTGACTAACTGACAAACTGATCAATTGATTGATTTAAAAAAAATCACTGTATAACTAAAACTGCACTGCTTGGACATGTGGAATTCAAGAGACCAGTGTATATGAAATATGACAACTCACATACAGTTCCATTATTTAGGGACAGTAAACTAAAGCAGCACCCTTACTGTAGCATAATTTTGTGGACAGAGTGAACAAACAGCATATGTGGGACACTGGTCACCTACTTGCTCCCTGGAAATTGGTCATCCCTGCTGCCGAGACTTCAACTTACCTCACAGCTCCTGTGATATAACAAGGATCCAATGAATTACCGTGAATGGAATCTTCTCTCACCAGTTCAAGATAGAATAAGGCGGGAACAACGTCCAATACCATTATATAAGAGTTTTGTGAGAATCGTAAGAGTATAGTCACAATAGCTTCTTCCCAATGGTCCAGACAAGTCCAATTATGGTAATTTTCTCAAATGAGTCTAAAAAGGTTTGTATTTTATTTAACTTGCTTTATAATTAGAAATGGTTTGTTCAGAATGTAAACACTTATGCTGTTTGTTCCACTTTAGCTGTTCTTGCTGCTCATTCTTCATTTGTAGTCTAGGACATTCTAAAATGACTTGTATAAGCCTAGCTTAAATTAAGTTGTGTGTGTAAAGTCTATAAAACTAACTAGTATTTATTTGCAGCTCATTTATATCATACCTCGGCCAATAGGCTGTAGTTAAAAGTAGAGATGGGCACGACTCAAAAAAAAATGATTTTTCGTTTGTCGTTTGTCGTTTAGGGGTCTGTTTTGGTTCGTTTTCGTTTTTCGGGGTTTTTTGGTACATTTTTTGTTTTCGTTTTCGTTACAAAATGAAATGAAAAAACGAAAACAAAAATTTTTCATTTCGTTAGCATTCTTTTCAATGCAACGTGTCTGCCGTAATGAAAATGAAAAACACGGCAAAATTTTTCCTTTCGTTTCCATTGTCGTTTTGCTTCTGAAGAATTTTTTGTTTTTGTTTTCATTACGAAACGAAACAAAAAATGAAAACAAAAATGAAAATTTCGCTAAGTCGTGCCCATCTCTAGTTAAAAGTAGTTTTGATACAAATTGGTTGAGGATGGTTACAGGTAGACTTGTAGGTTAAATACTCCAGCAGGGAGTCTGCAATGTTGCTCTCCATGACACATATGACCCTTTTTGATGACTAGCAGGGAGCTTTAAAATGAGACCAAAATAATCAGCTACTCATGAAAAAGAAAAACGGGGAAAAAACAGCATGTTGCAGTTAGGGCCGTGTTATCAATGTGCTGCCTGTTTGGCTGGAATTTCCTCTGGTGGAACCCTGTACATCTCTCTACTGATCTATCTATCCATTTGTGAGTTGACAAGCTGAAGAGCATGACGGTACAACACATGGGGAGAGACTGCCAGTGAACAGCAGACAAAAATGTAGGCAAGAAACTTTCTTGCATTTCACCTCCTTCCAGTCTTCCTTTTTTTTGCCTCAAACTTCCTGAGTCAGATTTTGGTGCAGACGTTGTTAGTGGCCAGCGTCCTTAATTATCTTAATGTGGCAATGAAAAATTCAATAAAGATATGTGGCGAGAAAAGTGACATAATATACAATCTAAAATATTAGATAATGATCATTTTAAACATCGGGTATTCATATAAGCTTCAATTTGGGCAACAGGAAGCCAAAAGCATACATACTGAAAATGTGCTGCTAATTCAGACCAGTCACAGACTGACTGTCTCTACAGAGTGCTGACTCACGGCCAGAAAGCAATAGCTAAAAGGGCAATTGCCAGCAGAATCCTCGTTCTGCATTTCACACAATTAAATTAACAGAAAAGCTTGGGCCAGACTTTTGTCTCTCATGATTAACATTAAAACAGTGAAGAGGGCCTTTCTGTGAGAACGTTTATGCAAAACAACATCCACATACAGTAGTTCCAATGAAAAACTGAATGATGTAGCATTTGTTTGAGCCTTTTAAAGTGCCTGTATACTCTTATTAGCTTTTATATTGTCTTGTAATGATGCAAAATAAAGGCAGGGTCAAAATATCTTTTTTTTAAACAAATGATTATGACTTCTACTGAAATGAAGCAGATTTTGAGACAGTTTGTAATCAGGCTGTCTTTCCTATAACCAATATGTATTGAATATCTTGTGGCATTTCATTTTTTCATGTGGATATCACCATAAGACTCTGATTTCTTCCTGTAGTACAGTTCTTCATCTCAGAACTGTACACCTCCCACCTTGCCCATCCGCAGGACTCCTCTGACAGCCAGGTCCGGCGCTTCCATTAAGGCGAACTAGGCAGTTGCCTAGGGCGCCAAATGGAGAGAGGGCGCTGGCCAGCCTGCTGTCCCCCACCACTGGCCACCGCCGTCCGTCCCCCCACTGCCCACCAGCTGCCTGTCACCATCCGCCCATCACTGCCCATCGCCGTCCGCCCCCTGCACCCATTGCCGCCCACCCCCCATGCCCATTGCCCTCCGCCGCTCCCTGCCGCCCCGCCCACCTGCCGCCCACCCCTCCCCCGCCCCTCGTTTAGGGCGCAAAAAAACCTAGCACCACCCCTACTGGCAGCTCTAAAAATGCATACACTCAGCACAAGGCTGCATGATCCAACATGAATGAAAACATAAGCTCTGTGCTTCATCTGTCTGCACCTGGCCAGCAATATAGACCATAAGCACAATAAGTGGTAGCAGGTACATATCAGAAGCAAAACCTTTATACCTGATGGCTCTTCTCACTCTGTTCTTCAAGAGCTTCTCCAGCTACCATACTTCTGCTGGCCCTCTGGAAACAAAATCTCTCTCCTTGCCCCCTCCTGTTTCCTGTTTCTGGGAGGAAGTTTTCAATTGTTAAATATTTTCTTTAGGAGGTATGCTGCATTAATAGGTATTTTTTTAAGAAAAAAAAAGTTTTGCTTCTTTTCTCTGCTCCACACAGGATTTGTTTGCAGTGATCACGTGTACAGGAAATGAACCAATGTGGAATGATACTACCTGCACCTTAAAAAGTGTATCTCCTGACAGGGAGTCCAAAAGTACAAATCAGAATGCTTGGTGGCGGGGGTGGGGGGGAGGTTGGTTTGCTTTAGCAAATACACCATCTAAGAACATAGATCTCTGACAAAAGGAATGAACCAAACCATCCCCAGAGCAAACCAAACAGCAGGCTAAATGCCCATGTAGCCATCCTCAGAGTTGAGAGCTTCCTTACTTCAGTTGCTAGGTCTTAGGGCACCAGCTGAAACCCCCGTGAATTGCTGTGCTTCTCTGGGTCTCCAGGTAGAAATGCTTGGCAGGGTAAAAGAAAAATCACTTTTATTATTTGTTGTGGCTTTCAAATCAGGATGTCCTTCTCTTCCCTGCTCTCAGTTCACACCACCAGTCAGTGACTCAGCACAAAGGTGTTTGTGTGCTGACCAGATAGTATTTGATCAGAAGGCAGACTCTGCAGGAAATCCACTTCTCTATCTCACTCCTTCGTGCATGCACACACACACCATTTTGCAAATGGGTTACACAAGACCTCACTCTATCGGGCATCCTACGGTTCCAACCCTTGGTCTCAGGTTGATGTTTTATTATTATCCTGAAATCACATGGAATGGGAAGCTGCTGACCTAATGGCCTTATTTCCTTGCTTCTTATGCCACATTGGCAGGGAAAGGAAAGTCCTGGCCTGACCTCTGCTGAAAGTGGCAGCTGGAGGGAGGATACACTTCTCTTTTCAAGCCCAGTGGGATCAGATGATCTACAGCACTGCTTTCCAACCTTTGATCCTCCAGGGGCTGGGGGATTTCTTTTGTTCCATGTGTGGGGGTGAGGGTTGGGGTGGGGGTTCTAGCCATATTACACAAAGCTGAACAATATTAACATACAGTAGTTGCAAATGCAAGCTTGTAATAAAAATATTTAAAATACATATACAGTACTGTATGTGCAATAATCAAGTAAAGAAGGGCCACACCAATCATATTTTTTTCTTGAGCCCAAATGAACTTTGCATTAATAAGCTAATATATTTAAGTTTTGAAAGTTAACGTTTTATATCTGGTTTAAGCCCAAATCCTGAAAGAAATGAGACTCCAGACTAAAACTGAACCCACACATTTAAAAAAGTAGTCTAAACCACAAATTGGATTCAAAATCCATATTTGAAGTTGGATTTCCCCTAATCAATGGGGGGTGACTTCCACCATCCAAAATATCCCACACTTTCATAGAGAAAGGTGGTGTCCTTCTCACCAATGAAATCTTTCAGCCTTTTCAAAACAAAAGGACACCCACAACAGCTGAAGTCTGTGATGCAGAGGCCCCAGCCAGTGGCCAAGAACTTTGATAGCCTAAGTCCAAACCATATGGCCAACCGAAGATTGCAGGTGAACTAAAAAAGCAAAAATGTTCTGGCTGGCCCTATATTACTACTGGCTAAGCAAGTGGTCTGTATGCTGTTTCTTCCCAATCTCCTCATTTTGGGGTAGGAGTGCTAGGTAACTTCAAGTGTTACGAATTTCTGTCAGCTGAATATTGTAAATCATACCAAGAAACCTGCAAAATATTGCAGTGTATCTTTGATTCCTACCCAAATTGCACCTGGAATAGATTGTAAACACTGTTTCTGACTCATGCAGAAGGAGACTTCAGCAGGAGGAATTACAAAACAAAACAAAACACATATACACACAACTTTTTCTTTTTTATACCCTCATGAAACTTCCCTGAAGTGTGCCATATAGTGCTGAAATGTGCGTGTTACATTTCAACTCTGGAAGATACAAGCAAATAAACATTTTGTCTGTGCAGAACTGTTCTAGCAATCAAATGGCACAATTGTTCTGAAGTCCCTTTCAGTTGCAGAGTTTTTAATTTCTGGTAAAATTCCTTGTGCTGTTCAGTAGACGTATAGAAACACACAGGAGAATAGCTTCAAATTCCCTCGATAGTCCACCTTTCTCATAAACTGACACTTAAGGATTCACTACCTCACTCTGAGACATTTGTAAGAGAAAGAATAAAAGTGTTTCACTACTTACAATTGTGAGCAGATCAACAACAAAATAAGAGACAACTCTGCTTCCAACTGACTAAAGAGAGGGAAAAGTAACACTCAGAAACAGGATCCCCCTTGAAATCAGAGATGGGAGGAAGCAATTGGTTAGTGCACGGTAGTCAATCACCCAGCCCAGAAAAGTCAGACAAGGTCAAACAAGCTACAGACCGCATGTGAGGTTTCTGAGTTCCGTATGGCATTTATCCAAAGCTATAATGACCACCAACCACCAGTAAAGAAGACATAACTCAAAACAGTCAGGAAGATTAAACCAACTACTTACAATAGAAATCTCAAACCCACTTCTTTTATATTGGTGAAGGGAATCCTAAATAGTAGAATCGCAATATTCTTTCCCTTCTATAGAAAACTTTCTCTCTCCTGTTGGAGTCTTCATTTCATGGCACACATTTGCCAGAACACTCTGTATGCATCTTCTGTGCCACCAAGTTGGACCTTAGAGCAGCCCTGACAAGGTAAGTGAGATGTTTAAGGAATGGTTTTTGCCAGTTCCTCATCCCCAGTGAGCTTCCATGGCCAAGTGGAGATTGGCACCTTGTTCTCCAGAGTCCATCATGCATTCCACTACTCCACATTGGGAATTGCCTGAATGCTACATCCCTTCTTTCATGGTATAACATTTTGTTAGAAAAATTAGCAACTCTGTCATCTGTTCCACCACTGACACCGTTTCCAACCATAGGTCCCATGACTTGCAATATGAGGATGATAGACTGCACTGGCATTGTCAGATAATTTTTAAAAAATATTTAACATCAGGAGAACAAGACCAGAAGTCTGGATTTCTAGTTTCTTTGTGGGAAATTGCCAAAACCTTGTGAAAACAAAAAGCATGGTTCTTATTGCTCCTTTTCTAAAGAGTAGAATTGATCTGTTATTTTCTTTCATGCACCCTCTTGATGTGTGGTAAATCCTAGAAGCATGCCTGGTGGATGTAATTCTCCATTTTCCCCTCATACACAAATTTATATGCTTCTTTGCACTTAGATAATCTTCTATGCATATAGATATCACTGTTTTAGGGTGGCCTTGTTGTAACTTGAAATTAGTAGGATTAGGCACCCGATCACTCACATTCAGTATTAGAGGGAATTACAGTACATAGAGAAACACACACCTCCTGTGAAATGTGATATTAGAGATTATCCTATAGGCTGCAAGATTTCATAGATGAAATAGTCAGCAATATAATCTGCTCGCTGATGGGTCCAACACACTCCTAACTCAAATCCGCCATAAGAAGACTGTGAGAACTGAAAGTACATCTAGAGAGATTGTTTCAGGGTGCATAAAGGCAGTGAGATATCCAGCAAGGGAGGAATGTAGCATTCTCATTTTAAAGTGATTATTTTGCTTTTCGTTTTTAATTGGATGAAATAAGTAGCTGAACAGAGCAATTATCTCCATTACCTCTTCAAATCCCTGTTGTCATATTGAGAATGACACAGAGAGAGAAATAGAGAGGAATAATATGTACGTAAAATCAAGGCTTAAAGCAGGCATGCCCAAGCTTCGGCCCTCCAGATGTTTTGGACAGCAAGTCCCACAGTCCTTTGTCATTTGCAATACAGGCTTGGAATTCTGGAAGTTGTGGTCCAAAACATCAGGAGTGCCGAAGTTTGGACTTGCCTGGCTTAAGGTCAGGTGGGATCAACAAATATATGCAAAAGGCAACATTAGAGATGGGTGTTTCGTTTTGTAAGGGGACTGGTTCCAAAATGAAACATGACAGCACAGCTGGCACTCGAAACCCAGTGCCACCCTCCAGAACAAAATAAACCAATGTCTTACCTTGTTCTCGTTTGTGCTGGGCGAAATTCCAATCGGGAAGCAGCTTCTGATGCATTATCTTTCCCTCTCCCTGGTGCTGGCCAATCAGACAGGGAGGTGGGATGATGCATGTCCTTGCACAGTTCCTGATTGGCCAGTGCCAGGGAGAGGGGAAGATGAAGCATTGGAAGCTGCTTCCTGACTGGAATTTCGCCAAGCACAAACTAGAGCAAGGTAAGACAGTGGTTGATTTTGTTCTGGAAGGTGGGACTGGGTTGTGATAGCCAGTTGTGCTGGCATGTTTCATTTTGGAACCAGTCCCCTTCTGAAATGAAACACTCATCTCTAGGCAAGATTTTATGCAGAACACAGAATATTTCTTTAAAAAAAAAAAAGCACGTTGAAATTCATGGCCTTTAAAAAGAAAAACAGTAGGTTAACATTGCTTGCAATTTACCTCCATTAGGTAAGTGAGTAGCCATGAGAGCCTGTAGAAGACACTTACCAGTGGCAATGATTTTTGCTAATTAAAGCAAAGCAAAGTGTCCTGCTTATATACCACCCCATACCACTTCAAGTAGTCTCTGGGTGGTTTACATTTTACAGTATGCAGGCTACAAACAGAAGGAAAGGCTTCCTTCTCCTTTCCTGAGGTTCCCATGGCTTCCAAACAATGAATGGATTTACATGGGTGCTATAGGAGCAATTGGAACAGAAGTAGGAAATGTTTGATTTCCCAAAGGATGCCCCTACTGATGACACCATCTGACTTAATGCAAGTATAAATCCCTCTACAATGGGTGTCATCTGCAGATTTAATGAACATCCCCTCCATCATTCAATGCATTAATAAAATTATTGAACAACACCAAGCCTAAGGCAGAACCTCATCACACCTTCATAATTTTATTTATATCCAGAGTTACTAATCCAATAGAGCTCCCATTTAAAACTGCTAATTGTTTTACAATGTCAGGCAGCTCCAAACCAGAAAGAAGAAATTCTTATCAATGCAGCCTAGAGTCTTAGAATCACAGAAGTGTAAAGTTGGGAGTGTAAAATTGTCATCTAATTCAATCCTCTTGCCCAGAATATAGTCCCACAATGGCAATTTTTGATAATGAAAGACTTCTTCATCCTGTTCTATGCCCCCCATGGCTTCTAGACAATGAGAGTGGTTATTTACAAAACAGAAAAGCCATGGAACAGAAGGGGGAACTATTTCATTACTGAAAATCTCCTCTTGGATAGCTAGCATCAAGCCTTAGAAGTCATCCCATGCATCTGAGGAAGTGGGTAGCGTATCCTCTCCAGATCAGAGAAATAACTGGGGTGAAAAAGCGTAATGCCAAGTGTTCTGTTGAAAACGCCATGTTCTGGATCAGTTTTCTCTTCCACGCTACTCTACCAGAGTTTTGTTTCTCCCCTGGAGCGCCAGGGAAACCTAGTAATTTACTGAGATTTACCAACCCTGCCTACTGACCCAGCTGCTTCCCTGCCTAGTTTCCTGCTTCTGACATACAGGTACTTTTTGTTTTGCATATTTTCACAGTAGGCCTGTAAAATTTAGTTTTCCTTTGCTTTATTGTCAAGTCAACTGTTGCTGGAGGATTATCTCATCAGGAAGATAGTGTTCAGAAGCTGCCTCCCCGCCCTCCCAGCATGAGGATGGGTTTGAGATTTGGACACAGTTGCCAGTGCAGCCTTATCACTTATATGCCTGGGTACTACCAGGAAGCCTTATGCTAGCTGAGTCACTCTGCTGACATTACTTACAGTAGATTTGAGGCTTACTGAGAAATGCCACAGGCTATATAGCCCATATTTCATAGCCTGTGGGCTTTCTTCTCTATACCCATGAAGAAGCATGAGGAGGAATAGCCCATAGAGTTGAAGAAGCAAACTCTAATGCACAATTTAAATCTGTTTTTAAGATGTCCTAAATTTCTCCAGTGGAGCACTGCTTTGGGAATCTCCCATTAGGCAGAGAACCTTTTCCATTTCCATGTACTTTAGTCAGATAAATGGATAAGTTAATTCGAGCCACTGAGTTGTTGAACAATTTTGCTTTCCATTTGTCTCTCTACAAGAGGTGCCCTCCATCCAATCCTTGCCAAAGTCAACAATTCCATACCAGATCCAGTTTCTGAAACTCATTATTCACATTTCATCCTTAGGCAGGGGATTTCCTTAAAGCAAAAATTAGCCTTCCCAGAGAGCATGAGCTGTACATTGTTTTTCAGCTGTCCAAGCACAGATGAACACACTCCTGTAGGCAGCATTTAATAATAAATTATACCAACCGATTTATTAAAAGGCTGAGTTAAATCACCCAGGAGGTTTGGGGAGATACTTTGTGTTTACTGCTGTTAGAAAGGGTTGCATCAGAGCAGTGGCTATGTGTGGCATGTGGTGTAAAGGTCCAGTGGTGTGTAGATAGCTTTAGTGTAAAGCGTTCAAAATATAGATGTATATTGTCAGGTAGGAGGTTTCATGTAACAATTTTGTGTATTACTTCAGTTCATTTTAAAAAATATATTTTCAGAATGCAATGTAATGATCTTTTAATTGTATAATAAACATATTGACCTTGGTCTCTTGGGAGGTAGAAATCCCAGCTCAGTAATGTTAGAATCTCCTCGCGAAATCCTCAGATAACAAAACAATGGAGCTAATGCATTTGTAACAACTTCAGAACATGTGAACTGCTAACATAGTTGTGTGCTCCTTTGAGCATAGTGGTGACTCAGCCCTTCCCCTCCCCCCATTTATTTTGACCAGTAAAACTGTTTTGACAAGTAACTACAAGCTGAGGATCCAGAAAGCCATTTGGACTCCTGATTCACCCTGGCAGATTCTTTAAAACTGTTACAGCCCTGAACTTTTGGGCTCCTCGGATGGTAAGGGGAAGTGGGGGAAGCACTAATCCTGCTCCTCCTCTGTTGGCATTTCCATCACCTTCACCATGTGGAGAGCGGTGGTACCCTTTTTTACCTGTGGAGAGATTCTTCATGCTACTGAATCCCTAGAAAACTAGGATTATGCTCCCACCTAAATAGAGTTCTCCATCTACACCACAAGCACTATAATTTGCATCTAGCAGAATTACTGGCTATGTTTAATGTATAGAGAGGAGTTGGGCCAAAGGACAGGCAAGGTCAGAGCACAAACATAGAGCTGTAGTGCCTTCATCCCATGTATTGAAGCTACCTGTTTTCCCATTTTTCTTTTCTTTTAAATATTTTATTGAATTTTCTAAACATAACAGGTTAAAACAAATACATTGCTTGGGTGTTGCCATGTTATATAGTTCAAATACAAATATTTCCCCAATATTTCAGTCCAAGCGTTTGGTATATTCCAAATTTACATGCTTCTTTCCCATCATTATATTCATCGTTACTTATCTCCATCTTCATCTAGTACAAAGAATGAAAATAACAAAGTACAATATTAAGCTAGCCTATTTAATCTTAATTCTTCATTTTACTAAACACCTTAAAATCTATTTGTCTAGCTTAATATATGATAGGCAAACATTTATATCTGTTTTCATCTAATACAACGGGTGAAGATAGCGAATTTGACTTAGGATATCCTATCTAATCTATTGCCCCCCCACGGCCGAAGACATACACGCGAGACACTGGTTTGTGGGTTGAACACAGGGCCAGATTTATTAACACAAATAATGCACACATAGCAAACAACATCTAACCAAACAAAGGGGGCTGCAGTAGTACGGGAATTTCTGGGTCCAGGGGGGCCTGGTCCCAGACCTCCCCCCCTGCAAGTTGCTGTTCAGGAAGTAAGCACCACCCTTGGGTGCCATAACGCTGATGGCGCTCGCGCCGTTACCGGAATCAGTTTACCCCCACCAGAGGTGGGGTGCCAACATCTGGCTTGGCCCCTCCCCGGATGTGGAAAACTGTCAATTACCCCCACCCCCGGACGCCGTAATCACTTGACTTGCAGCGCCCGTGGGTAGGGGGGGTTAAAGCTTCTTAGTGACTCTTACCCCCCTGCCATTTTGCTTTTCCCGCACTACCTGCCACTGCACGGGGCAAGCTTGCTATGACCCGTGACCCCCACTCAGGCTACTTACCTCAGCCTGCAGCCCCCTCCTCAGGTCCTCCAGGAAGATCGACAAGCCAGCATCGGATAGGTGTACCCCATCAGGTCTGTACAGCTCTGCATTTTTGAAACTAATGCCCGGGTGTCCCACCACGCCCCCCCCGTAGGGAGCACGTGATGACAGACCTCACGGTTCAGGTACCTGCGCGCCCTGTTCAAGGGCGCCTCCTCCCCCGGTGCTCCCCAATTACGACTTGGCACCATAGTCGACCATATCACCTTGGAACCTGGGTACATCTCTTTCCAGTTTGCCAGGTCCTTCGTGATTTCTATGATAAGGGCCTTGCCCATCTGCTTGCCAAGGTCATTGCCCCCCGCGTGCACAAGAAGGATGTCCGGTGGTCTCCCCTCCGCCAGCCTACACGCCGTGGGTGGCACTTCCGCCCAGCGCAAACCTCGACGGCCCTTCCACTCGACGCTGGCGAAGGCCCCCAGCCCAAGCTGTGATCCCCACGGTGACTGTGCCGCGAAGCGGGCCGTCCAGTATATGTAGCTGTGCCCAATGATCAATATACGCCTCCTCCGGCCAGTCCATGACCAACCTGCAACCAGACAAAAGAGAGGGGAAAGAGTGTGGGGACGCTGCTGCCCGTTACAGGGTGGGCAGGGGGTGCACATAAGCCTTATAGCACTGTGACCTCCACCTGCCGATTGCCTTGATACTTACCGGATCATAGCCCAGTTGTTCTGCGGTTGAAGCTGCCCCTATTCAGAACGAGTGCGTACCAAAGCGGGCCCCTGTTATGCCAACCCTCTCAAGGGCCGCTGACGTAACCTTCCAAAATTGGTATTTAGTAAGCGGTGCCCCGCCCTGATCCTCGGTGCCAACCCCCTCCTGTAAAGGTAGATGACAAATTGCTGATGATGTTCCACTGGCACCGGCCATAGGAGCTGTAGCCCCAACCCCGCCCCGCCCTAAATGACTCGAAATCCTTGACTACCACATCGTAGCCTCTCCTCGTCCATGGGGCCAGGGCGAGCCCAATGGCCTGAGCGGCCTCCCTTCGCCAATCGCCCAGACCACTTCCGGTAGCTTCTCGGGGTGGGGGTGTGTTCCTGGTGCCAGTTCCCTGAACCTGTCGATCTGGTGGCGGGAAAGGGCGTCAGCCAAACTGTTATCTAGGCCTGGTATATGTTTAGCCACAATCACAATATTAAACTGTAAGGTTTTCAGGACGAAAGCCCTCACCAACCTCATGACCCGTTCTGACCTCGCTGTTAGGTTGTTTATGATACGCACGACTGACATGTTATCGCACCAGCAAGTCACCGTGGAATTGGCCCAGGTTTCGGCCCACAGCCACAAGGCCCCCAGGATGGGAAAAAAACTCTAGAAAGGGTAGATCCCTCATTATGCCCCGCCTATGCCAACTGTCAGGCCATGCCCCGTGAGCCCACCTGCCCCTGAAATAAATTCCGTAACCCACTGCCCCGGCAGCGTCAGTGTGGACCTGGAACTCCCCCCGCAACAGGATATCCAATCGCCAGAAGGAAACCCCGTTAAAATCCCTGGGGAAGTTGAGCCACACCTCAATATCCCTCCTCATGCCCTTGGTAACTCTGGTCCGATGCATGGGCCTGGTAAGCCCCCGCATGGCCGTGCACAGCCGTCTGGAGAATAAGCACCCGGGGGCTATGACCCTGCAGGCGAAATTGAGATGGCCCACTATCTCCTGGAGTTCCCTCAGCGTGACTTTTTTCCTGCCCAGCAGAGCCGTCAGCCTCTGCCTAAGATCCTCGGCCTTGGGCTGTGGTAGCCTGGATGACTGCTGCCAAGTGTCCAACTCGATGCCCAGAAAGGTTAAGACTGGGGCGGGGCCCTCGGTTTTCTCCTCTGCCAGCGGGACGCCCAGTTGTTTAGACAGCTCTTTAAATGATGACAGGAGGAACTGACAGTTGCCTGACCCCTTCTTGCCGCAAAATATAAAATCATCGAGGTAGTGGGCTGTAGTGGACCTCCCCGTGGAGCTTCTAAGTTTCCACTCGAGAAAGGTGTTAAAGCGCTCGAAAGCGGTACATGAAACTGAGCACCCAAAAGGTAGGGCTCTATCCATATAGTATGCCCCTTCAAACTGGAAACCTAGGAGCTCCATATCATCGGGGTGAACTGGTAGGAGGCGAAAAGCGGACTTTATGTCACACTTAGCCATCTCAGCCCCCACCCCGCAGGCCCGGATCATGCGGACTGCTGTGTCGAAGGATGTGTATCTCATGGTAGCTAACTCATGGGGTATTGAGTCATTGACTGAGTCGCCCTCCGGGAATGATAGGTGATGTATCAACCTAAACTCGCCGGGGGTCTTCTTGGGGACGAGCCCCAGGGGTGATATCCTAAGATTGGGCACAGGGGGTGTTTAAATGGTCCAAGGACCCTACCCTCCTCCACCTCCTTATTAATTTTCTGCCGGGCCACACTCTCCATACCCTTCAATGATTTAAGGTTGTGCGCAGTAGTGGGCTTGCGTGAGCCCATGGCAGGGATTCTGAAACCCTCCCTGAATCCCTCTAACAAAATGGCAGCTGCATCGAACGAAAGAGGCCGGGGGAAGGCCGGGGGCCTGCTTTAAAAGGGGCGAGCTCCCGCGATACCTCCCGGCCTCGCGAGACCCGGAAGTCTTGCATCGCGTGTGTCTGGCCGGGGGGCGGCAAACAAGCCCCGCCTGCCGATGCCGGCATCGGAGCGGGCACTAAGATTTAGTAAATAATAAGCATCATGAACCAATTATCTATTATCTATTCACCTAAATTCTATCAAATTTCAAATGCTATATCAATATGTCTGAGACTAATACTTAATGGGCTACTTTAAAAAAGAGTTGTATCTTGGTCTCAGTTTCATAATGTATATGAAAGTTTCTATTCTTGGCTAATATATTCCTTTTGGAGGTCAAACAGATTAACATTTCAAGATGGTAATCTCACTTCCCCTTTCCATTTTCACATCTTACTATTCATTTAATATTTTAAGGATGGTCCAAATACAAAGAGCAGATTTCTGCTTTAGAGTGACCTATCTGGTTTGGCAAATATTAAGTTAGCTTGGCAATAGTATTAACTGGTCTACTGCAGTACACATTTCCATTCGCTCTTTCCCATGTCATTACAATCCATTATAACCCATTAATAACCAATAATAGGTGGTGTGTCTCCAATACACCAGACAACCAGGGCTTCAAAGGGACACCATCATCGGCCAAACACAAAAACAGACCTTCTAAGTGACTGACTCATTAAAACAAGTTTTGGTCTTTCCTGATAGATCCATTGCCCCCATGAACCATGCAGATCTGTCCATTCCCATCCTCTCGAGACTTGACCTATCCAGACAACCTTCTCATGAAGTAGAAGCTTGCCCAGTAAGGCTAGGTTGCACACTCCTCTCCAAAGTTTCATTGCTCTGCTCTAGTTTCATGTTCCAAACAAAACCATTTTGGGGGCTCTCCTCCGCCTTTTCATCAAGTTCAAGAGAAAGTTCAGTCTCCGAAGCAGGGCCAAACTCCATACGCTCCACTTCCTTCAAACATCCCTCCTGAATGTCACCCACAGTGCTGCTCTGTGATTCATAAACTCGGGAATTGGGATTAATGCTCTGATCTAGCTGAAATTTGGAAACGTTTAGGGGTCAGGGGGCTGAGTTATTAAGCTCCAAAGGGAGTGTCCCTAGGAAAAAATTATTTTCTATTTAAGGAAGCACTTGAGGAAACTCCTCTCTGCCCCCCCCCCAAACCTTTCCAAATTTGGGGGGCTTACAGGGAAGAGCTTGACTACCCTGCCATTTCCTCTAGGACAAATCATTTCATTCTGGGGTGTGTGTGTGTTTCATTACAAAATGAAACGTCTTACTATTTCGTTACATAATGTAGTAATTTGTTACCTAACGAAGCAATGAAACAGCATTTCAGTTTTCATTTTGTGCACATCTCTAGAACTCACCTCTCACAAGCAGACCTGGCACAGATATTTGCCATGTATTTTGGGGACTCTCGTTTACTTTTTTCCTGCACTATCTATAAAATACTGATGCCTTGCGTGACTTGGTGAATTTTGTGCACAAAAGTATGATGCTTGATCATTATTTTTAGTGGTCTAATAAAGACATTGCCAACTCTTGCCCTTATTGGCCAGAATCCTATTTCTGTTCATATCAGGTCTGTAAAACTTGCCACATCTCATTGTAGCTAATTGATGAGGTGCTCAGGCACATCGCAGTCACTGCCTGGCCACATATGACTGCACCCCAGCCCCTTGTCAGTTAGCCACAGGAAGTTACACAAACCTAACATGAACATCAGAAGGATTTTGGACATTGGTTAACAGTAACCAGTAACTCTTGGCACCATTGAAATCTCTGGAAACAAGCTGGAATTTCCTGTTGAAGTGCAAATCAACTGTCATTCCCCCTTCATATTTGTCTGATGTGCCTTTACATCCCCCCCCCCCAAGGTTTACTCAAGGTCAGCAACAGAATGTTTTAACATTTTAAAATGTTTCTTCCTGGGTTTTGAATACTATTATTCATTTGTAATGTCAGATTTGTGCTTTATCTATTTCTGGAACATCTGCCTGTCCTACCCAGTCTTCTCTGTTTGTTTTATTGTGGGTGGACATGCCTATAGAGACTTGGGGGAGGTACTTCATGGAAGCGGAACCTTTTGGTGGTGGCCCCATCCTTATGGATTGTGCTTCCCCTGGGGAGCCATCTGACCCTTTCTTTGATGACATTTAAAAGGTTGCTGAAGACTGTGCTTTTAAAGGTAGTATTCAGAAACATCCCTTCCTGAGGTGGCAACTGGACTGGGTTTCTCTTGATCCTACCACCATCATAAGTTGTTTCAGAATGTTTTAAGGATTCTTATTATATATTTATTTTTAGTTTTCCCATTTATTTAGTTATCAGATTGT
Source organism: Phrynocephalus versicolor (assembly GCA_023846285.1). NCBI lineage: Eukaryota > Metazoa > Chordata > Lepidosauria > Squamata > Agamidae > Phrynocephalus > Phrynocephalus versicolor. Next base: position 4,671,766 of record JAHTLZ010000274.1, on the reverse strand, counting down.
TGTGAATTCGGAGAAGGTGGGTTGTTTATGCTTCTTGTTAGCCATCCTGAGCAGCATAGCACTAAGTGGCAAATAAATAAATAAATAAATAAATAAATAAATAAATAAATAGTACCCGCCTTGTATGGCCTGCTGTTACTGGTCTATGGAAGTTCATGTGGTGTGGCAAGTATTAGTTTGTGAAGTGTCACAAGATTCTGGGAAACTTGCAAAATCCCTAGTTCTAATTCCAAAAATACACCACCATGATTTGTCAAACAAATATTAGAAAAATTAGCAACATCAATTTATTTTAAGACAATCTCAGCTAGCCACCCCAAATCTCGCTGGAATATGGAAAAATGCTAAAAACAAATATTTTTGTAATATCTCTGAAAATAAACAAGTTTTGAGATCCTTCTTTACTAATACATTTCAGAGATGATGCTACCACCACCACTGAAAAAGCACTTTCTTTATTCTTCTGCCTAGAATATTTGGAGAAGAGTTTCATCAGATAGTCTAGAGGCAAAGGGAGGTATATTTTAAGAGGAACAGAACTTATCCTTTTGCCCAGCCTGGTGTAAAAAGATATGCTTAAAAATAAGTTACAATGTGTATATTTGATGTCCAAAATCTCTCATACATGTTACAGTAAACATGGAATACTGGAGAGATGCACACGAATGGCCAGAGTTGAGCATCTGGTCCAGGTTCCTGCGTCCACAAAGCCACCCACCTTGCTTCATCAGCTTTAATTGCACTTTACTTAGGCTTTGACTTCATTTCAGTCCATCTCATTTCCCTCCTCCCCCCTCCTCTTTGGTCTTATGACTAATTGTGGTGAACAACATTTTGTGCACATTGTAGTTTTATGCTTAACATTAAATCTGATATCATGCTCAGGCGATTTCATGAGCTAACATGAAGAAACTGGCAGGGTTGTAATTGCTTCAGCAGTTGACAATACCTTAACAGTTTACAGTCCTGGGAGTTGGATAATGTGCAGCACAGAAAGGAATCCTGCCAAAGAGAGAAACAGCTTCAGTTAACCCTCTAGCAGTATTTATTGTCAAGAACTTTTATGAATTTCACATGCCTGTCTCAAGGAGGTCCTTGAAGATTTATTTTTCATAATCTTCTAGCAGTTTAGTTCTAAAATAATAAGACAACACCCTTCAGAAAAGTTGTGCTGACAGCTCTTTCATTTAGAAGGATGTTACTGCATGGCTAGAGTATAGATAGACCCAGTCCTAAAACCACCAGTCTGAATAACTGATCTGAGGAACTGGTGCCAGAAATGGCACAGAAACTGTGGAAGACTCTGGAGAGACATATCAGTCTTCTTCTTCTTCACACAGCATATGACCGATTACATTTTGGAATCTGCATCTTCAAATGATCACCAACTTGAGACAGTATCCTTCAGGACTCCAAGCATACAATAGGTTGTGAATTGATGACACCAGTCCCTGGTCACTCAATGCGACCACACACACACACACACACACACACACACACACACACACACACACACACACACACACACACACACACACACACACACACACACACCTCAGAGTAGTTATGTATTCACTGAAAATGGTAAGAGAGAGAAAAGAGATAGGCCACAGGAAGGAGAAGAAGGCAAGGAGGGGGTGCAGCAGTGTGGAACAGGCCTGGAGGGAGGGAGAGGAAGAATACGGAAAAGGGCAAGGCAGACAATTGGAATACAGCTAGCAAACAAGACAAGTTACACACTTTCCCTATTCCATTTGGTACCTCCTCGACCATGCTGTGCAGCTGATCAGCTCTAACAATGGACCCCAACCTTGGGTCACCAGACATCCTTGGACTACAACTGCAAGAAATTATGGCAAGCATAGCAAATGGTGAAGGCTCCTGAGAGTTTTAGCCCAAGATTAACATCTGGGGACCCAAGGTGGGAACTATTGGCCTATAGGTTGCCTTCAGCTACAGGACCCAAAGATCCTAAGCAAGCACTGTGTGTGGCATATCTCCATGGGTGCCGCAGCACTAACCACAAGCCATGCATTCAGAAACAACAGGCTACATAGTTTGAATTTAATTGGAATGGCAGGAACACAGGCAGTTGTTATGGTGGGAACATTAATAACACTGTTGTTCCTACTGTTCTCTTTTTTATTTTCTTTGAACTTTTAAACACAGATACAATAAATCTGGGAGGGCGCTTTGTGTCTATAAACTAAGGGCAGCATGGATTAGAAGGCATTTCCTTTGTTTTGCAGAAAATGTGATGGGCTGAGTTAATTTTATCACACACAAGGAAAACTAGCATCTGTTTTGATTTTCTCCAACCACTGAGAGAAGTTTGCCTTTTAACTGGATACTCCTTGGTTTATACAAGTGTGGAAAAGCTTTAAACAGCCAAAAAAACAAAAGCCTTCCAGCTTCCAGAAAAGCTACTGAGCCCAGTGTTGAGTAAGGCAAATTACTACTGGCAATGGGGGAACCAACATCCTTTAAGTTTTAAAGATGGCAACTGTAGAATGTATGCTATTGATGATAACTACCCAATATCAAGGAATACCCATCAGAGTGATGGGCTTTAGTGAGCTCTCTAAATCGTATTCAGTCTATTGTGAGCTGGGGATCCCACCCATCCCACACCATGCAACCTAGCCATGCACCACACTTAAGTGTCTCCATTGAGCAGAAGAGCAGGGCTAGATGGGGATATTGGAAACCTACATTGACCTACCATATCCTAATGTCTTTTTGCATTGCCTATGGCTATGCATGGCAAAGAGATTGTCAGGATCAGAGCCATGCCTGCTCCTTGCAAAACCTAGTACATGCAGGATTGGCCCCACTCCTGTTCAGAAGGCTGTCCTGGGAGCCTGCAGGACCAGGACCTTCCCCTGCAGCAGCTATGGCTAGCCCTTCAAGAGCAAAACCTGTGCTGGCTGAGGTTGTGGCTATTTCAGCAGCAGCCTTTCCCCATGAATCTTCTTCAGCTGGGAGATACGGTGGAAGTCCTGGACCATTTGGCAGCATGCTGTGATGAGTTTTCTGTCTGCTTTGAAGGAAAAAATCACTCAGATTCACAGTGAACTGTACTCCACCATTGGTGCAGAATCAAAGGATGTGTCCAGTGTGCCGTGCTTAGGTCCATTGTTATTGGATGAGTTTCAATTGTTGAGACCCGAAGATGTGCTTGGATCTGTCCATTTTACCACCACACTGCTTGACCCTTGCCATTCTTAGCTAATTGAAACATCTGCCAAGGGGGTTCATGTCTGGGTCCAGGAGGCTGTAAATGCCTCTTTAAGAGAGGGAGTGGTCCCTGATACCTTGAAAGAAATGGTAATTAGACCACTCCTTAAAAAAAAAATAACCTGGACCCAGGGCTGGTTGTTAACTACTGACCAGCAGTAAACCTCCCTTATTTGGGCAAAGTGTTGGAGCAGGTGGTGGCTGGACAGCTCCAGGTACTGCTGGATGAAACGTATTTTCTGGATCCATTTCAATTGGGTTTCAGGATGGGTTTTGGAACAGAGACTGCCTTGGTCACCCTGTATGATGACCTTTGCCAGGAGAGAGACAGGGGGAGTGTGACCCTGTTGATACTCCTGGACCTCTTGGCAGCTTTTGACACCATCGACCATGGTGTCCTTTTGGATAGGCTGGCCAGGTTGGGAGTTGGAGGCACTGTCTTGCAGTGGTTCCGCTCCTTCCTGGCTGACCATGTTCAGAAGGTGGTGCTGGGGGATAGTAGCTCTGCCCCGTGGCGTTTACATCATGGATTTCCACAGGGCATAATACTATCTCCCATGCTGTTTAGCATCTACATGGAACCGCTGGAAGAGGACATCAGGAGGTTTGGGCTGAGGAGTCAGCAATATGCTGATGATACTCAGCTCTACCTCTCATTTTCCGCCAATCCACCAATCTGTGCTGAACTTGTGTCTGGACCAGATAATGGACTGGATGAGGGTTAATAAACTGAAACTCAGTCTAGACAAGACAGAAGTGCTGTTACTGGGTGCTTCACCGGACATATTACCCTGTTCTTCTGGAGCTTCCACTCCAGACCTCATTGGATCCAGCTCCCAGGTACTGCTCCCTCCAGTCTTGACTCCTGGAATGCTTGACTACTCTTTGCCTCACCCTCTGGCTTGGTGTTTGCTTGGACTTGCTGCAGGCCCCTTCTGGGGCCCTTTCCTGGACTGGGTCCTGGTGCGTATCCTGCTGGACCTTGACAGAGATCAAGAAACAGAACTCAGTCCTATTAAAGTCCTCCAGACAAAATAGCATGGGGTGAGTGCATCATGCTGCCTGCCCAGAGGGGTAACCGGAGTGAGCAAGGCAGCCACAGACAGAAGAGGGAAGGGAAGGAGAAGAGAGGTGAGACAAGGCAAGGCAAGGCAAGGCTCATGTACTTTCTCAACTGCTGTGTGCTCTGCCTTGGCTGATGGCTCCGTGGTAGGGCTGAAATTTTGCATCCCTAGAATTATGCATGCAGGGCAACCACCCCCGTGGTGCCCACACATTGCACCAGTGCTCCAGCTTGTAGCAGCTCTGCAGTATTCCATGCAAGAGTCTTTCATAGCCATCTCTTGTATGGTCTCTCCCATACAAGTAGTAACAAGCCGCAACCCAGTTTAGCTTTCAAAATCAGACAGGATCTATTGGGTTCAATGTGGTACTGTGGTACATAGTTGAGGAGAAGGTGGAAAAGGACAAAGTGAAAGATGACAAAATATTACTGCAAGAGCCATAAGAGGAGTAATATCATTGTCATCAAGGGACCTTTCTTCTGTAGGCAGTATCTGGAAGTTGAGTCATGGCAACTGGACTTCTTTTCTTGATAGATTGAAATGTTTTCTGCTCACATGAATCCAAAGTGGTCCCTCAACAAAGCAGTGCACAATGGACCATCCTGAGATCCAGAGCCGACGAAGAACCTAGTCATTCCCTATATGGCTGGAGTGTCTAAAAAGTTTCAAAGATTTTTGGCAAACACCACATCCCTGTTTACTTCAAACTCACAAACACACTAAGGCAGAGACTCGTCCACCCAAAGAACCCAACACCAAAATTGTCCAATGCAGTGAGGAATGTGCAGACCTCTACATTTGAGAAACTAAACAGCCATTAAACAGGAGGATGGCCCAACAAAGGAGGGGCAACAGCTCAGGACCAGAATCAGCAGTATACCTCCATTTGAAGGACAAAGGGCACTCATTCAAAGATGAGGATGTACACATATTAGACAGAGAAGCTAGGTGGTTTGAGAGAGGGGTCAGGGAAGCCATTCATGTGAGTATTAAAAACAGAGGAGAGGGGCTTAGGCACAGTCTATCTGCTACTTATCAGGCAGTGATTTCAACAATCCCCAGGCAAATAAAAAATACTTCACACCTCCACCAGCAAAGCCATGGCTAATGACTCCTCCTTTATGGGTGTTGGGAAGGTTGTAAAGGTTGGACTTTCATGCACCTTAGGCCTAATGAACCTATTGAGACTATTGTTTACCTAAAAAGCCTATTCAGGCCGTTGTCCATCTTAAGAGCCTTAAGAGACCAGGGTGACATGAGGTCAAAGTGAACTATAAAATAGATGACTCACAACTGTCTTTCCCCAGACTGACAAAGCTGTTTGAATGAGCAGTGAAATGTCCCAATCTCTCAAGGAAATCAACTTCCAGATTAACTCACCCGGATAACTGAGAATTTTCACAAACATTCTGTAGGCAGTAACAATTCATGACCCAAGCAGAAAGAAATGTCATCACCCTCCAAATTATGCAGTCCTCTCCATTTAAATGGAAGGTAACCTATAGCTGTAGGATGAACTTATTTTTGGAAAACAACCACAGCACTTGGACTAGTGTTATTTTACAAGATGTCCCTATATTCACGGGAAATTGCAGAGCTATACAAATCATGTATAACATCCAAAAAAGTTACACATTAAGGTGCTTAGGACACCTCAGTTGCCTCCTGCCATTAGGTAGGTGTTGCTTTAGATTTATGGTTGTTGCTGTGTTATTTTTAAGCAGTTTCCACATTTACTGTGTCATCCACCTGTTGTATTGGTAGATGACATACGCAGGAAAATGGATAGGGGATCTGTGTCCCTTTTGGTTTTACTAGACCTCTCAGATGCTTTTGACACTATAGACTACAGCATTGTCCTGATTTGTGTCTCTGAAATGGGAATTGTAGGCACTGCATTAAAGTAGTTCCAGTCCTTCCTGCAGGAAAGAATGCAGAAAGTGGTGTTAGATGATTCATGTTTGACACCACAGCCACTGACCTGTGCAGTCCCCCAGGGTTCTGTTCTGTCTCTCATGTTTATTAATATCTAGATGAAATCACTGGGAAAGATTATCGGGAGTTTTGAGGTTAAGTGCCACCAATATGCCAATCACACCCAATACTACCTCTCATCACCTCTGAATTTTAAAGGAGCTGCTATCTCGACTTTACATGAATGTTTAGCTGCAGTAATGAACTGGATTAGGATGAACAAACTGAACCTAAACTCTGACAAGACAGAGGTGCTTCTGGTCAGTTGAAAGGGAGAGCAAGGGATAGGGATGCAATCTGTACTGGATGGAATCACTCTCCAGTTGAAAACAGAGGTGGGCAGCTGGGGTACTCCTGAACTCATCCTTGAGCCTAGATGCCCAAGTCACAGCTGTGGCCAGGAGCGCATTTGCACAATTAAAGCTAGGATACCAGTATTGCCTGTTTCTTGAGAAACCTGCTCTGCCCACAGTGACACATGCCCTAGTGACATTCTAGCTATGTGGGGCTATCGATGTAAAGTCTCAGGAAACTTCAATGGGTCCAAAATGCAGCAGCCAGATTGCTGACTGGGGCGGGGTACAGAGATCACATTGCACCCCTATTAAAGCAGATCCACTGGCTACCAAACAGCTATCAGGCACAATTCAAAGTGGTGACCTTAACCTACAAAGCACTA
>JAHTLZ010000274.1:4642562-4664312 GCA_023846285.1 Phrynocephalus versicolor | reverse complement strand
ACTTTTTTAATTTCTCCTTGTGGCTGTTGAGATGGAAAACCTTACCTTCATGGATACCACCCAACTTTAGGGGATTGTGTAATAGGATAGGGACATTCTTCAATACAGACTGTTTAATGTGGAATATTTGTTTTTGATTTAAAGTTTAATAAAACTTTTTTGACTTTAATCTGACTCATTATTTGTTCTGTGGGGGTGGGGGTTAACTGGACCAAGCAATAGTAGGACCTCTACCATGGTAGCACAGAATGTTTTTTTTTTTTTTTTTTTTTGCTCATGATCTAATGCTTTGTTGTGAAGATCAGAGAGATATCAAAGAGATCATTTCCAATCTCAACAAAGCAGTGGAAATAAAGCAACTTGGACAAGTCAGCAATTATTGGGGAATACAAATAAACAGAGGAGAAGATGGAAGTTTTCTTCTGAGTCAAAAGCAAAAGATTCTAGGCTTGGCTGAGAATCTTGGAATGCAGGATGCTAATCTTATACATACTTCTATGGAAAATGGTTTTCATAAACAGAAAGAACTGAGTGAACACTTGCCCAACAACCATAGATACAATGACATGCTACAGGGAAACTGTTATATCTGACTACAACGACAAGACTAGATATTGCCACGGCAGTGGGCATACTTTGCTGAAGGACCAGTTCACCGACCCAAAGAGACTAGAATGGGATTAAGTGGGTGGTGAAGTATTTAAAGAGTACTGCACGATTTAAACTTAAATTACCATCAACAGACAATCCTAGACTAGTGGGGCTTACTGATGCAGATTGGGCAGAAGACATATCTGATCATAAATCTACTAGTGGATAAGTATTTTTCTATGGGGGTGGTCCTATAAACTGGATTAGCACAAGCAAGTTAGTATAATTTGCTCATCTACAGAGGCAGAGTACATTTCAGCTACAGCAGCTTGTGATGAAATTTTATGGCTCAAGCTTTTTCTTGCAGACCTCAAGTAGATGAGCCTACTCCAGTCACACTGCATGAGGATAATCAAAGTTGCATCAGGCTATCATTATCAGGAAAGACAGGTGGGCGTACAAAGCATATTGATGTCAAACATCATATTATAAGAGAGATGCAAAGTGAAGGATTGGTACAATTGAGGTATTGTCATACTAAGAACATGATTGCAGATATTTTGACAAAACCTCTGGCTAAAGATAGATTTCAATACTGGAAAAGAAAATTGAATCTAATTGATTCTGAAACACATTGATCTGAGAAGCGGTGTTAGAGTGTGCAGATCAATAGTCTCAGAATGTGGCATGTCAGTCACCCTGATCTGACTTACTATTGGTCTGTCTATACTAACACTCTTTTTATACCCCTCCTTTCTGAAATATCTGTCAGTTAAACAGACAAGAAATGACAGTTTTACTTTTTTAAACTCTCCTCGTGGCTGTTGAGATGGAAAACCTTTCAGAGAAAGCTTTCCTGAAGAGAAAGTTCTTTGCCTGTGTTAGAGGTCTTACTATTGTTCTCTTTTAGCTTTAATGTTGCCTTTTAATGCTGTAAGATACCCCCGAATTCCCTGTGTCTTAATTGTCTTAATTGTACCGTATTGTATATTGTCCCTCATTACTGTAAGCTACCTCGGGTCCTTTCAAAGGAGAAAGGCAGGGTAAAAATTATTCAAAAATAAAATAAAAATAAATAGTATGTGTTCTTGTTTAAAATTTGACTGAATTTGCACATTGGTTGTAGAGTTAAGAGTAAGGTATCATGAGAAATCTGGTGACACCTTACTTTATGTCTCCTTTTCCTCAAGAGTCAGGTAGAGGTGCTGAATCAGTCTGTAGAAGTCTGAATGGCTAGGATGGTGGTGGTGAGGCAATCACTGTTCAATCCAAAAATTGCTGAAATCCTTCTTTTAGGTGATTCATCTGGCACAAGAGATGGTGTTTGTTTGTTTGTTTTGTTATCTGTACCACTCATGTGATGGAAGGTCACTCTGGGTGGTTTACAACAAAATGCAAATTGACATTAGCAATTATAAAACAGAAGGAAACAATTAACAGAGAAAAAAAGTACAGTGCTTACATTAAATCACATCACAATACAATTTAAGAGTATTACAGCTACCCATAATGGTTTGGACAGGCAAGATTTAATCACCATGGGTAAATGCTGTGGTCATGTTCTGGCTTGTGGAAATGCCCGTATGTACATCCATGTTTTTAATGCTTGTTTAAAGGCGCTCAGAGAGGGGGCCAGGCAGATGTCACCGGGGGAAGGAAGGTTGTTCCCAATGTGCAGGGTAATTGCTGAGAATGTCCATTTTCTTGTTTATCCCTGTTCTTCAAAGAGCTGCACTCTCCACAAAGGATGAAATTCACAGCTTGGGACTATTCTTTCAGTATTGCCACTGGAGATCCAAAATGGCACATAGAAACACAGACAGTGTGTTCTGATGATCAAAGATCATTTGGCTTCAGTGATCTTGGCCCTGGTAATTTCCTGGAGACCTCAATTAATACAACATATGGCCGCCAGTTTAGTAAACAAATGAACTAAATGGCAGCTAGTCCATTCACAGGGGCCTCAGTGGTTTGGGAACTCGCCAACACTTGGTTCATATGAGCAATGTAACTGACAATGACCAGAAAAATAGTTTTGTCCATTATGCTGTGTCAAATTTACCAAGAGAAGCTGCAATGACATTAGTTTTGATGCCCCTTCAGTACAATGAGGGTCCCTTTCAAAACTTGTTAAGGCATTCCAGCAAATTCTGAAACAGGTTTTATAGTTGTCTTTCTGGCTCCCTGCAAGGTTTTACTGATTTAATGGTTGATGCTTCTCTGCTATTAAATGGTTATATGGTGTTTTAATTATTTTTATTTTAAATTGTAGATTACAAGGCATCTTGCAATGATAATGTTTAAGTAGCCTGAAAAAATTAAAAAAAATAGATGCATAGGTAGTGTGGGCCAAGTGAGCAAGCAAGCAGGTGGGTGAGGGGAAAGGGAGAGGGGGATGGTGTAGCTGAGAACAGACTGCTTTCAAAGACAAGGGAAGGAGAAAAACACACAGCACATAGAGGAGGCATCCAGACCTGACCCAATATGCAGATGCCGTCACCACTAGGTGTCTGCATATCGCAGATTTTCATTTATTGTGGGTGGCTAGGGAACATAACTGCCACAATCAATGAGGGACTACTGTAGCAAGTGTCATTGTTAACACTCTGACTAAATCCATGTGCTCTCAATTTACAGTACAGTAATACCTCGGATAACGAATGCCCCTGATAACGAATTGCAATTTCCAGGTATAGGGCTGCCTCGGATAACGAATCACAATTTATAGGTATAGTTCTGCCTCAGATAACGATTTTCTCTATGGGCTGTCTCAGGTAATGAATTGTTCTATGGGCTGCCTTGGATAATGAATTTTCCCTATGGACTGTCTCGGATAACGAATTTCCAGCATACATCGGTAAAAAAGAATTATCCTGGGTGGCATTGCAACGGTATCTTTAAAGTGTACTTCATAAAGGGTTTTGAGCAAAAAACCAGGTGTCTGTGTCATTTTCCTAGAATCTGGAATGGATTAATTGGTTTCCCATTCATTCCTATGGGAAACTATGTTTCGGGTAACGATTTTTTTCAGATAACAAATTGCCCCAGAGAATGAATTAAATTTGTTATCCGAGGTATCACTGTATTTTTTCATGTATAAAAATATATTTTGTCTACAATTGTTAGACTAAAAATTGAGGATCATCTTGTAAACAAGAGTAAGCCAAGGAGAGAACCACATAGTTGCAAAACTGTAATTTTAGGTTGGAAAAGTGTGGGTTGTCTTATACATGGGGGCATCTTATAGATAGGAAAATATGATATATATTAAGCTGGCCAGCAAATTCAGTTATGATGGAATGCAGCTCTTGGTTAAAATTCATGATGTAATTTTATCAAAACATAATAGTACAGCTTTAATAATAGTAATTATTAGGTCAATTCTGGTGATGACTAGACATGGGCACGACCAGAAAAAATGACGTTTTGAGTTTTCGTTTGTCGGAACGGGTCTGTTTCGGGTCGTTTCCGTTTGTTGCGAAATTTTTCAAAAATTTGTCATTTCGTCATTTCGTTTGTCTTTCCACTGCTATTTAGTGCAATTTGACTTCCCAGAGCATAGGGACATCCCGCAATCAGGGCCGGCGCTAGGTGTTTTTGCACCCTAGGCAGCAGGCGGGGCGGGCGGCGGGCGGCGGGGGGAGGTGCGGGTGGGCGGCGGTGGCGGAGGGCCATGGGCGGGCGGCGACAGCGGCGGGGGGAGGCGTGGGCAGATGAGTGGGCGGGCGGCAGCCGCGGGCGAGCGAGTGGGCAGGCGGCGGCGCGGGACGCAGGCAGGTGGCAGCACGGGCGGGTGGGCGACTGGGCAGTTAGGATATCACTTAGGATAGAGGTTCTGTTCTTGGCTTGCACCACAAATGTGTGTGTGTGCAAGCAAATTGAAGTTGGGAAAAGAGAAAGTAAATGGTAGTATATAATATATTTTTAAAATAAATCCACACCTCCCACTCCCAGTTGAACCTCCCCCTTTATCCAATATCAGAAAAAAATCCTCACAAACTGCCAGAGAAGAAATAAAGAATAAACTGCTATTCCCTTCAGCAGACAAAGCTGCAGGGAATCAAATAAATTATTTTCTAAATTCAATTCCCTCCTTGCCTGCCTAACCTAAATCCTAAAGCCTCCAGCCTCCCTCCTCAATCTCGATCGGATCAGACCAGCACCAGCAGCCAGCCCTCCTCCCTCAACCACGTCCATACACCCGACTGCGATTTCTGGAAGGTGCCTCGGCTTTTTATGCCCTCCGAGACATCCAGAAGTGTCGGTCAAAAACCTGGCGATGCCATTGGTGGAATGGTTCAAAAAAATTGCATGGTCCCATCCCATGCCCAGCCCAAATGGGCAGGTCTAAAAAGATAAAAAATAAAATAAAATAAAATCAATACGACGTTTTATTGCTATAAAAAAACCCAGTGCTGCTACTACTAAAATTCAGGCATTTAAAATAAATAAATTCCACATGTTTCTGTGGTGATTTGGTGTGTTTTTGACCATGATTTCAAAAGAAAAAGTGCGGTCACCATTTTGGATCCCCCCCCACCGCATGGCATGGCGAGACAACGAGGATGACCCCCCCAGCCTGGTGCAAGCAGCCCAGGACAGGAGAAGGGGGGGAAGGCCGGGGACCCCCCAGAAACCACCCCTCTGGTAGGTGGCAAAGCCTCAGTCAGGCATATTTACGCCTGCTTTTTTGGCTGGGAGTCAGTTTTTTTAAAAAAAACTTTTAAAAACTTTTTCTGTGCTTCGCATTGCGCGATCGCCGCAATGCCACAAACGAAAACGAAAAACCTGACCAAATTTTTCTTTTTTCGGTTCGAGTTTGAGTTCTGATGGCTTAATTATCGTTACCGTTTCCGTTACGTAACGGAAACGAAAAACGGAAACGGAAACGAAAATTTCGCCGAGTCGTGCCCATGTCTAGTGATGACCCTTTTCAGGTCAAGAATACTCAGAAGTGGTTTACATTTCCCTTCTTTTGGCATAATCCTGCAACTTTGCAGCTTGTCCATGGATACAATGACTGGCTATTTTGGGATTCACAGTAATGAATCAAACTCCCAACCTAGAGCTCTGGCTCACAACTGATATCCTTAAACTTATCAAAGTTTAAGCAGCATTTTCAGGTTTTTGTATCTCAATCAAACACATAGAATACAGGCCTAGGTACTCTAACCAAATATTACTTACATATGCATAATTTAGAAATTAACTGTATCATTTAGACATCATCCTGCAAAACTAGTAAGGCCCATGATGCTTTATTTTAATCTAATTTGAGATTAAAAAGCTATTCTCTTTAGGTATTTCCTGAGAATTTCCTTTCTTTTTCATAATTTATACTCTCTCCAGATAGAATACATTTCTAAAAAATGGAGAATTGTGTTATGTAGGGAAGTTTCCATTACATTGTAGGAAAAATGTATTAGCATCCTCAGTTTTTTATGGAATATGATATTCATTGTAAATTTGCAAGATTCTGTTCATTCCTGCCTTAAGCTGTTCCCAAACACAGCTCATTTTACTAAGCTTGTACAATGATTGATTTAAGCATTACAAAAATTTCTAAGCCTTATTAATCTCCATCTACTCCAATTGTTTGCAAGTTTCCTGCAGCTGTTTAAAGGGAATTTTGTTTACTTCTTTTGTCTTACTTTGTTCTAACTGTTGAATTCTTGTGGTTCCTTTCCTTTCCCTTTTGTCTGTCCTAAGTGGGCACCACTTTAATCTCTCTACCTTCATGGCATCTCATTCGTGTCCTTTTCAGAAGTCTGCTGAACTACGGAAAAGAAAGTACACTATCAGAAAACCTCTAATGACTGCTTTTCCCTTTATTGGTTCCCATTTTTGGTTGTGCTATTGGACACCTCAGCAATGCCCAGGCTTATTCTAGAACAAAAATTCCTTATTATCCCAGAGATGAGTCATCCCTAAAAGAGAGAGGAGCCATCCAGTGCAGTGCTGTGTTTAGGTGTTTTTCACTTCCAGTCCAACATGCGCCACAGGGCTTAGGAATACTGACCACTGACAAAATCATTTTGCTCTAAGAGATCGTTGCCTTTGGAAATTCAGTTGCAGACTCCATTTGGGGGGCAACTACAATTTCCACCACAGCTTGGTGGAGCTAGTTTACAAATGAATATTCATTATACGATATATATTTTTCTCCTCATTCTACATAGATGCCACCAGTAACAAGTCAGGAAAGCTCATGATGCTGTGTTGACCTGAAAATCTCCATTGGACTATATATCATGGAGGCAGCTGGGGAACTCAATACACGGAAGCCATTTTCAGCAACAGTTCCATGTGGCCCTCCCTTTTCCTTTGTTATGTGTATGCTTCATCATTCAGAATAAACACACAACAAGGTGGCTACAGCAAGTGAAGAGTTTATTTTAAACTTCATGTCTGCAGACATGCTGCAGACATGGAGAGAACACCCCCCCCCTGTGGTCTCTGAATTATCACATGCAAAACATAGAATATAACCCAACAAGGAGCTCCCTCACTGTCCCTCTGGCCAATTCTGACCAAGCAGAGGGCTCACAATCTGCCTATCACTGATGCAGATTCGCACCCCTTCCCATATATGGCAATATGTAGAAGATTCTACTACTTACTAGTTCCTAGCTAAATGGCAAAGCCCTATTGGTTACATAAAAACTATCAAGCATAACACACTTACTGTGAGCCTAGAACTTAACTTTAACCTTATCAATCCCCCCTTATTCATTGGAAGATTTATTCCACTTCTAAGGCCCACACTCAGTTTGAATAACTATGAATTCTGTGGGTGGTTCATTAAGGTTTAATAAGATCATTTGTTTCGCAGCTGACTCTGTTTCAGACCTGGTCACTGCTTTTATAGCACTTGTACAAAATGGAAGACAATGCATACTGCAACACACCATTACTCCTACCACACATAATATCGCCACTCCATAGAATATACGGTATGTTTTACCCAATTCCAAGTTATCCAATCAGGTAACCAACTCCAATTTATAAATTCTAATCTACTAATCCTCTTTAAGGTATCTTTCATATCATCTAATTCTGCATTAATATCAATTTCATTTAAGAGCATAATGCATGTATCTTTATCCTTCCCAATAACCCTGCACAAACCTCATTTCCAGCTAGAAGGAAGTCTAATGCCATTCTGTTTTGTTCAACATACAATTGGAACTCATGTAATGATTCCCATCGTTTCTTTAATGCCTCATATGTGTCATTTCCTAGACAAACAATTGCACAGACCACTTGTTCCTGGAAATGAGAAAAGTAAACTGAAATAGAGATGGCAAAAGACCATGTTCCTATTATATCCTTCTTCAGCTGGATCTCCAGTTCCTTGTCTTCACAAAACTCCTTTGTCACTGGAATGTTCCTCTTTCTCTTTCTTGGGCTTTCTTCTGGGCACGATACATCTCCTCACTTAACAATTCCTACAGCTACTTTGGTACACCCTTTATGATAATTTGAGAATCTGCCTCCCTTCTTCAAAAACCATAAGTCTTCTTTTATCTTACATCCATTCTATCACACACATATCCAAAAATTTGTGAGATACTCTTTCTCCTCTACTCCCATATCCTCCACTCATGATGCATTATGAGGAAAAGACCATCCTCTAATATTAACTAAACTTGGATATTTGTCTGTACTAGTATATTTCATTTTTATTGAACAGTTGGTGTACAATTGAACAGTAGAAATGTTCAAATCCATCTTCCTTCCTTTTACCTTCACTGTTCACATTTAGTACTACTTTGTAGGCTCATCCCTTTACCCACAGTACTATTGACAGAATTGACCACCCAGGCCTGCCCTGTATGCTCTGGGCATCCTTCATACCCTGTGCTGTTTCCGAGGAAATCTCCAGCCCATCCATACCCATAGATTCCTATTACAGTTTCATTTGGCTTCCCCAGTGTATAAGGGAATGATCTACCACAACTAAGCAATACTTAGTCATACATATATTGAAGGGGTATCCTGGAGTTACTCGCTTACCACTCTTATTTGTTTTCTGGCAAATTAAGCATCTTTGCACTAAATCCTTAGCAGTTGTCCATACTCCCAATCCATGTATTTTTGCAGGAAAGCCTCTACCTACGCTTCTGTTCCCCAATGACCTCCTTCATGTCGAGCCTTCATCACTTCTCTTATTAATCCTTTGGGTAACCAGATTCTTCCATCAGGGAGACACAACCATCCCTGCTTTAAAAATGCCCCCTTTTCTTCAGCTTTTTCTACTTCCTTTTGATGATACTGGAAGGGCATGTCTATGTGCACCCCCTGTGGAACCAGAGTTTGCAACTTTTCAGTGTCTATTTCCCCTAGGGCAGCTTCCTTAGCATCAGCTATTCTGCTTCCCTTTGCCTCTGCTGAATTCCCCTATTGATGTCTGGGAACATGAATCACAGCTACTTGAGCAGGTAAGGAAAAACATTCCAGTGTCCTCCTGTAACAATTTAGCATGCACCATTGAGTTTCCCCTTGAGTTTAACAACCCTCTTTTGCCCATAGTTTTTCATAAGCATGGACTACTCCAAATGTATATTTAGAGTTAGTATAAATGTTTACATTAATCCCTTTAGCTAATTGAAGGGCCCGCTTTAAAGCAAACAACGCTGCAATTTGGGCTGACATGCTAGGTGGTAAGGCATCTGATTCCCCGTCTTGTCCCCCTTCTTCCATTATGGCATATCCACTTTTCCTTTGCCCTTCTATTACTCAAGAGGACAAATCTATGAACCAATTTAAGACTCCAGGGGATGGCAGTTCTCCCAAATCATCCCAATATTTGGTTTGTAAATTGATAATGTCTAAACAGTCATGATCCTGGCTTACCAATTCATATTTTGTTCCAACAATCCTTGTTTCTGGAGACTGTTCATCAGTTACAACCATTAAATCAAATTGCTCTAACAATACTGCCTCCATCTGGAGCAGTCTACCATCAGCCATCCATTTCTGAGCAGCTGATGTAAGAATAATCCTAATTTGGGGAGGTGAATGAAATATCAAGGCTCCCTGACATATGAACTTCCTGGCTTTTTTCACTGCAGCAGCTGCTGCTGCACATGCCTGAAGGTAATTTGGCCAACCTCGAACTACTGGATCTAACATTCTAGAAAAATAGTCCACAGGCTGATAACAGCCTCCCCTCTTTGGGGCCAGAACTGCTCCACAAAAACCAATTGTTGATGACACAAAGAGGGAAAGGGGCATTTCCATGTTGGGCAGTCCTAAAGCAGGTGCTGAAATGAGGGTTATTTTTAGATTTTCAAAAGCCTGCTGTTCCTTCTTCTCCTAGACCAGTGGTGGCAAACCTTCAGCACTCCAGATGTTTTGGACCACAACTCCCACAGTCCTTTGCCATTGGCAGTACAGGCTTGGAATTCTGGAAGTTGTGGTCCAAAACATCTGGAATGCCAAAGGTTCCCCAGCACTGTCTTAGACCAACAAATCAGGCTGCTGATTTCCCAATTTAGCTATAAGGGGAGCAGTCAGTTCTGCATACCCCTCTATCCATGATCTGCAAACATTTACTGCCCCTAACAAACTCCTAAGTTGTCTTTTTGTCTTGGGGAGCACGAGTCCTAAGATCCCTCAGGACATTCTGGGTCTAATTGCTTCTTCCCCTCGGTTAAGAAATGTCCTAAATATTTAACATGATTCTGACAGAATTGTAGTCTCTATCATCAACATATTGGGTCAGTTTCACCCCTTCTCCAGGTTGCCATTCCTACAATACCTGCATCAAAATTTCCCCAAATATAGTGGGACCCTCAGTGTATCCTTGAGGTACAACCTTCCATTGAAATCTGATTACCTTTCCCGTCTTAGAGTGGGGCCACTGAAAGGCAAATACAGGTCTAGTCTCCCTTGCCAGTGGGACTGTAAAGAAAACTGATTTTAAATCAATCACAGTATACATCTGATGATAGGGGGATACTATTTAAAGTAGTATATGGATCAGGTACAATTGGGGCCCGAGGGGCCACAATCTTGTTAATTCTTCTCAAATCCTATAAGCCCCATCTGTTTTTCTTAAGGCCGCTAGCCTAACAATAACATAACATAAGATATAACATAACATAAGAAGAGCCATGCTGGATCAGGCCAAAGGCCCATCTAGTCCAGCTTCCTGTATCTCACAGCGGCTCCACCAGATGCGTCTGGGAGCGCATGGGACTAGATATCTGTCTCCTGATACCACTCCCCTGCATCTGGCCCTTGAAGTACCCTGGTTTAAAGCCTGGAGATTACACATCTCCATCATGATTTGTAACCTGTGATGGACTTTTCCTCCAGGAATCTGTCCAATTCCCCTTTAAAAGCATCCAGGCCAGATGCCATCACCACATCCTGTGGCAGGGAGTTCCACAGACGAACAACGTGCTGGGTGAAAAAATACTTTCTTTTGTCTGTTCTTACTCTCCCAGCCCTCAATTTGAGTAGATATCTCCTAGTTCTGGTATTTTGTGAGAGGGAGAAGAGCTTCCCTCTATCCACTTTACTCATACCCTGCATTATTTTGTATGTCTCAATCATATCCCCTCTCAAGCGCCTTTTTTCCAGACTAAAGAGGCCCAAATGTTTTAGCCTTTCTTCATAAGGGAGGTGCCACAGGCCAGTAATAATTTTAGTCGCTCTCTTCTGCACCTTTTCCAGTTCCACTATGTCTTTCTTGAGATGCGGTGACCAGAATTGTACACAATACTCCAGGTGTGGCCTTACTATTGTTTTGTATAATGGCATTATAATGTTGGCTGTTTTATTTTCAATCCCCTTTTTGATAATCCCTAGCATGGAATTGGCCTTCTTCACCGCTGCCACATTGGGGAGACACCTTCATAGAGCTGTAAACCAACACACCAAGATCTCTTTCCTGATCCGTCACGGATAACTCAGAGCCCATGAGTTGATAGATGAAGTTTGGATTTTTTGCCCCAATATGCATTACTTTACATTTGGTTACATTAAAACACATTTGCCATTTCTCTGCCCATTCCCCCAGTTTGGAGAGATCCTTCTGGAGCTCTTCACAATCTTCTCTGGTTTTTACCACACGGAAAAGTTTTGTGTCATCTGCAAACTTGGCCACCTCACTGTTTATCCCTGTCTCCAGGTCATTTATGAACAGATTGAAAAGCACCGGTCCCAGGACAGAGCCCTGGGGCACACCGCTTTTCACTTCTCTCCATTGTGAAAATTCCCCATTGACACCTACTCTTTGTTTCCGGGATCTCAACCAGTTCTCAATCCATAAGAGGACCTGTCCTCTTATCCCCTGACTGTGCAATTTTCTCAGCAGCCTTTGGTGAGGGACTGTGTCAAAAGCCTTTTGAAAATCCAGATAGACTATATCCACCGGTTCACCCAAATCCATGTGCTTGTTGACCTTTTCAAAAAATTCTAAAAGGTTTGTCAGACAAGATTTACCCTTACAGAAGCCATGCTGATTTTCTCTCAGCAAGGTTTGTTCTTTTATGTGTTTTAAGATTTTCTCTTGGATGAGGCTTTCCACCATCTTCCCTGGGACAGATGTAAGGCTAACTGGCCTGTAGTTTCCTGGGTCCCCCCTCCTTCCTTTTTTAAAAATTGGTGTGACATCTGCTATCCTCCAGTCCTCCGGCACTGTGGCCGTTTTAAGAGACAAGTTGCATATAACCGTTAAGAGATCTGCAATTTCATTTCTCAGTTCCCTAATAACCCTTTGGTGGGTGCCATCTGGGCCCGGTGACTTGTTAATCCTCAATTTATCGATTAGTCCTAAAACCTCCTCTCTTTTAACCTGTATTTGATTTAATTCTTTAGTCAAGAGGGGCGGCTCAGGAAGTGGAATCCGCTCAAGGTCCTCTGTCGTGAAGACAGACGCAAAGAACTCATTCAATTTCTCTGCAATGTCCAAGTCCTCCTTAACCTCCCCTTTTCCTCCCTCACCATCCAGAGGGCCAACTGGTTGATCCCTTGCATGGCCCTGTACATGCAAAGACTACCCAAGATGATATATAGGGCACTTGTTCATTCAAACTCAGTTCCTCGGGTTGTGTTATAAAATATAAATGCTGGGCTTGAACCATCCCAGGTTCACATAACCCCAAAGGTGGCCAATGCCTGTCAGACCCTTCAAGCTTAAATGTGGGCCACACATTCATACATAAATGTACCATCTCAGCTTGGAACATCTCACCAGTGCTATACTTGTCCCAGTTTAAGAGAAGCCTTCACAATGGGCTATCTCTAGGCACTTCTACCTGCTTCTTTACAGGCGGGGCATTCCCCCATGAGGCCCTGTCATTGCTTTGAAGCTTTATTTCCCATTTTCTATGTTTTCTAACTTAACTTGTGTTACTCAACACATTGGTGGAGTCTTGAGGCCTCTCCTCAGTTCTCCAAACTCTCAATTGCTGTAGCCAATCAATGGGGTTATTGGTCTGAGAGCAGCAGGCAACCCAATCCAGTAAGGCCATCTGAATATAGGCTAGGACACCCCTCCACAGGCAGGATCTCCCTTCTGCTCACAGTCCAATAGCAGAGTTCTTAACTCTCCAGGTCAAATGGCTTATATCCAATTTCTGATAGCAAATTGTTATGTGTATGCTTCTTCATTCAGAATAAACACACAACAAGGTGGCTACAGCAAGTGAAGAGTTTATTTTAAACTTCATGTCTGCAGACATGCTGCAGACATGGAGAGACCACACTCCCTGTGGTCTCTGAATTATCACATGCAAAACATCAAATATAACCTGACAAGCCACTCCCTCACTGTCCCTGTGGCCAATTCTGAACAAGCAGAGCCCTTACAATCTGCCTATCACCAATGCAGATTCTCACCCCTTCCCATATATGGCAACTAGACATGGGCACGACTTGGCGAAATTCTCGTTTCCGTTTCCGTTCCTCGTTTCCGTTATGCAATGGAACGAAGAACGACAATTACTCCGCCGGAACTCGAACTTGAACCGATAAAAGAAAAATTAGGTCTGATTTGTCGTTGTCATTCCTGGCATCACAGCGATCGCACGATGCCAAGTGGCACAGAAAAAAAGTTTTAAAAATTAAAAAAAAAACCGATTCCCGGCCAAAAAAGCAGGCGAAAATATGCCTGCCTGAGTGAGGGCACCTACCAGAGGGGTGGTTTCGGGGGGGGGTCCCCAGCCTCCCCCCCTCTCCTGTCCTGGGCTGCTCTGGTGGGGGGCATCCTCATCATCTCGCCAACTCGCCATGCCATGCGGTGCGGGCGGGGGATCCAAAATGGGGTGACCGCAATATTTATTTTGAAATCGTGGTCCAAAAACACACCAAAGCACCACAGAAACATGCGAAAATAGCTATTTTAAAACTGCCTGAATTTTCACAGTAGCAGCGGTGAGTTTTTCTTGCAACAAAACGTCTCCAATTCCATTGATTTTATTTTATTTTATTTTTATTTTTATTTTTTTACACCTGCGCAATGATGGGCTGGCCATGGGAGTGGACCATGCAAATTTTGGGAGCCATTCCATCAATTGCATGGCCACTTGGCCAGGTTTTGACCGAGACTTCTGGGATGTGCCAGTTGGGCATAAAAAGCCCACTAACCCTAGCCCAAACCCGAACCCTAACCCTAAGCCTAACCCATACGCCAGTACACTGTCCTTCTTAGTGGGTCAGAGAGGCACCCAGAGGTGCACCCCACTAACTCACCCTAACCTTACCCGTAACCCTAAGCCTAGCCCTTGCCCTAACCCTAACCCTAAGCCAGATCTGTGTACTCGCATTGCACTACATGCAAGTACACTTCCCTTCTTGGTGAGCTATAGAGCGCCCAGAGGGCTTCGCTCCCAGCACAACAAGTGCACCGTATGCCAGTATGCCAGTATGCTGTCCTTCTTAGTGAGTCAGAGTAGAGGCACCCAAAAGAGGTGCCTCTACCTGCCACTGCAACTTGGTATGCATATCCAATTGGCTATGCGTACCCTTTTGTAGCGGGCCAGAGGAGGCACCCACCCCAGAGAGGTGCCTCCAGGAGCCCGCTTTCCCTTCATAGCGGGCCAGAGGAGGCACCCACCCTAGGTGCCTCCAGGAGCCCGCTTTCCCTTTGTAGCGGGCCAGAGGAGGCACCCACCCCAGAGAGGTGCCTCCAGGAGCCTGCACCCCCCCCAAACCAGTACTAACGACAGACGAAAAAACGACAAACGAAACAACAAATTTTTGAGAAATTTCGCAAAGAACGGAAACGAGCCGAAACGGGCCGGCTCCGACACACGACAACTCAAAACGTCATTTTTCCTGGTCGTGCCCATCTTTAATGGCAACATCTAGAAGATTCTAATACTTACTAGTTCCCAGCTAAATGGCAAAGCCCTGTTGGTTACATAAAAACTATCAAGCATAACACACTTACTGTGAGCATAGAACTTAACTTTAACCTTATCACCTTTTAAAGTTCTCATCCCAACACAATTATACTGTTATACACATTGTTCCATTATTCCTTTGTACACATATTTCCACCCCAAAGCAGTCTTATTTTACCTCTTTTTGCATTGTCTTGTTATTTATTTTATGTATTTATTGGATTTGTATACTGCACCATCTATCCTGAGGTCTACTCTGGGTGGTATTTAATACTTGTACATTCAAAAGTGTTACTTTAACAATGAATACATAAGTTTATGAACATTGCAGAAATTGATAAGCCTGGCCATTGTTTTATATTTCAGTTCTCAGTCCAGTTGAATGAGGAATTCAGCACTTCTAGGATAAAAAATGCTTTCAAAAAATCCTTTAAAAAACCCCCCCCCCCAACATTTTAAATATTTGCTTCATGGTCAATATAATGTCTTAACTGAGTTCCCAAATATAATGAAGCTGTAACATGTTGCAATAAACTTCATTTTTTCCAGTTCCTTTTACAGTCTGTGTTTCATCTTCTCTGATAATTCTATTTCCTACACTCGCTCCAATCACATTTGAATATTAT
Organism: Phrynocephalus versicolor; assembly: GCA_023846285.1. Lineage (NCBI taxonomy): Eukaryota > Metazoa > Chordata > Lepidosauria > Squamata > Agamidae > Phrynocephalus > Phrynocephalus versicolor. The sequence continues at coordinate 4,648,738 of JAHTLZ010000274.1, read as the reverse complement.
GATCTCCAAGGTATTTCCGAGGTCTTACTATTATTATACACAATACATGTTAGTTTTTTTATTAGTGTTACCACCCTTTTCCAGAATGCACACATTTTCAGCCAGACAAGCCACATATATATTAGTGTACCCCTTATCACTCTTTCCAGCTCTTTAGGGATGCATTGTTACTGTAGAAGTTACTCTAGTGAGGTAACATACTAAGCTTAAGAACTATCAGTATTGGATTTTATCGTGTAATTCCATTATCTCATGCATTTTTTAAAAAAGCTCCAAACCAATCACACTGGATGCTAGGAACCCTTGCAGCTAAGATAAAATATAGCTTCTCATCAGCTATTCTCATGAAAACCCAGATCTTATGGAGAGGTAAATGACATCTGTCAAAGAACACATCCTTCAGTGATAATTAGCTGAACTTATCCTAACTTTTTCTTAACATGAAATAATGTAGTTGAACAGGAGCTTTATTACAATTCTATACTAAAGTAAATAAAGCATTAATGTTCAAAAAATTACCCAGTAATTTGTTTCCCCCCTTTGATGTTAAATAGCATAAATTAGATATCAGAGACAGGCCTTTCATCACACTCTTGGATTCCTTCTGTCGAGTTACAACTTGGTGTTCTCACACATATATTAATATGGTGAGGCTTTGTTTACGTGGGACAAGTGCAGGCTTGTGTACGGAAGTGTATGTCATGGGTGAGACTTTGGTAAGAGAGTACATTGCTACACATACAGTATTTCCTGGGCAGAAGGATGTTGCCCATATATGTTTTCTCTGTATATTTTCCCCAGAGATGGTTTTCATAATACAAAACTTGGGTTATTCTGCAAGTGGCCACACAACACAGATGTGAGCCAGACTTTAAGTATGTAATGTAAGTCTTCAGTATTTCCACCTAAAATGCTACAAGTCAGTGGGCTGTGTATTTAGGGTATTCAATTGAGCAGATTCCAAGGAATTTAGGCTTCTGCTGCTTTCCCTCTATAGCATTCTACAAGCAGAGGCATTTGCTTTTGACAGGTACTGAAAGCCCCCCTCCTACAAACGTAAGCCCAGCTCAAAATCCTTTTTGCCAACCAAGCAGAAAACCAACCCACCTGACTGATTTCTAAAAGCCAACATATTGTAGTTGGTGGACTAAGGTTTTTTTTTAGCCACATGCCATAAGAACTTTAAGCCGGAGATGAGCAAAGTGCAGTATATTAAGCACTTTAAAATTGTGTACTTTTTGTTAGGGTGGACAAAGTGCAGATCAGGGGTTACCCGATACCCATAGGCCATTTAATGACCCTTTGCTCTGCTGGATTCCAGAGACCCACCCTAACCCTAACCCTAACCCTAATCCTAACCCAAATTATTCCCCAGATGCCAGGGAAACGTTCAGCAGCACACAGTGCTCTTCCTGGCTCTACTTAGGCAGTTACTTCACGTCCCATTCATCCCTCCTTGCTGTCTCGCTTGGGACTGATACAAATTTTTTTTACTTCACGTCCATAGCGTGACAGCAAAAAATTATCTCGACCAGGCCCCCAGAACCGGAAACAGTGTGACAAGCCGTACCTGCCCCTGGACTGGGGAATTCTCTTGTCACGGTTGGTTCCCAGTTCCTGTTCCAAGACAAGGGACCATGTGGTAACAACAGTCACACAACAACCAGTGTCCACCTAGTGGTCAGCGGCTGAAGTGGCATTCAACATTAATTTCCCTATGGGAAACACCATGCAGTGCAAATGTTTATTAATGAAAGTACTAAAAATTCTGTAGTATTGACGTGTAAATCCCAGAAGACCAGTAAATCAAAATATCAAAAAAGTTTTATTTACAATATTTTAAAAATTGTTAAGAAAGCAAGACAAATTCAGAATTTGTCACGGAACAAGACCATGAAGTAACAGTTGTCACAAGACAAGTAATCACGCCTGTGAGTAAACAGAAGCAAGGACTGAACAGGGACACAACCACATGACCGCGAACAACGCTGTCACAGTACAAACATAATTGCGGAACAAGGCAGGATGTGAAGCAACTGCCTTTGATTGCTGGCTTTAGAGCAGAAGTGACCTCAGATATTATCCTCCCCATCACCCCTTACTTCTCAAGACACCTTGAAATGAGTGGCCAAAGGGGAGTGAAATGCTGAACCAGAGCTGTTACTATAGCTATGGCTCTGCTGCTAGCAATAACGCCTTTTGGGGTCACCTTGAAGGGGTGAATTGTCCAAAGAAGGCGCCTCAAATATAGGTCAGGAACTAGAAAGCTGCAGATGTCAACTCCTTATGTAGCTTTGCCAAACTCTTAGGTGGCAAAAAATAACCCTTACTCAGGAAAAAGAATTGGTGAAGACACCAGACGTGGGCAACTTAATAAAGACTCAGATTTGTGGTTACCTGCTTTTTTGCTCTCTCTGATTTCACTAAAATTCTGTTACTGATCATCTACTCCCCATCTCACTGTGTAAACAATAGGAGAGGGGAAGAGAATCTCACAGTGAGAATAACAGCTTGGCTCACCTCACCTCCTGAAGGAAGAATAAGCTTCTAAGTCCTCTAAATTCACAAGGGTGGCATCAGCGTCTTATATGGCTTTTTAACTCCTGAGAGAAACATAAGCTAGTATAACCCCTTCTGGTGAAGGAAGGATTTAAAGTGCATTCAAGATTAAAGGAAACAAGGCCCAGGTCATCTTCAGGTACTTGGGCTGAAGATAAAGGAGCTCCAACTACTGTTAACCACCCGGGTTCAAAAGGACAGGGGTTAAAACAGTAGCCAAGTTTTCAGTTCAAATGCATTTGTTAGAATTACATGCCATCCATCCATAAACCAGCCACCCAAGAGGGCCCTGACTTATGATGCAAATCCTAAAACGAACCACAAGAATTCAGGGCATGAAACTTTACATGACTCCCTTGCAAGAGCAGAACTGCAAAAGTTTCCTCACTGCATCCAGAACTGTGGGAACTGGACAGGGAATGCGATTTTACTTATGAAATTTGCTGATGCATCTCTAACACCTCCCCACTGGTCTCATCTTTTGATAGTAGCCTAGAGCTTCTTGGGACCATAATAGTCCAAATCCCTCAGCTAGTGTGGCCATCCCAGTTCATGTCATATCTATTTGATTACTCTTAGAACAGTTGATCATCATGGTTGCATTCCTGTTGTGGGGAGGCGTTTGCTCAGCTCCATCGGCTCTATCTCTGACCTGTTGAATGGGCACATGAACTATAATTGGTTATGCTGTTAAAGAAACATCAGATTGCCCAAAATAAGGTGCCAGGGCACTAATTTACAGATTATGTCTGTGAAGGTTCTCAGTCATCCATGTGAGTTTATCTGGAAGTTGAGTCATAGCAACTGCACTTCTTTTCTTGAGAGATTGAAATGTTTCCCTGCTCATCCAAACAGCTTCGTCAGTCTGAGGAAAGCTAGTTGCAAGTCCTCCATTTTATAGTTCACTTTGACCTCATGACCAGGTCATAACAGTTTTCCTTTACAGATTAGCTCTAGAGATGGGGACAAATTTAAAAAATGCATCACATTTTCTGATGACTATGCCAATTCATCAAAATTTGTTGATTTGTATTCATCATAAATGGAGTCCCCTGACAAATATGGATCAATAATTTTTGGCAACTATTGATTTGTTAGTTGTTGGGATATAAAATGGCCCTCAAGGTACCAAGAGACATCAAAATTGGAGGGAAGCATCCCCTGACTCTCCTCTACAAGACCGCCAAGTTTGGTGAAGATTGGGTCTTCCCAACCCAGTTGCTGTAGGGCACTTTCCCTAACCCTAACCCTAACCCCACCACCATTTTGTGGGTGTATAACTCAGATGTCTAAAACCCAATCATCCCCAAACTTAGACTGATTATAGAGGAGGGTAGGGAGAGGCCTCTCTGCAAATTTGGTAACTCTAGGTGCCTGGGGGAGCTCTTTGGGAGTACATAGCTTGAACTTCCAAACCCCAGTATTTACCATACTTGTGAAGCTTGTAGAGGTGAGGCAGAAGAAGCATCTCTGCAAATTTGTCATCTTGGAATGCCTGAGGGCTTTTTATAGCATTTTAAAGGGGAGACCAATTGATTTCTTGATTCATTGATTTGTCTCTGGAAATGTGTTAATTTGTTAATTCATCAGTTCGTCAATCCCAATGAATCATAATGAATCACTATTTTTAGATTCATCCCCATCTCTAGTCACTGTACAGCGTTTTTGGATGTAGTGGGACTTACTTCTGAGGTAAAGTTGCACAGCAACTGATAACCAAAGGCAGGAAGTAAGGGCATGGAACCCTGTCTGAAAATGTCTTAGATCTAGATCCAGAACCTGTTGGGTTCCAGTTCATTCCTTTCTTTGGGGATAGAGAATAATGTTTACTTAATAGACAGAGCATTATTCTAGATACACTGAAGGTGCCCTTTGCAAATGTTAATATTTAAAGAAAACAAAAATGGAAGAGAAGGTTCCCTGTCATCCCTTTGAATGTCACAACCCACTCCATGTGTCATGCAGGGTTGTCACCAGAAAGAATACTGCCCAGTGCCCACAGATCTACTGGGGAATAGTTTAACCAGCTGCATAGAGTGCAGAGCAGGATAATCAGGAGTGTTCCCAACTGGAGCAAATAAACTGCAGCCCTTGCACTGTGCCAGAAATGAGTGGGGCGGCTCGCAAAAGGAGCAGAATGGGGTGCAGTTAATGAAAACGCATGTGCTTGGTGGTGAATGAAGCAGTGCCAAAATCAAACCAAATGCCAAGATACATATGTGCTTATGATTAATAAGTTATTGATTTCAAGATCTGAAACAGCCCAGCCACATGGTAACAGGCTTTAAAGTTCTATTCTATTCTATTCTATTCTATTCTATTCTATTCTATTCTATCAAAATAATTATCCTTGGAAAAGACCCAAGGCAGATTTCAGCACTGAAGGGCAATACAGGGACCTTTGGGTAGTGTGCGGCATATAAATTGTATAAATAAATAAACAAATAAATAAATAATAGTTGGAGACAATTATATAAAAGTTATCAAGAAACTTTAAAGGCAATATTTAAATTTAAGAACAATTATTATGAAGAGGCATCTCACATCATTAAAAAGGCAATATGTAAGCTAAGAACAATAAGCAAACAAATACAGAGGGGGGAAATGTCACTCCGAGAGATGGAAAACCAAAAATGGAAAAACACAACTAGGACTACAAATTGTATTTGTTTTGTATATTATGATCTGTTGTTAGCCGCTTAGAGTCCTTATTGGAGATAAGCGGGATATAAATATAAAAATAAATAAATAAATAAATACCAAGAAGTAGCATAACAATCTGCCTAAAAGTCGTATAAGAGATAGCCTGTCACTCAGAGGTAGCTTACCTGAAGAAGTGAATTGTTTTTGCCTGCCTGTGGAAGGGCAGCAAAGATGGGACCTTCTAGAGCTGCACTGAACATTTGGTGTAATTTGAGGTCAGCAAAATTAAATGGTCTGTGCGGATGTGTATGAGAGAGCATGTGTGCATGCAGACATGTGTGCCTGTGGAGGGCAGGGATAAAATTCTCATTCATTTTGCCTTTCAAGCTGCTATCTTTCTTATATACTCTTACATGAGAGTACTGAACATGACTACTGACTACTGAACATGATGAACTCGGGTGTACACGCACAGAATTGTCTTTCTAAAAAGAAAAAGGAAATTGTATCACACCACAGAAGCCTTCTGTTTAAATTAAGTGACTACAGCTCCTCAAGTTCGGTTTCAAAAAGAGATTCACTTCCTTTCTCAGAAGGAGGGCTCTCTGGAGCCTGCTATTCATATTATTATATGTAGGAATGACTAAGAATTGTTACTTATAATAATCCTTAACATTTTAAATGCATTTTTTTTACTTATAGAGCACTTTTCCTACATTAGCTCAGTAATCTTTACAATATACCTGACACTGAGTCAGCTCAGTGTGATTGCTCCTTTTTACAGACAGGGTGTGGGCAGGAGGCAGTGTCTATGTTTGGCAATTTCAGTAGTCAGGAAACTTTTTTTTTCATTTTACAACTACATTAATACATTTACAGAAATACAGCACAAGCAATTTAATATGCACCCCCTGCTGGACCCATTGGATAATAATAATAATAATAATAATAATAATAATAATAATAATAATAAT
>JAHTLZ010000274.1:4623220-4638098 GCA_023846285.1 Phrynocephalus versicolor | reverse complement strand
CGCGATCGCCGCGATGCCATTAACAACAACGAAAAACCCGACCCAATTTTTCTTTTTTCGGGTCGGGTTCAAGCTGGAGCAGCATAATTATCATTACCGTTTCCGTTACGTAACGGAAACAATAACCAAAAATGGAAACGACAATTTCGCCACTCCGTGCCCATGTCTACTCATGACTAGAGATGGGCACAAAATGAACTTTTAGTTTGTTTTGTTCTTCATTATTCATTTCGTTAGGTAACAAAATGAATAACAAACCTGAGAGTGATTTTAGAATGAACCGAACCGAACTGAAAAAAATTGGTTCAGTTCGGTTTGTTTGATTATGTGGCCGATGACAGCGGCCGTGTACTGTCATTGCCTGCAGGGAAAACTGTCTAGAGAGAGCCCCGTTCTCAGCTCCGCGTGGGGAACCAAGACCGGGGCTCTCGCTCAAGGGATCTCTGCCATGGACGGATGACAGCCGGCCCGACTGTCATCTGCCTGAAGCGGAGGGTGGTCTAGAGAGGGCCCCGTTCTCAGCTCCGCATGGGGAGCCAAGACCGGGGCTCTCACTCCAGGGATCTCTGCCGCGGATGGATGACAGCTGGGCTGGCTGTCATCCACCCACAGTGGATGGCGGTCTAGAGAGGGCCTCATTCTCAGCTCCACACGTGGAGCCGAGGCTGAGGCTCTCTCTCAAGGGATTACCACCGTGAGCAGATGACAGCCCGCCCGCCGGTCATCCACCCACGGGGAAGGACGGTCTAGAGAGGGCCCCAGTGTTGGCTCCACATGCAGAGCCAAGGATAGGGGTCTCTCTAAAGGGATCTCCCCCGCGGGCGATGACAGCGTGCTGGGCGCTGCCATCCGCTGAGGGGGAGAACTGTCTAAAGAGACCCCTCTTCTCGCCTCTGCACGCGGAGGTGGGAACAGGGATCTCTTTAAATGGATCTTCTCGGCGGCGACGACAGTGCTCAGCCGCCGCTGCCAGTAAGAACCAAAACCAGTTCAAATCGGTTCAGGTTCATACAAGTTTTTTTAACCCAAACCCGAACTGAACCGAACCAAGGGTGTACCCGAACCATAGGTTTTCTGGTTCATGCCCATCTCTACTCATAACCTTTTGCTGATAGTCCAAGGTACTTCAGTCAAAGTAAGCAGAACATTGTCCACAATCTTGTGCTTTTGTTAATAAATCTGAGTGTGAAAATGTAACAAATATTTGCAGATTTAACATACTTACCAATCCAAAGTGCCACATAATAGTCTGCTCCTGCCAGTATAAAGGCAGATTTACTTGAGAATATATAATGTCCAGTACAGAGAAGCAGGATTTCACGACACTGCTTTAAGTCTAGATATAAGGAGCATTCTAGAAGAAACTGAAAAAAAGAAATAAAAAGCCTTCTACCTTCTGAAAACCAACAAGGTAATATCAGGTTTTCTTATATTGACCATTATAAAATAAACTCCAGAACTGCATTTGGTTAAAAGTTTTTGAGGCCATAAGGACGAAGGAAAGCCCTGCAGTGGGCAGGAATCTATAGAAGAAGCAGTATAATTTTTCTACAATTTATCAGAAGTTTATACAATTTATTCTACAATTTATCACATCTCACCACATGGAACAAGTGTGGTTGATTAAATATTGATACCTGCCCCACTACTATCCATTGTCCTTGATTTTAAGGTCATACCCCTTGACCCCAGTGACCATCTTCCCCTACTCTGCACTCTCGCTGTTCAAACCGCACCTTCTGAATCTAACACAATTCCTCCACGCTCCCTTTCCCCACCATCTCGCGCAGTTAAAGTAAAATGGGACCTGGCCACCAAAATTCTTTCTGAAAAGTTCCTCCAGAGTAACCCATCATTAGGTATCTTTACAGTCTCTGTCACTGATTAGCCCTTTGGCCTGCATAGACAGATACGAACAGTTTGTAGAAGCTGTAACAGCCTACATTGGCTGGCCACTTTCTACTTCAGCTTCCCACCAATTAAGGGCTGTTCCCGAGGGTCTTAACATGGCCTGTCTCAATCTAAAGAAAGAACTACGCCAAATTTATCATACCTTTCGAAAATCCAACAGTTCCTCTCTACCCCACAGATACTTTATTGTCAAGCGCCAACTTGCAGAGGCCATCAGATTTAGCCATAAACATCGATCAGTAGCCTGTTGGGATAGGTTAAGCAAAGCCATCAAAAGCAGGAACCCAAAGCAATTTTGGGAAGTGATTTCAGGCTTCTTTCATTCCAAAACTTTCTCAATCTCCTCTTCCACCTGGGAAGACCATTTCCGATCTCTCTTCTTGGACGACTGCATGACCGACCATTCCTCTAATATGGTTAATCCTAATGATCTACCTGAATGGCCCCCAGTCGCCATCTCAGAAATTAAGCAGCTTCTCACTAAGGGCTCGGTCCCACGTCCCTTTAAAGAGAGTTTAAATTACTAAATAAACCAAGTCCAAAAATCCGACCCCCACGGCCACCGGGCTTTTTGAAAAAAAAAGAAAGAAAACCCGGTAATGCTCCCTTAAGCGAGGTTTCTGTGACCCACCTTCCAGGCTGGGGAATTTTTGCCTCGCTTTCGAAATCCGGCTTTTAAGGAGGCAGACGCCACAGGACCTCGCTGCATGATCCGGGTTTCTTTTTCTTTCTTTTTGCATAGCACCCACCGGCTGTTCCTGGGGCCGATCGGTGCTGATTTTTTTAATTTGCCTCCATATCGGAGTAACAGGAAGTTCAATCAGGTCCGACACAGCATAAATTCCCCCAGAAAAGTCTTCCATTTTTTTCAAGTGCTAGCACCACCTGCTGGCCAAGGGGGCTGAACTGCACTTTAAAATTGAAAAACCAGATTTTGACGTGAGACCTCTTCTCCCACATTTAAATCACGTGATGGGAAGAAGAGGAAAAGCCGGACCTTCAGAAGATCAGGATCGAAACCCAGGTGTAACCACGGCCTAAGATGAACTCAGGGAAGGCCCCCGGTCCTGATCAACTTCCACCTGATCTATTTAAAACATATGCTGACCGGTGGGCACTTACTCTGGCAGATCTTTTTACTTTTGTGGATAGATCTGGGATAATGCCCAAGTCATGGGTCCAATCTATAATTTTACCCATCTACAAAAAGGGGGATAAAAAAATGCCGGGCAATTATAGACCAATCAGCCTGTTGTCAGTTGTGGGTAAGGTATATGCTAACCATCTCCTGATCCGACTCAACTCCTAGATAAAAGACAATAACATACTTGGGCCAGAGCAAGCAGGATTTCGTGAGAATAAATCCACAGTGGATCATTGCCTAATATTATCTCATCTTATAGCCAAGCAAACTGCCCATTCGAAGAGTCACTTATATGCAGCCTTTTTAGATCTTAAAGCTGCATTTGACTTCGTAGACCGGGAACTTTTATGGGCCAAGCTACAGGCTGCCGGCTTAGATAGAAAACTCCTATTTTTAATCCAAAGGTTACATACAGAGAACACTTGCTGTGTTTGATTATCTAGCGATGGTGAACTCTCCAGCAGTGTTCCTATCAACAAAGGAGTTAAACAGGGCTGAGTTCTTGCCCTTACCCTGTGTAATTTGTATATCAATGACCTTGCTCCTCTCTTGTAAGGAGTAAACAGCCACTGTCCAAGATTGGACCATCTGTCAGTGCCCATTCTCTTGTATGCAGACGTACTACTTTCCAGCACAAAGATAGGGTTTAAGACAACTAATTTTAGAATGCATTAATTACCTTTCTTGCAACAAACTGTCCCTCAATTACAATAAGTCCAAAATTGTTGTTTTCAGTAAGACCTGGAAACTCCGTTCCTGGATTTTCCATGGGAGAGCAATACAAGAAGTCAAAGAATTTAAGTACTTAGGTCTAAATTTTTTTTACTGCAATACCTGGGCCAGACACAGACATATTACTATCAACTCAGCCAGACTGACCATCCAAGCTATCTATCGGTTCTTTTATGTATGGGGCAATCAGCATATCCCCAGTGCCCTACAGGTCTTTAAAGCCAAGGTCATCTCCCAACTGCTATATGGGATACCAGTTTGGCTGGATGCCATCAATCCACCTTCAGTCTGGCTTTCTTTACAAAATACTGGCAGTTCCCCATTGTGTACCTTATGCAGCCCTTTGTCTGGAGGCTGGACTCTGCAGATTGAACACTCAGGCACAACTAAGACAATTCAAATACTGGTTCAAAATTTGTTTCATTTCACACAAAGACCCTCTGATAGAGGGAATTCTCTCTGATCACTTTTACTCTCCCGGCCTTAAATTGTTTTTTCAAAGAATTACGGCTCTCGGCATTTCACCTGAACAACTGGGGGCATTACCTTTTATGCAGGCCTATAGGCTGCTAAAGCTTAGATTGCTAGACATTGAAAGGCAAGACCTCTATGCAGCAGCCTCTAAAGCATTTTCCCCTCTCAGTCTGCAACTTCCGCTACTTGTTGGCAAGCCGGCCAGTTACCTACATCTCTTAGAGAACCCACATGAACGACGCACTTTTACTCTAGCTAGATGTAATGTGCTCCCTTCTAATGTCTTATATGGGAGTTTCGGCTCTCTACCACTGGAGACTCGGTTATGTCCCTGTAATTCAGGGACCATTGAGTCTCTGGTGCATATGATCTTATATTGCCCTCTATACAAGGACATCCGTGCTTCTCACCTAGAGCCACATCTTGCTAGACTTCCTGGTCACCAGGATGAGGTCATTTTGCACAACCTTTTGTCAGGCTCAGATAAAACCCACACTAGGCAGATTGCCACATTTATCAACTTGTTAATCCAGCGACACAGACCACAGTTACTCAATGGGCCTTTTGCTCAACACCCCCAAATATAGTCTGTTTATTCTGGATGGTCTGCAGTCGACTATGGCTGGATAAACATAATGCTTCATGGAAACATCCCCCTGCTCTCGTCTTGTCACAATTTACCTATATTCTCTCTACCCTTCCTGGTTATTTGAGTAATACTGGTCTGGGCACGCACACTCCCATAATTGTGTGTTTTTATTCTCTACTGTCCATTGTCTATTTTATGTATTTATTTTATGCCAATAAAGGTGTCTGTCTGACTGACTGATTTATCAGAAAAGCAATCAATTGCAACTGTGGAAGGAGTATAGAAGAAACCAAAACTGACTTGGTTAACTTCCAGATGACCATTGGCTGTGTCACTGGTGAGATGAGGCTGCCCCTCTTCACCTGCTGCAAAAGAAGCAACACTGTCCTTTGCAGTTGAGGGTCCCCAGGGATTGTCACTGTCACTGCTGCATGCTACATGCAAGGGCATTTTGGAAATTTATCAGATGAGTTGGCCCACACAATCTTGGCCTCTGACCCATACATAGTTGGACTACCTTGTTGCAGCAGGTGGGCAGTGTGGAATGCTGCAGCAGGGGCCTTTCTAGGGAAGTGGCTACCCCTTACCTTGCTTGGCATTTTTATTGGTTGTGCATATGGACTGCTTGCTGCTGAGATTTGTTCCTGCTGATTCTACCATGGCTGTATGTTTCTCTGGAGGAGGGGGGCCCTTGCAATTGGTGAACAGTGACATTTTGCGCTCCTGTTTCGGATATTGAAAGAATTTGCACTTCCCTTGTTCCTAAGGCCACAATGCTGAGGATTCAGGGAACTGAACACTAAAAAAGTGCCTTTTTCAAGCCCTGAATGAACTGGGGGTGGAGGATTATCATAATGACTAAAGCTTTTTGTGCTGGACTGTTTCAAAGAAAGTCTCCTTGCTGTAATCTTCTTTGAAACAGAGCCCTGCACAATCAAAACAGCAATTATCTCATTTTTTTGTGGGGGGGGGGATAGTAACAGAACTGAAATGTATAGAACAGGGTATTTTCTAGGAAAAAGAGTTTTCAACTATGACATCACTAACCAAACAATGAATGAGAAAGTGGAGCACTGTGTTTACCCAATTCTCATGTCTCAATACATGCCAACAAGCTTACAGTGTACATCCTCCGGGCAATTCCAGGATGATTCAATTTTTTTATTCTTTCTGTAAGCATCACAAATTTCTACATCATCAATATCATGCTGGCCAGGAGTCAGGACCACTGACTGAGCGACTCACTAAATGTCCTTGCTGCTAACTTTATTTCTTGGTACCAGAGGATAGAGAAACCACAGGATAAACACCGAGGATTGTTTTGTGTACTCAAACCACTTTCTTCCTCTTCCATATTCCAGTTCTCAGCTTAATAAGCGAAGGACATGTAATATACAGCTTGCAAAAGTGACTTGCTTGTGTTTAAGAGTAAATTGGGGTTTGCACAGGTTGATGAGTGCAACATTCGATCGTAGATTCAGATCTTTAAGACTCCCAAAGACTACCTGAGGACACTTCCTCCCTTGTTAAGGAATTGTGTCCATGCTTATTTACTAGAAAATAAAAAATATTGATGTTGTGAATATTTGGGCTGTTTGGCCATGCTCTGTAAGTTTTTTTCCCCTGATGTTTCACCAGATTCTGTGGCCGGCATGTTCAGAGGGCAAGGAGCTCAGGGAACTAGGAGTTCTTTCTGTGCTCTGGGGTATAGAGTGAGTGAGACTGTGTGGTTTTAAAGTTGTGGGAAAGAAGAAACTTGTCCTATGCGGGAGAATAGGTGTTAGTCATTGTATTGAAATGGCGGGATTAAGAAGTTTCACTGCAATCAGGGGTGGCAGCAATCCTTCTCTGTAGTCAATGTGTTGTTGTTAGCTGTTTTATTGTGTGACCTGATGACTGGTGCTTTCAGCTAGGTGGGGATCATTGAACTTTGATCTTTTGCAGGCTGTAGTTTTCAGTATTGGAAGCCAAGCTCTAGCTTTCTTCTTTTTTGTAGAAACTGTGCTTATGTTTGTGAATTTCAATGGCTTCCCTGTGTGGTCTGACATAGGGCGTTTATACACGACCCATAAACTCTGCCGCAAATGGCTGCAAGCTCCGGAGCTTAAAAATGCTTCCCCACCAGCTCCGTAGTTTGCAGACAATTAAGTGCGACCCCGCCCACCTAAGCGCGACCCAGCGCACTTTTCTTGTACCTGCTTGAAGAGGGTGAAAATTTTTGATGCGGAGAGTACTGGCTCTCCTCGCTTCTTTTTGTTGCTTTTCTTTTGTCTCCCGCCCCTTTAAGAGGAACCAGGAAGTAATCGTGGCTTCCACCGGGGCTCGGAGCAGGCACCAGAGGTAAGGCTTTTTCTTTTGTCCGTTTTAAAGGCTTTTTCCCCCTTCCTCCCCTCACGCAGCCAGCAGCCAGGACGTGCGGAGTGGTGGGGAGGAAGGAAGAGCGACAGACCTCCAAGATCTCTGGTCTGAATTTAAGGGACCAGCGGATCTTAGGGGTCGTGTAAAAAGGCCCATAGTGATTGGTAGTGTTGTCCAGTACCTCTGAGTCCTGGAAGAGGATTTCATGTCCAGTTTGTTTCAGGGTATATTCAGCTACTGCTGTTTTAGTCTGCAGTGTCTTTCATATTCTTTGATTCTGGTCTGGCTGCTGCACTTTGTGGTGCCAATATAAATCACAATATCCAGACCAGAATCAAAGAACATGAAAGACACTGCAGTGGCGTAGCAAGGTTTTGGGGTGCCTCAGGCCAAAGTTGTTTTTTGCACCCCCTCCAGCCCTCCCTAAATCCACCCCATCCACCCAGCAATCCTGTGGGCATGGGGCGGGCATGGGGCATGCGGGCACGCATGCCTTTCCTTTCCTGCGCGTGGCAACGAAGACGCAGCCACCACTCGTGCACGCCTTCTTGCCTGCATCCGGACTGAGAGATGGTGGGTGGTGGGGCGGTGGCAGTAGGCAATTTGGTGCCCCTTAATTGCTGCACCTGGGGCGCCCCACCCCCTTGCCCTCCTGACGCCACACCCCTGAGACACTGCAGACTAAAACAACCAAAAAAATCAGCAGTAGCTGAACACACCCTGAAACAAACTGGACATGAAATCCTCTTCCAGGACACAGAGGTACTGGACAACACTACCAACCACTGTGTCTTCTTGACTGTAAGGTGAGTTGCACCCAGTCGCTCTCAAGAACTCAAAATACAGATTTATCTGATTTTACAGATAAGGCCCAGAACACCTGGAAATGCCCCTTCTTGTATAAATGATCCTACAAACATGCCTGCATCTCTAATTCCTCAGAGTGAGGGGAAATCCAAGTGAAAATCCAGGCTGTTGACTGAGAACACAAAGACAAAGACAAAATCTGGACAAGAAAGATTTTTGCCCCAAAGGCAAAATCCAATATGACTGTGCAGTCACATTTTGAATGTTGCATATGACTTTGGTTCAGTGCCATAGCAAAAATCATATGTTTGAGCTAGAATGTTGTTTCATGTCGTTGTGACATACAGCACACAACCTTATGTGGCAACCTTATGAATTAATAACCTCTAAAAGATATTACCATCAACAGCACAACTCTCATCTTCCAAATTAAAGGCCACTGTTTCCTTTAATTGGGTTAATCAAACTCTTCCTGCTGCCTTCAAAGTTTCCTAACATTATTGTATCTTCCAGTGAGCCTTGTTTTCTCCTGAGGTGCCAAATTTCATCCTTTTTGCTTCCAGAGACAGTTCAGGCTTGATTTGATCTAGCACTTACACATCTGTTCTTCCAGCCATCCAAGCATATTCTTAAAAAAAGTTTTCCAGCGTTTCACTTCAAATTATTTTAAATCCTGTCATTTTTCTTTACTGTCCAGCTTTTACCTCTGTACCCCATTATCAATAATATCATATTATAATGATGTTGTTATTGAGAAACAGTGACACATCTTTATTTTTAAATGTCTTTTCTAGTTCAATCATAAGCTTCCTTCCAAATATCAGTGGATTTTTTTTTCTGATTTCCTGGCTGCCACCTTTATTTGCATCAATGATTCACTCATGATGCAGAAAAACTTTATTGTGATTTCTTCATCAGATGCCTCTTCCTTTTCTGAATCCAGCTTGAACACTCCATTTTTCTTCTTCTCCATACATGGTAAAAGTCTTTTGTGTAAAATCTTGAGCATCAATTTACTTGCATGAGAAATCAATGTAATATCCTATCATTACTGCATATCTCCTTTCTTTTTATGTTGATTGTTGCCAGTCTCTAGGCCATTGTTTTATTTTCTATATTTGTTGATATATTCTTAGGGATTTTAACATGCAATTTCTGTAGCATGAAACAGTTCTGTTGATATCCCGCCTTCTTTTGTTGATTGATTCCTCCCCATTGTGTTAAGAGAGGTTTTTTCATGTCATTTTCTAAAACTGCAGGTTCATCACCAGAGGAATTTTCTTCAAAGGTATCTGTCATCCACAGTTAACTTATCCAGTACATGCATGCACACACACCAAATGGAGTTCAGGCTGCTAAAAATGGAAATGGAAACAATAATTGAATTAGAGTATCTTCCCTATGAGGAAAAACTAAAGAAAACTGATCCCTGTAGCATGTGCAAATTTCAATTTAAATAAGTGAAATGGTATATTATTAAATTGCATCAATGCTCAGTGATTCATTTCACAGAATGAAATAGAAGATAGTGTGTGTATATATGCGTTATGTGCCATAAGGTCACATTAGATTTATAGCAACCCCAGTAGAGCTTTCAAAGTATGCGACATAGTTATGGGGTGGTTGTATCAGTGCCACCCACTCACAGTGACTTTCTATGGCCAAGTGGCCATTAAAACCACAGTATCTTGTTTCCCAGTCCATCCTTCTGTCCACCACACCATAACTGCTCCCTCAAATTGGCAAGATCTCTATCAACTGCATGCCACATATGAGGTGATCATTAAAATTTCTTAGGAAAACCTTGAACAGAGCAAGTAATTTTCTAAAGCAAAGATGAGGCAATGGGTTCTGTTTACAACAACATAATGACACTGAATGGTTGGAAGCCCTGACTTGTTTGTTCAAACTTGTGCTTCTAGCTTGCCTGCTTTCAAACAAGCCCTTTATGTCACTTTGGACCAAGTTGCTTTCAACGGCGATACACATCATGGTGAATAATTGATAACAGGCTTATATTCCATCCGCCCCAAACAGCCCATGTGCCATATCACGATCACTTAATTCCTGATGAAAGTCATCTCCTGCTCCACTTCCGAAGATTTAAGATTTAAGATTTAATCCTGCCCTGGCATTCGAAGAAAGGATTTCCTCTCAAGCTGGTCTCACGGGAACGAGAGGTGTGTAACAGATATGCACGTTCAACCCATTCTCCTGCCCTCTGCCCGCTTCCAGCGCTTCTTGCAGCCATTGCGTATGGCATCTTCTTGTTCCTGTGTATGCTTCAAGTCTATCACTTTGGTTCCAAATAATGGGTGGGATTTCCAACCTTATGTGTGTTTGTGCAGGGGGGGAGGTACAACATTTGGATGTAGTCTATCCTTTGAGCTAATTCGACTAAATAGGATGCCTTCCCATAAGTATTCCCCAAAGCATAACCCCATTGGAAGCAACTTCAAGTTGTTAAAAAAATAGACTGCATTCTCTTGAGGTGAACACCAAGCACCATATGTTTTCATATTCACATTGATCACATGTTTTTCATTTATACCGACTTCCTTTTTTAATATCATATATCTTCAAATTAGTCACATTGCTATCCTACCTTTTTTGTCAGTGAACTCAAGACAGTGTACAGGACTCTCCTCTTTTTAATGCTTTATCCTTCCCAGTCAACTTGTGAAGTAGACCATGGGGAGACAAAATGATTGGCCCAAGGTAACCCAGTGAGCTTTTTGTCTAAGTCAGGGCTAGGGTATGGGAACAATGCATCGGGGTCAAGGACTTGATGCATCTGGTGGAGGAGTTCAAGGAAGTAAGAGCAGGTGCAGTTGTTCCAGGAGGGAATTCTGTGAAAAATATTTGTCTGGGAGAAAAGTGGAGGAAGTAGGAGGCTTCCAAAGGGCTGAGGATGGTGACACTGAATGAGGAACAGTCACAGACAAGGGTACGATGGGATACAAGGGCAAGAGGAGTGTACGTCTTAACAATCCAGACAAGATGCTTATATAAGCTCTGGAAGCAGATAGGAATCCAACCTTCAAATGGAAGGAGCCGTGTCTGACAATCCAAGCTATGAGAGAAACCAATCGTTTTAGTAGCAGAATGCTGGATAAAATAAAAGCAGCTAAAAAGACATAATGAAGGCTTTCTCACACATTTTGGGCACATCATGAGCAAATGGATTTACTGGAAATGACTTAATGCTGGGGGAACCTGGAGCCAGCAGAAAAACTAAATATGGAGTGGATTGATGCAGAAAATGAAACCATGGCTTTGAATGTCCTAACTAAGCAGAATTTCAGAGCAAGGTGTTGATGGCAGGACCTTTTTCAGGACACCAATTAAGTGTTTCACTCTAAATTGGAAATGACTTGACAGCACATAGCAATAAAACATGATGGGTGAAAAAGGAGAAGATTGCGGTAATCAAAATAAGATTAACTTTCATCCCTGCTCAATAGATGAGTTGGAATGGATATGAATGGGGGAAAGGAGTAACAAGGAGAAAGGTACTTGGTACAAAAGATGAAACATTGAGCTGATTTAAGCTCATACGAAAGCTTTCAGTTACAACTATCCAACAACACCTGGAGACGGTAGAGAAGGAGAAATTTCTGGGCAAAGCGTTAGAGCAGGTATAGGTAGAACTGGATTTGTTTAATGTGATGAGGTCATCCAGGGATAACATAATGAGTTGGCCAGAATCCTGTTGAGTTACGTTATCATGTAACTAAAAGCAGTCATGCTAGCAGTGGTAGGCATTTTGTCAGCTGCCCATTAAGCAACAGGCCCTCCACTGCTTCTACAATCGGTGGTATAGCAGGGCATGTGATGGTCAGTTAGAAGACTGCACAAAGTGCTTGTGTGAGTTGTTAAACACAACAAGGTTTTGGGCACTGTTCCAGAGAAAGCCATTAAATCGATAGATCAAAGGTCACAGAAGGTGCAGGAGGAAGGACATGGGAAGGATGGCCTATGAGGAAAGTAAAACTAAGGGAACTCTACTGCATAGGGATCTTGCAAAATGTAACATTAAGGCAATATTTGAGGAAGTACAGTACATCCAAAACAGGAAGACTGAATGAGCAGGTCAAGGAGAGGGGACAGAGGGCAGGTAGGTTAGAGGAATGGCCAGCAAAAATGCTGAAATCACCAAAAGCAAAATGAATTAGGTGGGTGAGGTTCAGAGAGAAAGAAGGTGAGACAAATCTCTACATCTTGCAAGAACACTGAACTGGGACTTGTCAAAATTGCCAAACTAGACTTTTGAACAACAGAGAAAACCTAGAAGGAGGACATCCTCGCGCTCCCTTGACAGTTTAAATTTTGTATAAATAAAGTATTAAACAGCTGATTAATGCCAAGATCCCCCTCATCCTTGATTTGATTGGGAATGAGCAGGCCGACCTGGCTTGTCTTACTGAGACCTGGGTGGGCACAGCGGAGGGGGGAGAGCGATCTATGCAAGCTTGCACGTTCCTCCCTTGCATCCAACCATGCCAGCTTGAGTGGGTGTAAGGGAAGCATGTGCATGGTCAGCCTTCCCATAGGAATGCATTGCAATCCCTTCCCTCCAGAATGCATTCCCATGGGAAACTGCCGCTCTACCTGAGAATTTTTCTCCTTACGAGCATGCACCCAGAACAGACTAAATTCGTAAGTAGAGTTATTATTACTGTAGTAGCCCTCAGGCACTTGGGGCCGGAAAAAAAGTAGACCTCGTCCTGTTCAAAGCTGGAGGGCCCTGGTTTATGATATTTGACCATTTCTCATCTCTGTGAAGACTAGTCCTGTAAATGAAGATGCAGAGTTCAGAAAGGGATGAGTGAAGGACTTTTAGGTTGCACTTTTCTTTAACTCCTTTTTAAAAGAACACACCGGAAATTTACCCCTCTACATTTTCCATCCTTTTTCTTTGCTTCTGCCCTTCTTACATCCTGAGGCAACCACTAGGAAAAGAGGGAGCAAGAGACTTTAAAAGGAGAGTAGGCACAATCATCTTTTGTTCCCTCTTCACAGGGCAAAACATAAGAACATAACAACATAAGAACAGCCTTGCTGGAACAGCCCACAGCCCATCCAGTCCAGCATTCTGTCTCACACAGTGGCTCACCAGTTGCTTCAGCGTATTCCCAAGCAGATGTCTTTGTCTGCTTATGATTCCCTGTAAATGACACTGAGAGATATCCTGCCTATTTCTCCAACCCTGAGGTTGTCCTTAGGCATCCATAAAATTGTCTAATCCTTTCCCTGTTCTCCATAAACGTGTCTAATCCTTTCTTAAATCTGTCAAGGCTGACAGCTCTCACCACCTTTTCTGACAGGGAGTTCCACAGACCAGTGATCCTCTGGGTGAAAAAGTACTTCATCTTATTTGAGATCTAGCACCCAAAAGTTTCATGGAGTACCCCCTAGTTCTAGTGTTGTGTGATAGGGAAAACAGCTTTTCCTTATCTACTTTGTCCACAGTGTGTATGATTTTATAAAGTTCAGTCAGGACACCTCTTAGGCGTTGTCATTCAGGAGTGAAGAGGTCCAGCTGTTGCAGCCTCAGATGGTAAGGAAGGTGCTCCAGTTCCCTAATCATTCTGGTTGCCCTCCTCTGCACTTTTTCCATTTCCACAATATCCTTCTGGAGGTATGGTGACCAGAACTGTACACAATACTCCATGTGGGGCCTCACTATAGATTCATAAAGAGGCAAAATGACACTTGCTGAATTATTTTCTATATTTTTTCCTAATGATCCCTAGCAATGAGTTTGTTTTTTTCCACTGCTACGGCACACTGGGTTCACACCTTCATTGAGCTGTCCACCAGGACACCAAGGTACTTTTCCTGGTTTGTTGCAGAGAGTTCAAACCCCATCAGTTTATAAATGTATTTTTGTTTTGCCCCAACCTGTCTCACTCTGCACTTACTAATGTTGAAGGTCATTTGCCACTGGTTTGCCCACTCCTCCAGTTTCAAGCGATCTCTCTGGAGTTCCTTACAATTTATCTCAGTTTTTACTACCCTGTATAATTTAGTGTTATTGGGAAATTTGGCTACCTTGCTATTTACTCCTACTTCTAGATCATTTATGAAGAGGCTGAAAAGCAGGGGTCCCAGCACTGAACCTTGGGGGGACCCCACTCTTTACCTCCACTTGGAGAAGTGTCCATTTAGTGCTACCCTCTGTTTCCTGTCCCTTAGCCAGTTGTTGATCTGGGACAAGACCTGTCCCTTGATTCCATGACTGGCAAGTTTATTCAAGAGCCTTTGATGCAGGACCTTGTCAAAAGCCCTCTGAAAGTCCAGATAAACAATGTCAACTGGATCTCCCTTATCCACATGCTTGTCTGTACATTTCATCTGTTCTTTCTGCCCCTGCCTTTCCTGTTCTGAAAATCAGTGGTGCTGCATTTTGACCATACAGTCAATGACTTTGCAGCAGAAAAGGCAAAGACATTTCTAAGATAAAGAGCATGTTCTCCTTCATCTTCCCAAGATTCCCCCACCCCAACTCCATTCGCTCAACATTAATGCCAGATTTTACACGAGGGATCCATAGATTGCTTCTGTTTATTAAGGTCTCTGGGCTCTTTGCCTATGGTCATCTTGGAAATGCATAAACAGCCCCTAATTGTTTGTATACTTTGTCTGAGCAAATGCCCATCTCTGTTGTTGTGCAGGATGACTTTGTTTTGTGGGATGATCTTTGTGCTCTGTTGTTGAGAACGATGTCCCATGAAGTAAGTTCAATTTTTGAAAGGATATTCTTTGTGAGGATGGCCCCCAGCAGTTCCAGAAATTCACTGACATCCTTCCTAAGTGTGTGTGTGTGTGTGTGTGTGTGTGTGTGTGTGTGTGTGTGTGTG
>JAHTLZ010000274.1:4603727-4623180 GCA_023846285.1 Phrynocephalus versicolor | reverse complement strand
TGGAGCAAGCGAGTGAGGCTTGGAGACAGAGAGAGAGAGAGAGAGAGTCGAGGAGGGAGAGCAATCCCACAGAACTGCCTATCTGACCATTTTCAGAGGGCTCCTGCCAAGCTGTCAATGTCTGGAGCCCTTTAATCCTGGCCCAGTCAGCAAGGTTTAAAGAGCTCCAGCCATTGACAGCCCAGCAGGAGCCCTTTAAAATGGCTCCCAGAGTTCCGGACGCCAAATCTGCTGCCTCTAGGACCCAGGGGAGCCATTTTGTTTTATTTCATTTCATTTTGTATGAAATTTAATTAAAAAAAACATAAGAAACAAAACAAAATGGGGGTGTGCACGAAATGAAATGAAACAAAACATTATTTTTCTGTTTTGTGCCCGTCCCTAGAAAAATCACATTTCTAAAGGCTTCTGAGAGTGGTATCCCATTGTCTTTTCAGGCTGTACTCACATTTGCATAGTACAGACTCATACATAATTCACAGAGCACCTAATTTTGTATTGATCATGGAGATGTCAGTAAATACACCGGTTCACGTGTGCATGCTTATTTTCTCTCACACAAACTTACTTAGATTTGTTCATATAGTTGAGTGCCCGACACTTCAGTGGGGAACAAGGCTCAGCATTACAAGGCTAGGCTTGCTCCATCTCCTGGTGTCCATACATGGAATTCAGATGTTGAAAGATGAACCTTAAACAATAGCAGCCCAATTGATGCCCATCAGGAAAGGGGACTGCAGCACAGATGAGTGCTCTACGAGAATATCACCTCATTACATAAAAGCACAGAATACACCATAACTAGAGGTGTGCATTATTTGTATTCGTAGATTCTTAAGTGCAGAAATGGGCATATACATGCATGGAGCCACAATTCAAGATAATGTATGCCACAACATAATATGATTTAGAAATAGGGTGCCATTTCTGTTGTGACTGAATGTGGCTTTGATTGTCTCTATTTTTTATCCCTTCCAAGTCATAAAAGACTCTGTTCTGAACCTTTTGAACCTTTGAATGATTAAATGGTTCTCTGAATAAGACTTCTGGTCAGAATGAATAATCTCCCCATTGTTTACCCTTACTGACACCTACCCCTCTTCTGACAGGGCCCAGCATCAGATCCATGTCAGCAATCTTTAATCAGGGTGATATTTAAAACATTAGCGTTATAGCTTCTCTGATCATAAAAGGCTTTAGAACCACTCTGTTTCTGCTTCTTGTTAAACCTACAAAGGAATTCAAGCAATGAATGCAGTGTGAATCATGGTGTTCCAGCTGCATGTTGTTAGTCTGTCAGCAACTGGTAAGTAAATCAGCTCTTTATATTTAATAAGGGGTTTTAGAGTGCTGAG
This sequence comes from Phrynocephalus versicolor, assembly GCA_023846285.1. Classification (NCBI taxonomy): domain Eukaryota; kingdom Metazoa; phylum Chordata; class Lepidosauria; order Squamata; family Agamidae; genus Phrynocephalus; species Phrynocephalus versicolor. Next base: position 4,621,825 of record JAHTLZ010000274.1, on the reverse strand, counting down.
CGCTGAATAAATGCACTTATAACCAAATTCAAATGATATCACTTTTACAAGGGTAGATACTTAAATTATAGTGTTAAGTAGAATTTGCCACCAACAAATCTGTGTGGAGAAGTGAACATGTTTTGTAGTCCAAATAGCCTCCACTGTTCAAGAGTTCATTATTGCTTGTCCCCCCCCCATCGTAGACAGGTAAAGGAGTGGAAAAATGAAGTCACATGAGCCACCCAGAGAGATGAGACTCTGAACTGCAAAGTCAACAGAGAGCCTTGTGGCACCTTAAAAATGAGCAAGTTTTATTTGGCGTGGATGGCTCCTGAAGAAGGGGGCTGCCATCTACAAAAGCTTAAACCAAACAAAATAGATGAATCTTTAGAAGGTTGCTAAACTCTCTGTGTGTTTTGCTGCAAAAAAGTAACTTTTTTTTGCTAAAAACAAGTAAACTGAAAAACTTTAGTAAAGGGCTGGTGCATGGAAATAAGCCAAAGTTGCAAAGCAAAGATTCTAAAGGCTGTATCTGGGATCCTACATTTTAACTGTAGAAATACACTTGGTCTGAAATAATTATTCCTAAACTATTGAATTAGGTTGAAAAATGTATATTTTTGAAACAAGTAGAATATACCTTACAGCTTTATTGAACTGTCTTGGTTTGCCATTGCGCCCATCCCCTTGCTCCAGCCATGAAAAACAAAATTACTTCCCATCAACAAAATTACAATTTAAAACATTCCTTGTAAGAGGATGAGCTAAACTGAGAAAAAGCCAATGCAGACTTCCCATGCCTGTATTCTCTGTCCCCCCCCCTCCCTACTGCCTTTGTACACAAAACAACACCAAGTGTCTATAGGCTACCCAGTTTGGTGTGGTAGATAGAGTGATGGACTACAACTCAAATCAGGAGACCTGGGTTTGAATCCTCACCTAGACATGGAAATTAATTGGGAATGTAGAACTGGCAAAACCACTCCTTAAATAGCTCACTTACCATGAAAGTCCTATAAGAGTCACTATAGATTAGTTCCCACATGATGGTACATATAGCAAGAACAACCCCATCTATAGACATTCCTAGGAACTGCTAGGATTCTTTGCCTCAATAGAAAGATGCTTGTGTGTTTGTGCATTACTCCAGATGGCACAAGTACCCCAGTTGCAAGGACTCCCAGCTCTTTCCCCAGTCCTATCCTCTTCTGTCTGTTTTTCTGAGGCACGGAGGGTGGTCTACTCATGTGCTCCTGGGAGCAAATCAGGAAGAGTCAGCATTATTGCCCATGGATCATTTTGTTGTCCATGCCCTAGGAGCAGCAGCGCAAACCCTGAGAGGATAAACACCTCTTTCCTCCCAACTCTTTCCTGCTGACCACTGTGACTTCTGTGATATCACCCCCTTCCATTTCAGAATTCTGGTTCTGAGATGTCAATGCCTGGGATTCTATGAACCTGCTAGTTCTCCGAGGGATTGGCCCCTGTAATTAGTACGTCCCTCCACACCTGGCCAACTCTAACAGTAGCTAAAATTGATGCAGTCCAGTAGTTCCCACCTTCCTATACTGACCAGTATGATGTCTGCTGATGGCAAATACACACTGTCATTGCCAACAACACAGCCATCTTTGTTAGTTTTAGTGCACCTTGGTAGACAAGGGGGTGGAGTTCTGTTTTGTTTTGTTTTTTGTTTTTGTTTTAGTACAGACAGGATTTATCCATTTTAGTTCAGTTTCCAGCCTGTGTGGTCACTAGTATTGAACTAAAGCAGCACTTTTAGGAGTTTCCCCAACAACCTAGTGCTGTGTTTTGTTATTTTTATTGTCTGTGAGCTGCCCAGAGTGACCAATGGCTAGGAGGGTGGTACAAAATTAATCAGTCAGTCAGTCAGTCAGTCAGTCATTTGGCTGACAAGGAAATGCAGTGATATGCCACTTAATAATAAATATAGCTTTCCTCCTCTCCTCATGGATAGGTAAAATCCAACATTCCTCCTATCCTCAGGGACAAGTAGATAGAAGAGATGAGGCAGAAGAAGAAGAAGTTGATCTCTGTTCTCTTCTCTTTACAACCCAGTGCTGTATCACTTTGGTGGAAAGCCAATGCTTACCAATAAATGGACCACATTTTCAAGCACTCCTGTTTTGTATGTTCCATCCTGAGATAATTTCACTGTCAAGCTGCACCCTTAGAGACATTCATGGAGGATTAAACCTGTCCGTTCCTCCTCATATGTGTTGTCCACAGCACCAGAAGTAGTACACGTCTGTATCTTAATTGCTGGAAAGCACAAAAGGAAGAGTGTTGTTACAATCATGTCTGGATGGTAGGCTTTCCATGGGCAACTGGTTGGCCACAGCATGAACCAAATGCTGGACTGACATTCAGTCTGATCTAGCTGGCCTCTTAACATTCTTAAGCCCTTAACATACAGAGACTGGCCCTACTGTTTGGTAAGATTAGGCAGACTGGCTCCTGCGGATCTTGGGGTAATTAAATGCCTGCCAACTGTCAGCCAACTGTCAAATCTGTTTGGTTGGTTATTACATTTCATATGTATATTTTCACCACTCTGCAATGTGTAATCGGATCAGGCATCATAATGTCTTCAGGTCTTTTTTTGTCTTTGTCCTCCTCAACTTTGAATTTCTTAATGCATCCCACAATTATATCCCTGGGCTAGTCATTTTCAGCTTAGGCTCTGATTGACACACTCCTGCTGGGGTTCTACTGGCAGTTCCACATACCTGTGTTTTTCAACACAGGAACCAAACTAGAAGACCCAAGGACCACCGCCGCTTTTTGGCTTGAAAATAATATGTTAGGAGAAAAAGTGTAGTCACGGGTAAATAAATAAATCATATTGGCAAATCATAATTAGGATAACAACAGTACATACCATGATATTATAGTAATAAAACCATCAGTATATTATGGAATTTAAAGACTAGCATGCAAGACATATGCTGCTTATATTACTGAAAATATCAAAATACATAATCCACTATGAGAAGCCGTGGGGTGTAGCGAATAGCATGTTGGACCAGAATGCAGAGCATGTAGTTTCAAATCCTTGCTAGCCACTGAAATTCATAATGGCACAGATAAAGCCCTTCCTTAAATATCTCACATGCCTAGAAAGTCGAATTGGGCTCGATACAAGTTAAATGTGACTTGGCAGCACATGCCTACACAATTCAGGCTGGGTGCAAAATTCTTCTGAAATCCACCAGTGCAAGTGAGACCTCTTCTAATACCCTGAATACATTCCTTTAGAATCAGTGCCAATCAGCTCAGCTTCATATAACTGGTGTACCAAATGACAAGAAACCCTGCAGAGGTGGGGGCCTCAGGCACAGTCTATCTGCTACTTATCAGGCTGTGCTTTCCACAATATCCAGACAAATAAAAAGCCTTCACCACCAAGGCCATAGCTAACAGCCCATACTTGATGGGTTTCAGCACCTTATGCCATTGTTCACCTTAAGGCTATTGATACAGTTGTCTACCTAACAAGCCTATTCAGGCCATTGTTCATTTTATGAGCCTATTTCAGACCAGGGTGACAAGCAGTCAACGCGGACTATAAGATAGAGGACTCACAACTAGATTTCTTCAAACTGATGAAGCTTTTTAGATGAGCAGCAAAACGTTTGTCTCTCTCAAGAAAAAGAAGTCCAGTTGCCATGACTCAGTTTCCAAACTCTGTATCAATGGTGGCTAGAGAATGGGGCGTAAAGTAAGCAGGGAATGACAGAGGGAATTCAATACTGACCATACTATGGTCATGTCCCAGGTCTCTACAGCATCTAAGAATGTCAACAGTTCCACCTTATGTGTCACTTTTGGCACTTTTTATATTCACTATGAAAGAACTGAATCTGACAAGCTTTTAACAGAAGGAAGCGTGGTACGCTTAAGAAAGAATGGGTCAGGTTTAGAGAAGCCTAGGAAGAGAAGTGAAGAAAAAGAATATCCTGATGGAAAAAGGACGGGGTTTATAACCCTTGTGAAGTGGGTATTTCTGCTAGTAAGAAATAGCAACACACTTGAAGTATGCAGAACCCTCTGTTCTTCATGAGCCTGCCTTTAAGCTTAGGCAGGTACACTGTTCTCTGTTTCAGATCTGTGGATATACAATTCAGTTACAAACTAGGAGTAACCCACTATAACTTTTTCTTTGCATGGAATCCAAATTGATTAGCCAAACTTTTCTTTACAGATGGGTATCATATGCTCACATGTGAACATAGACATTTACTTTCAGATGCATTCACATACTTTGGGACTTAGATCAAAGTCATGAAATTCAATTTCTGCTCTTGGTTCTCAGTAAAAGGAATTCCATTGATTCTTCTTCTTGCTGAGAGTCAAGAACAGAAGTCCATCAAGCCCAAGTGGGTTGGACTCAATGGCTTTAAAGGCCCCTTCCAACTTTATGGGTTCTATGATTTTATGACTCTTTGATCCTATAATTTGTCATATTCTGGGCCTATCTGGCCTTTCCACTTTCCTTCCAAATGACTTCCTGAAGATTCAGATTCTCTGTTTGTTGCTCGCCACATTAAGTAATGTTGATATTGGGAAATATAGGATGGTGATTTTAAGTAATATTTAGAAATCACTATTATTTATTCCTCATCCTCAAGGGATATTGTGACAATGATGACAGTAATAATGATGGTGGTGGTGATGGTGATGCAAAAAAAAAAATCTTAACAGTATACATGATACAAATATAACTCAATGTAAAAATCCAGAGATGGCTAGGTCTCAAAGAGTTATGCTTTAAATATGTGGGGAAGATGGGAGGGGGTGAAAGGCAGAAACATAAAGAGAGGAAGAGTGTGAATTCCAGGTATGAGCATGGTACAAATAAGAGAGGAGCAAAATCAGCAACATATTTCGTATTAGCTAATTAGATCACTAAAGGAATAGTTCTTTAAAAGTTGAATAGTGTTTACTAGAGATGGGCACAAAATGGAAAACTAGAGTTTCATTTTGTTCCTACTTGCGGTTATTTCATTTCATTTTTAAATGAATTTTTGTAAAAAAATAATCATAACGAAATGATTCGTTACTTTATAAAATGACTCCCCTGGGTTCTAGAGGCACCAAATTTGGTGGGTAGCTTTTTACAAGGGAGCCGTTTTACATAGTAACAAAACATTTCATTTTCAAAGGGAAAAAGAAGTGTTTCATTTCATAACAAAATGTTGTTCCCCATTTTGTTTCATTTTGTAACATTTCAAAAGCTTACAAAACAATGAAACAGGGTGTCATTTTTCATAAGGTGCCCATTAGACATGGGCACGACTCGGGGAAATCCTCGTTTCCGTTCTCATTCGTCATTCTCTTTACGTAACGAGGAACGAGAATGACAATTACTCCGCTCCAGCTCGAACCCGACCCGATAAAGATAAATTGGGTCTGATTTGTTGTTGTCGTTCATGGCATCACGGCACCAGCGATCGCGTGATGCCAAGCGGTGCAGCACAGAAAAAAAAGTTTTAAAAATAAAATAAAAAAACCGATTCCCAGCCATAAAAGCAGGCGAAAATATGCCTGCCTCAGTGAGGGCACCTACCAGAGAGGGGTGGTTTCTGGGGGGGGGGGTCCCCGGCCTCCCCCCTCTCCTGTCCTGGGCTGAGGGTACCAGGCTGGGGGGGCATCCCCGCTGTCTCTCTCCATTTGCCATGCGGTGGGGGGGGATCCAAAATGGCGACCGCAATTTTTCTTTTGAAATCGTGCTCCAAAAAGCCACCAAAGCACCACAGAAACATGTGAAAATTAGGTATTTTAAATTCCTGATTTTTTATAGTAGCAGCAGTGGGTTTTTCTTGCAATAAAACGTCTCCATTTATTTTATTTTATTTTATTTTTATTTTTTTACACCTGCGCAGGCGCAATGATGGGCTGGCTATGGGATGGGACCATGCAAATTTTTGGAGCCATTCCACCAATCGCATGGCCAGGTTTTGACTGAGACTTCTGGGTGTTCCAGAGAGGGCATTAAAAGCCCACAAACCCTAACCCTAACCCTAATCCTAACCCTAACCCTAACCCTATCCCAAATGCCAGTACGCTGTCCTTCTTAGTGGGTCAGAGGCACCCAGAGGTGCAGCCCAAATTACCCACCCTAACCTTAATCGTAACCCTAACCCTAGCCCTTACCCTAACCCCACCAACCCTAATCCAGATCTGTACGCAAGTACACTTCCCTTCTTAGTGAGTCAAAGTGGGCGCCTTGCAGAGCCCACTCTCACTATCCCATTCCCTAACCTGTACGCCGGTACGCTAGTAAGCTGCCCTTCTTAATGAGTGAGTCAGAGGCACCCAGAGAGAGAGGTGCCTCTGCCACTTACCCCCCCCCACCCTAACAATGTAAAAAATAAATATGCGGCGGCTCCGCGAAACGCTTCCCTTCCCTTCTTAGTGGGTCAGACGTCAGAGGCACCCAGAGAGGTGCCTCCCAGAGCCCACTTACCCCAACCCCAACCCAGAAACGACCAAACGACAAACGGAACGACAAATTTTTGAAAATTTTTGCGACAAATGGAAACGACCCGAAATGGACCCGTCCCGACAAACGACAACTCGAAACGTCATTTTTTCTGGTCGTGCCCATCTCTAGTGCCCATATGTTTACATTAGTGTTTATATTAAGATACTGGATGTGCAGTACAAGCTTCTGTTGTGCCAAACCCTATAAAGACTGCAGTGGGAAAATTGAAAGTGTCAAACTCCTGCAAAGTTTTCTCAGTCCAATGAAAATTCCTCTCCCCTGGATGGCTCACAGATTGCATGGGAGCCTCTAGTTCTGCCATGCCCACCAATTGTATTCATCTATGCATCATTACCAAAAAAAAAAAAAAACCCCTCTCTCTCTTTTGTGGGGATTGTGGGGGCCTCCAAGCCCTCACAACCATCACCATAAATAGATACTAGATGTGATCGTTCAGACATTCCCTTTTTAATTTTTATCCCCTTGGCACTTTCCAGACCTCCTCCAACAGCCAGTGCTGGAGATGCCAGTTTGGTTCCCAAATATTTCAATGAATTCTCCCCACCCTCTGACACAATGGCACTCTCTCTTTGCTTGGTCCATGGCACCTTGCTCTGTTTGTTTATCATAGGCACATTTATGGATCCAGGAATAGCAATGTTTGGAAGGACTGGTCAAGGCTAAATTTCTAAGTGGCTTTGTACAGATGTTCTTCATATAGAATTTTAATAAAAATTTGTTCAGTCCCATGCACATGGGACATTATATACCACCTTGCTTCCAGATAATGCTTTGGAGCAAATATTATCAGCATTAACATGCTAGAAGCAAATACCCAGCCTATGCATGTTATGATATAGAAAGTGTGGGTGGTTTCCATTTTGGAAGCATATTTTCTGGTGTTTTGTCACTGAAGTTTCTGTAGTACCACACCTATCTTCTCTCTCTCTCTCTCTCTCTCTCTCTCTCTCTCTCTCTCTCTCGTGTGTGTGTGTGTGTGTGTGTGTGTGTTTATTTCTAATAGTCATATCCTGCTTTGTATCATTATACCTCAAGGAAGAGTTCAACAACAACAATTCAAACAGTTTACAATACTAACATTATTTAAAACAACGTGAGCTATTTAAACCTGCTAAAGGCACACATAGTGCAAAGGACTCCACAACCTATTCAAACTGAGGTCCTTAAAGTACAAAGACTTTAGTGAACACCCATGTTTCAGTTTGGGGCTGGGGGCTGGGGGAATTCTAGAGTCTCAAAGGGGAGGGTCACGTTCAAAAGCAGAGGTACCCCACAGCCTGTCATACCCAGTCCCATGTCTCCACAGAGTGTAGGCCTCTCAGTGGTAGGATGTAAAGAGAGGACTCCCTCCTTTCTTAAGGAAGCGCTCTGTTATTTGTTGTTCAGATGCCATGGAAGGCTGGCCATGAGAGCGCCTTCATTTTCATCTTTAGTTCACTTGTAGCCATAGATGCCCTGAGCAAATCTGATCCTGCCTGATCCCAGAAGCTAAGCAGGGTCGGCCCTGGTTAGTACTTGGATGGGCGACCACCAGGGAATACCAGGTGCTGTAGGCGCCTGGAGTAGGAACTGGCAAGCCACTCCAGTATTCCTGCTAAGAAAATTCCATGGACATGGAGTCATGAAGCTGCTTGGATGAGAAATGTTTCAGTCTCTCAAGAAAAGAACTCCAGTTGCCATGACTCAACTTCCAGATATCAGGGAAGATGACAAAACATTATTCTTACAATCAAAAGAAAAGAACTTTTATGGAACTCTAAAATTATTAATGATAGATGAGAAGCAAACTGGAAAAATGACAGAAACTGAATCAAAAATCTGAATGCAGCTTTTCAGGAGCAGGCTGATAGGTAGGGACAAAGAGAGCTATTATAACAATCAGGGCAAAGAAATCTAAAAGAATAATAACAAAAAGGAAGAAACCTCTTGCATGTGATCCAGGAAATCAAAAGGGAATCCCATCCTAATGTGTGTACATTGAGCTGTAAAGTCAGTGTAGACTTATAGCAAGCTGAATAGAGCTTTCAAGAGAAGTGACATATTTAAGGAGGGTGTTTACCAATTCCACTCCTCCAGTCAATTTCTGTGGTCAAGCTGGGGTTTGAGTGTTTTTTTCTAGAATCCTAGTCCATCACTCTATCCACAACACTGGGACACATACACACCCCAACCTAGATTAGGGATGCTTAACGTTCAGTGGAGGAATATTGTGTTTAATCAGGATGAAAATTTTAAAAAGATAGAAACTATACGCTGAAGAATGATACAAAAAAGGCACAACGGTGACAGATCTTTCCAATAACAACATTCACTTCCAGACTCGATTCACATCTTAGTACTGGTAATTCCTGGGCTATTTTAATAATAATTGAATTAAGCAAATTCTGACTTATAGCAACTCTTTCTGGGACATTCTGAGTACAGAGAATTATGAGAGTGCTGCAGCTTGCCCAAATCTACATAGGATGTCTCTTCTCCTGAGATGTACATTGGGAGATTGAAGTCCTAGCCTCTGGGTTCATCTCTTGAACAAAGGGAAACACACACATAATTTCAAAGAACTAGGTAATCAGGTTCCTGTCTTTTGCACGGTGGAACAACAAGACCTCTTTCTAGTACGACCAAGTCTGCATTTCCACATTCGGGCAGCTTTTTAACGGATGTGTAACTAACGATTAGAATTAAAGCATGCAATTTCCCTCAAGGATGTCAGTCAAGACAACATTAAAATAAACATACATTTCAAATTCACGAGGACAAAACAGAATTAGGATGAGGTCGGGAACAAAGAAAAGACAAATAAATCTCTCAGATTTTTTGTGTGGGTGGATCATGGCCAGAGGCACACTATTTCCGCCTCTTCCTCTGAAAGGGAAATAATAATCCCTTCTGAAAGCAAATAAATACCTCAGTAAAAGTCAAGCTTAGGCATGTACACACTGACCCAGACAAAGGGTTTCTGCAAAATTATGGTGTAACTGATTGTTGAACGAAGCCGGAAGTTTTTAAAACGCTAGGGATATCGGGGCTATGTCTTGAGGGCAAGAACTGATTAAGATTTTAACACCATGGATTAAAAGAGAGAAAATACTTTCAGGAAGTAATGTTGTGGTTTAGATGAAAACTGTTAAATCTTCTGATGCCTCTGAACTGTTTATTTTCCAGTTCTACCTCAGGTACTGCCCTTGTCACTACATGCCATATCCTGGGAATCAAACAGGGAGCAATCCAGCAGTAAAGCTGCTCTATCAAGTAAGGTTTGGTGCAAAATGGTGACATGACTCCAGCTATGAAACATTACTGTTAGAGACTTTAAATTTTGTTAGAGGCTACATGGGCATCCTGGAGGCATCTCCCTAACAATTTATTTGACCAGGTGGACAAATGAAGTGTGTGAAAAGAAACTGACACCTACTGATTGCTTTACAGAATGAAAGGAACCCATAAACCTAGCCATGTGCTACAGTCAGTGGTCTCCAAGCCACCTAGTGCACATCAGGCAAATCAAAAGAAGTTCCTGGGGCTCTCCTGGAAGATAAACAGTTGGCAGGTCTTCTGTCTTTAAGTGTCTAGTCAACAAACATTGGCAACTGGTTATACTGGAGATGAAAACCCAGTTATCTTTAGAGGAGAAGAGAAAGAGATGATCTAAATCAGTGATGGGAAGTGATCAATGACCAAAGATGGGAAGAGCCCTGGTGTGCAGTGGCTGTACACTATAGTACTGCAATCAAGGCTCTGCTCATGACCTGGATTCAGTCCCGAAAGGCTCAGGTAATCTGCTCAATATTGACTCAGCCTTCTATCCTTCCAAGGTCAGTAAATAGAGTACCCAGCTCAAGGGGTAGATTAGTTGGATATGTTGTTAATGCATAGCTTGTATAATTAAATTATCAACCACTCAGACATTTCTTTAAGAGCAGTATATATGTAGAACAAAAGTTAATGAGTTTTTTTTCTCTATATTTTCCCCCATCCGCTTTTTCTTTCCGTAGACCAGGCATGTCCAAAGTCAGGCCCGGGTGCCAAATGCGGCCCATTTTCAAATTTAGAGTGGCCCATGTCCTCTTCTCCCCACTGCCTCAACGTGGTCACACATCCCCGCCAGCTGGCCCTTTCCCATACTGGATGGATATGTCAGCTTGCCGTTTTACGGTTTGCCTGCCCTCCCTGCCTCTGCCCATCCCCCCAGCCACCTGCCCATCCAACCTTCCCCCATCTCCGTTGCTGCACTGTCCTCCCTGCCTCCTTGCATGTTATAAAGACTTGTCCAAAGTTTGGCCTGGGAACCAAATGCAGCTGAATGGTCGGCCCCCACACATTTTCACCTCATCCAATCTGGCCCTCCTTGTGAAAACATTGGACACCCCTGACCTAGACACACCTTTCTCTCTATCTCTCTCTGCAACTCTCTTCTTTCCTCAATCTTCATCTCTGCTGTTCTACTCCACTTCTCTGCCCTCTCATGTCCTATTCTTACAACAAATATTTGTGTTGTTTGGGGTGAAGAGTCATTTAGAGCATAAACTTCATTGCATTATCTCATCCCTTACTAACTGGAGAGCAGATTTCAACTCACTACCCCTCCCCTGTGATCTATCCCTTCTGCTGCTCAGTAAGTATTAGCTGACTAGTTGGGAAGCAGGGAGGTGGGGCAGATGCAGAATCCCTGTGTCATTTTCCCATTTACCTCAGCTGAAGCTTGACAGTCACCAGAGCAGTGTAGGGTAACAGTAGAGTGAGGAATTGTTAAAATCTCCCCTTCCTCATTGATCACCCCATTCATACTAGTAAACAAAAGAGAGAGAGAGAGCAACAGGGAACCATGAAGGAAGAACTGGTTTTAAAGACATCCCTATGTATTGTATTTATTTTGAATATTTTTACCCCACCTTTCTCACTGGAAAAAGGACTCAAGGCAGCTTGCTTGCTTGCTTGTTTGTTTGTTTGTTTGTTTGTTTGTTTGTTTATTTATTTATTTATTTATTTATTTATTTATTTATTTATTTATTTATTTATTCTAACCAGAACTCCGGGCTTATTATAATGAGGGACAATATACAGCCCAGAATATTCAAGTTAAGAATAGGGAATTAGAAGAGGCATCTTACAACATTAAACAGTAACATTAAAGCTACCAAGAACACACAAAAAGAAAAAAAATCAATGGAAACTAGCATGGAAACACTGGTGTTGTTATGTGATCAGTCAATGCAATCATACATGGTAATCCATCTAAAAGTCCAGGGTACTTCAAGGGCCAGATGCAGGAGAGTGGTATCAGGAGACAGATATCTAGTCTCATGCGCTCCCAAACACATCTGGTGGGGTCGCTGTGAGATACAGGAAGCTGGACTAGATGGGCCTTTGGCCTGATCCAGCATGGCTCTTCTTATGTTCTTATGTTCTTATGTTCTTAAGTCACATAATAGTACAGATGAGCATGGACCAAAAAAATGGTGATTCATTTTGGTTCAGTTCATTTTAGGGTTTGGTTCGTGTTGTTTCGTTTTTAATGGTTTTTTTTTTTTTTTTTTGAAAAAAATCATTTTGTTGGTTCGTTGATTCGTTATTCATTTTTCCCACTTTGCACAATTTAATCCATTTGACAGTGTGCGGGCGGTAAAAAACATTCAACCCCCCCCCCCAAGAAACACAGACATTGATAACAACTGCACAAACTGGACTGGAATCCTCCTCCTCCTCCTCCTCCTCATCATCATCATCATCATCATCATCTTCAGTCATCAGCCCATCACCCTTACCAGGTGGTGGTGGTAGCAGCAGTGGCAGCAGGGCAATACTGGCTCCTGTGGCAGGGCCTTTTTTTTCCAAGCGCCAACCGTGCAGCCCCTGGGGCCAGGTCGGTGCTAGTTTTATCCAGTCCTCCGGCCACAGTGCCGGACGACTGGAGGACAGCGGCTGTCACACCAATTTTTAAAAAAGGAAGAAGGGGGGACCCGGGAAACTACAGGCCAGTTAGCCTTACATCTGTCCCAGGGAAGATGGTGGAAAGCCTCATCCAAGAGAAAATCTTAAAACACATAGAAGAACAAACCTTGCTGAGAGAAAATCAGCATAGCTTTTGTAAGGGTAAGTCTTGTCTGACAAAACTTTTAGAATTTTTTGAAAAGGTCAACAGGCATGTGGATTTGGGTAAACCGGTGGATATAGTCTATCTGGATTTTCAGAAGGCTTTTGACACAGTCCCTCACCAAAGGCTGCTGAGAAAATTGCATAGTCAGGGGATAAGAGGGCAGGTCCTCTTATGGATTGAGAACTGGTTGAGATCCAGGAAACAAAGAGTAGGTGTCAATGGGAAATTTTCACAATGGAGAGAAGTGAAAAGTGGTGTGCCCCAGGGATCTGTCCTGGGACCGGTGCTTTTCAGTCTGTTCATAAATGACCTGGAGACAGGGATAAACAGTGAGGTGGCCAAGTTTTCAGATGACACAAAACTTTTCTGTGTGGTAAAAAGCAGATAAGATTGTGAAGAGCTCCAGAAGGATATCTTCAAACTGGGGGAATGGGCTGCAAAATGGCAAATGCAGTTTAATGTAGCCAAATGTAAAGTAATGCATATTGGGGCAAAAAATCAAAACTTTATCTATCAACTCATGGGCTCCATAATGGATCAGGAAAGAGATCTTGGTGTGTTGGTGGACAGCTCCATGAAGGTGTCTCCCCAATGTGTGGCAGCGGTGAAGAAGGCCAATTCCATGCTAGGGATTATGAAAAAGGGGATTGAAAATAAAACAGCCAACATTATAATGCCGTTATGCAAAACAAGAGTAAGGCCCCACCTGGAGTATTGTGTACAATTCTGGTCACCGCATCTCAAGAAAGACATAGTGGAACTGGGAAAGATGCAAAAGAGAGCGACTAAAATGATTACTTGGCTGGGGCACCTCCCTTATGAGGAAAGGCTAAATTATTTGGGGCTCTTTAGTCTGGAAAAAAGGCGCCTGAGGGGGGATATGGTTAAGATGTACAAAATAATGCAGGGCATGAGTAAAGTGGATAGAGGGAAGCTCTTCTTCCTCTCACAAAATACCAGAACTAGGGGATATCTACTCAAATTGAGGGCTGGGAGAGTAAGAACAGACAAAAGAAAGTATTTTTTCACCCAGCACGTTGTTCGTCTGTGGAACTCCCTGCCACAGGATGTGGTGATGGCATCTGGCCTGGATGCCTTTAAAGGGGGATTGGACAGATTCCTGGAGGAAAATTCCATCACAGGCTACAAACCATGATGGAGATGTGTAATCTCCAGGCTTAAAACTGGGGTACTTCAAGGGCCAGATGCAGGGGAGTGCTATCAGGAAACAGATATCTAGTCTCATGTGCTCCCAAACGCATCTGGTGGGGCCACTGTGAGATACAGGAAGCCGAACTAGATGGGCCGTTGGCCTGATCCAGCATGACTCTTCTTATGTTCCTATGTTTTTATATTTTTTTCTTTATTTTAGGGCACCAACCTGGCCACTCCTGGGGCCGGGTCAGTGGTCCTTTTTTAAAAAAAATATTTTTCAAGCACCAACCCCACAGCCCATCTAGTCCAGCTTCCTGGGGCCGAGTCGGCACTGGTTTTATTTTTTTTATAATTTGTTCTTTATTTTAGGGCACCAAAATGGCCACCCCTGGGGCTGGGTCGGTGCTCCTTATTACTTTCATTATTTATTTTATTTTTATTGTATTTTTTTTACTGCCGACCACGTGGCCTGCACTACAGCTGTAGCGTGGGCCGGTCGGCTTTTTTCTTTTCTTTTGCCGGCTTCGGGCCGGGTCTGGTGCTCACGGGCCAGGAAGGACCAGCACCAGTTAGGAGACATCACCAGCACTGCCATTAATGAACCAATCCGAACCGAACCAATTTTTTTCAGTTCGGTTCGGTTCGTTCTAAATCCACTCTGAGGTTCGTTATTCATTTTGTTACATAACAGAATGAATAATGAATAATGAAACGAACTAAAAGTTCATTTCGTGCCCATCTGTAACAGGTAGTCTATCATTCTGAGAAAGGTTGCCTGAAGAGGAAGGTCTTCGCCTGCTTCCAGAAAGTTAGCAGTGATGGAGCACTCCTGGCCTCCAGCGGGTTCCAAAGTCAAAAATATATCAAAATAATGTTGCAGTCAATCAGTTTATTTGGAAACTGTGCTGGGGATCATGGTGTCATGCACCTACCTTGTGGCAGAACAAATGAGACTTGTGGTGACAATCTTCAAAGAGAGAGCCAAACAGGCAAAGATTGCATGCAGTCATGTGAAACCCACCACCACCACCACCACCATAACTTGTAGTCTGATTGTATAGATGAGATATGGGCTTCTTATTTCATTGAGTTCTAGGACTGTATGATATACAAGTACTCCTCACTTAACAGTGGCATTTCAAGTGCAGAGAAAACATTCTTACTCTAGTTTACAGTGTAATTTGGGCAATACATTGATACTTTCTCTTTCTCTTAAGAGTGAGCTTTAGAACATTGCCATGAGGTGAACTGCTACTATAAAAAGATTTCTAGGCTTTCTGCCATTGGGACACCATGTGCTAGTTGTAAATAATTTTCCCTCTTCCTTGGCATCTGATGTTGTAACACTGCAATTTGCCCACACATCTGTGTGAGAAGAATACCACTGGAAAGAATTTATTCTCTCCAGTAAAATCCCCACCATCAGGTGCGGTACTTTCCTCTTTGCCAAGAAGAGAAAGAAAAGGAGGACAGTGTTCCATTGAAGAACCACTCCTTATATAGGTGCATGTAGGACTTTTGCATGAGCATACTGTATAGTGAACACCTACCATTTTAATCGGGACTGCATTTTTTCAAACACAGACATTCGTTACAGAAGCCTGCATTGCTGGTATACCCCTGATTGTTCAATCTTTGAAATCATGAAGTGAAACCACACCACATCTCCTTTCATTTCAGTTGCAGTCAACCTTTTAATCACAAGCAATTTTCACAAACTCGGCAACTGTTGTTTGATGTGAACTCACTACTAAAATAATAGATGCTTAGCCTATTTCCTGTTTTGCTCAATACTTTGTGATGGGGGAAATTTACTGGAATTTCATTTTACTTTGTTTTATTTCATAATAAGGTACATCATATTGAGAGCTTTGGCTAATGGATGATTCATAAGTAGAAACCGCTACTATCATCATTGTCCCTGCCATCCCCTTGTGCTCATTTCCAGCAGGAGCCTTCAGATGCCATGGAACACAGTGAGCACAACTTATGACGAGGGACAAAAGGAATACTTGCTAAATTCCTTCTAATTGTCAGTTTAGGCTGGCTTGACTCAACAAGGCATCTGTATGAGAAAGCCCTGCAAGATTCCCCACCTCCCGCCTACAATAAAGCATAGAACTCTCCCCCTCTCCTGATTTGTGCAATAAAATGTCAGTAAGTGGCTTCTCCTATTAACAACATCCACCCACACACTCAGCAAGCACAACAGGATGAGTCGCTTGTTAAGAAAGAAAGAAATAACCTATCAATTGCTTCAGGTTCTTAAATCAAACAGTGGTCGTCATAAATTTTGGAAACTCAGATAACTGGGTTAACTGTCTCTTCCCCAAAGAGACAGCTTTGCGCACACAGAAAAATATTGGCAATTCTGTATGAAAATTGGCCAAAACATTTTGGTCATATGGAAATTCCTAGAAGATGAAACTGAGGGGATATTGTGGCTTAGTGGCCAAGGTAAAAGGAAGTTTGGAGGTCTCATGAGGCAGATGGCCAGAAGCAAAGGCAGTAATTCTCCAATACTCTCTGTGTTGGGTTCATCAGTTCTGATTTGTGAACTCCCTCTTTAACTCTCTCTCTCTTTCCCTGTGTGTGTTTCTCTAAACATTATTAGTTTACCTTCCATGAAATGAATAATTATTTTTTAAAAATATCTAGTTTCCTTTTCTCGCTCCCCCAAAACTTTAACAAGATTAACTAATACAGCAGTAACTAAAATCCAAACACATTTAAATGAAAGGCAGATGGATGCCTCTGGACCCTCTGCCACTACCTTTGAAGTTGCTGCTATGTAACAAAAAACAAAAAACAAAACAAAACAAAAACCCAAAGCAGAGGAGAGCTGAACTGGGATAGATTTCGGACCAGATCACCTGGCAGTGGGGGTACAGCATTTTCCATTTCCCTAGGTTGCTGATGATTTCCAGGATCAGGGACGTGCCTGTTTGTTTGGTCAGATCATTTCCCCCCCAGGTGTATTAGTAGGATGTTGGGTGGCTTCCCATAGGCTGCTAACAAACCTGTCACCCAGGTCTGGCCTGGTAGGGGTCATTATCTGCAATCATAAGGGTTGTGGGGCCTCATCCCACTTAACAGGCTCCGTGGCCACTCTCATTCTAAAAATTTCATTGTAGAGCAACCACGTGTGACCTGGGAAACCCACATAAGCCCCGTATATTACATCCAGGTATTTCAGCAATGACTGACTTCTCCTTGGGTGGGCCTGCATCGCCTGGGACTTTTAGATCATGTAGGTTGAAAGCCAGTTCACCCAGGAGCACTCTGGTTTCTTGCAGAGCCTGCATTCTTTTTCCTTCGGGTCCTCCTTATCCAATTCCTTTGTGTCTAGTTCCCTATTCAGGAGGCTAAACAGATCCATGTAATCACCTCTCTAGATTTTTCCTTTTGTGGCTTGGGCCAAATGCTGTCCTAGGGGGGCGGCATAGTCACCATATGGTATGGCTCCAGGAGCCATTTCAGCATATGCTGGGGGAACTACCCTTTGTGGCCAAGCCCCATCTACCAATGGGGTCCCCTGCCCTGGCAATTGCCATATCTCTGTGTGTCCCAATGGACAGTTCCCCCATGGGACTGCTGGTAGCCATGCCTGGCTTATCATCTCCTTGGGCTGCCCCATCGCCTGTGTGATGGGCAGGGAAGTGGGGAGCGAGTACCCCATGAACATCTGGCTGCACCCCACAGTCATACCTTGCATCTGTGGTGGGGGAGCCACCAGCATTGTGCCTACTGCCCGTGGTCTCTGGCTGCAGAACCCCCAATGAAAGCGGGCAGGCCACCACCCCCATGGCCAGCTAAGTATGTGTATGGTGTCAGATGTGCATGCTAACTCAACGGTGGAGCCTTTAGGCTCAGGTCCAGCTGGGCAACCTCGCATCCCGCTGCCAGGTGCACATTGGCCTCCAGGGTACCTGTGCACCTGGCTCTGCTTCTGGTTCATTTTGGTGCACCTGCCAGAGTTTGTGTAGGTTTATGCTCCAGTTGTTCACTGTCTTGCTTCTCCAAAGTTGTGGATTGGGACAAGAGATCATTAGCTAACTCTTTAGGTGGGCTCGCTTGTGCCTCCTGCTGTGCATCCACCCCCTGTCCTTTTCCAGGTTTTCAAGCCTGGCTTGCATTTGCTGCCACACAGGCCAGTTCTCCTCGTCCAAGGAGGACTCAGGCAGAGAAACTGTCGGGGGAGACCCTCTTGAGGGGCTGTTTCCCTTTTGTCCTGCCTTGTCCCTTTTTTGGGTGCCATTGCTAATAGTGGCAGGGATATGGCAATGAGTCTTCTTCTTCTTCTTCTTCTTCTTCTTCTTCTTCTTCTTCTTCTTC
>JAHTLZ010000274.1:4553385-4603717 GCA_023846285.1 Phrynocephalus versicolor | reverse complement strand
TCTTCTTCTTCTTCTTCTTCTTCTTCTTCTTCTTCTTCTTCTTCTTCCTCTCCTCCTCCTCCTCCTCCTCCTCCTCCTCCTCTGGCCCAACTCCTGTGAGCACAGGTGAGGCCAGCTTCAATAAACAAGGGGTGGCGATCAGCACAGATGCTAGCTGAAAGCAGCCCTGGCCAGCGCCGATGCATTCCAGGTCTCTAGAGGGTGATTTCCATCTTACGATCACCCACTGGGAGCAGAAGACATCTCAGATTCACTCTGAGGCATCCCGGGAGTGGTTCCCCTCCCTTGTGAGGGTAGATACCCCTGGGAAATCAATCACTCGTGCGTCCGAGACCGTGGGAGAACCGGACAGTGAAGAAGCTGCCTCCTCCCCCCTTCTCCAAGTGAGTGGCTTTTTTCCATCAGATAGCCCTTCCAAAGATAAAAAATCAAGCAAAACTCACCTAAAGAGAACTTGCTCTTCACTAAATATTTCTCTGCCTGCTTCTTCTTTATCTGCCCATGGGAAGGGCTGCTTTTATTTTCTCCCATGTATTGAGAAAGCACGAACAATACTTAATCCAAAATAGATTGGGCAACCTGTTTTCCACCTCAAATAAAGAAAAGAAGCAAAATGGGGTGGCACTATATATCAAACCAGAACTTTCTCCAACTCTTTTGGAAAAAGATCAGTTAGGCAGATGGAAACTTGTTCAAGCAAATATCCAATCCAAAAAAACAATTATTGTTGGTATATATGCCCCAAACAACAATCATGGACGACAAGTCTTTTTTGAAGAATTGGCTCAGAAGCTTCTGCAATATGAAAATCATCAGTTAATCATATTGGGGGACTTCAATGCTGTACACATCTGATCCGTGGACAGGAAAATACCAAAAGGGAAAAAACACAGAACTTTGTCTTCCACACTGCCAAAATCCTTTCTTGACGTGTCCGACATTTTAGAACTCCAAGACATCTGGAGAAGGAAAAATCCACTAAAGGGCGGCTTCACTTTTTATTCAAGACAACATGCCTCTTTCTCCCGTATTGATATGTGCTGGGCTTCATCTGATCTTTTATTAAATACAAGAGATATAGAAGTTCTCCCGAGAACAATATCCGATCATAATGCTATCCTGTGGACATTGAAAACTTCAGGTAAGCCCAGACACTGGAAAATTAATTCAGCTTTGTGGACTGACAAAGAATTTATTTTAGAGGCAGCCAAAGATTTGAATCTATACTTTGAATTGAATCTAAACAAGGGCACCCCACTGAAAACAGTGTGGGATGCCTCAAAGCCTTATTTTAGAGGGTTTGTCATCCAATATAGACGGAAGAAAGAGAGAAAGAAGAAATCCGAATCCATTCTTAATATGATGAAAAAGCTAGAAAAGGACAATTCTGGATCTGCGAAATGAGCAGCTGAATAAAGACCTAGCCTCCTGTAGGCATGAACTCAATCTGATTTTAACAGCAGACATAACCCACAAGATTAAATTGGCCAAACTGAACTTCGTTGAAAATGCAAACAAACCAGGTAGATGGTTAGCTTATAAGCTAAAAAAGGTACAATCCCAAAAACTTATTATAACACTCAAAGATAAAACTGGGGAAAACCAGACAGACCAATCTCAAATTCAAAAAATCATAGAGGCATATTACCAGAATCTGTTCAAGCTGGAGATAATAAATAACGATGCCATTTCCCAATATTTAGAACAAGCCAATTTTCCAAAACTTACTGAAGAACAGAGAGTTATGATGAATGCTCCCATTACAATGATGGAAATAACAGAGGCCATTAACCATCAAAAAATGAACAAGGCCCCAGGACCTGATTCGATCCCGGCACAAATTTATAAAATATTTTCTGAGATAATCACCGGAAATATGAAAATTCTGTTTACATCTATTTTAGAGGGTGAAGATATACCAGATTCATGGAAATCATCCCATACAACATTGATTCCTAAAGAAGGGAAATCCAGAGACTTGATCCAAACCTATAGGCCAATTGCTCTCCTAAACGTGGATTACAAAATATTTGCAACCATCTTGGCAAACAGATGGCGGATGATCCTACCGTCTCTGATATCCCCTGATCAAAATGGCTTTCTTCCAAAAAGACACCTTCAATCCAATGTTAGAACTTTTCTCGACGCGTTGGAGTACTATGAATGTCACCCTGAGAAGCAAGTTGCCTTTGCATTCATCGACACCGAGAAAGCATTTGACAATGTATCTTGGTCCTTACTTAAAACCCAGTTAGATTATTTACAGTGTGGCCACAGAATGCTACGAGCTATAGAGCAAATTTACTCCGCACAAAGCACTAGAATCGTAGTTAACAGCTACCTTACAGACACAGTTACGATACATAAAGGTACCAGGCAAGGATGCCCTCTCTCTCCTTTGCTGTTTATTCTATCTTTAGAGATATTACTCCATGTAATAAGAAATACCCCAGGTATTCAAGGTCTACAAACCAAAGGAGAAGTCTATAAGGTGCAAGCCTTCGCGGACGATCTGTTGTTTATTATGGAGGAACCACAGACCTGCCTTCCAGAGCTATTAAAGATTTTGGAGGCCTACTCCAAAATTTCAGGATTAAAGGTTAATAGAGAAAAAACACTGTTGCTCACAAAAATATGACTCCACTTATGACTGGAAAGTTGGTTAACCAGTCAGGGTTCCAACATGCTAGCAAGGTAAAATACTTGGGTATCATTGTGTCCAACCGTTGTAACACTCTACTTAAAGATAACTACATTAATGGTATAAAAGCAATCAAAGCTGACCTGGAAACCTGGTCAAGACTTCAGTTATCCCTAATGGGCAGAATTGCTGCAGTTAAAATGACTGTCTTACCTAAATTACTCTTTTTATTTCAATGTCTACCTATATTACCGAACTTCAAGATTTTTTCAGACCTGGAAAAGAGTATACGTGTGTTTATATGGCAAAAGAAAAAAGCAAGGATTAGAAATGTTTATTTACAGGACAGAACTAAAGCTGGTGGTTTTGCCCTGCCCAATTTGGTGCTGTATTACAAGGCAGCTGCTATGACTTGGGTTAAAGACTGGATCTTGATGACAAATAATAGAACACTGCAGCTTGAGAGTCATGATTTAGACAGGGGCTGGCATCATTATGTATGGTATAAGGGTAATATACCTACCCTTTTCAAAAAACATTGGATAAGGAATGCCTTAATCAAAATATGGCTATCCATAAAAAAACAGTTTTATCCTAAAGCACCAACATGGCTATCTCCGTTAGGAGTGATAACTAGTTCTCTTACAAGTGCAAGCCTTAAACCTCTAACCTACAGACAAAATTTGAATGCTGATTGCTCCTTGAAGCCACTAGCAAAATTAATATCTGAAGGTCACAAGTTAGACTGGTGGAAGTACCAACAAATACACTCACACTTTAAAAATCTCACCAAAGAGGGGGGATTTATGACTAATGACACTCCACTCGACAAAATACTATCTTCTGGCGATTCAAAGCTTCTTAGTAAATTCTATAGTATTTTGCTAAATGAAAAAAATGATTGATACATTGGTAAAAGATACTATGATAAAATGGGCAGAAAATTTTGGCTACCCTATTCATCTAAACAAATGGGACTCCTTGTGGAATACGGTTAAACTTTAAAAATCTATAGCCTTCAAGGAAAACTGTTATAAGATGTTTTATAGATGCCATTTCTCCCCCCCCCCCATTTATCTAAGATGTATAATTGCTCACCCAAATGCTGGAAATGTAAACATGACAGTGGTATCTTCTATCATATGTGGTGAACATGTAAAGAGGCAAAGGCATACTGGATAATGGTAAAATTATTTTTAGAAAGATATTTGAAGATTAAGTTAGAGCTTAGACCAGATTTTTTTCTATTAAATATAGTAGATATTAATATCTACTATATTACCAGAAATATGTACTTCATCATGTAATAGTTGCAGCAAGGATATTGTATGCAAAATTTTGGAAACAACCAGAAGTGCCAACAGAGAGAAACCTCCATGAAAAGATAAGAGAATGTATTGAAATCAACAGGCTCTCTGGCTTTCTAAAGGGAGACTACGAAGAGATTTCCAAAAAAAGATGGCAAGAAGTAACAAACTTATTAGTATTGTGATACTATTTGGTGATTTGTTAATATGCTAAATTGTTATTTTTGACTTAATATACTCAATGGATTTTTATAGTGTATTCTCCCCTCCTCCCCCACATTCCCCCCTTCTTCTCCCTAAAAAACCCAATAAAATTACTTAAATAAAAAAAGCAAGGGGTTCTCTGCTTTAATTAGGCCAGAGTCCCTGCCATAGGCCTCTGGCCATGGCTCACACTTAGGGCCAGGGCACATACCCCTGCTCCCCCAACATCCCTGTTGCCGGCCAAGGGGGGGGGCTGCAATCTCCAAGCTACCCTAACTCCATGTGCCAGAAGGGGAAACTGGATATCAGGGCACATAAATGGGGCCCTGTCCTCCATGGGTCCTCCCACCACCCTGGCCCTCAGCTCCCTTGTCTCTCATGGTGGGGTAGCACTGATGCCCCCCCCCCCACTAAGCCACCACTCCCTTCCTTCAGCACTAGATGTGCCCACTCTTGTACTGTGCTGCCACCAGTTTGCCACTTCAACAGCTTTTGTCCTTCTGTGCTGCTCAGGCTTCCGCCCATGGCCCAGCTGAAGCTTCCCACTCAGGCTTGTCAAAAATATTCTTATAATGCAAGTGAGTTTCTTCAACTTACAATTAGAGATGTGGAGTCCAGCAATCTCAGCAAGGTGGCCTTGACAAGAAGGATAGTGTCCAAAGACAGTGGAGCGTAGCTCAGAAGAATGGATGAGAGAAGCACTTTGACATGTGATGTGAAAGTAAAGAAATGGTTGGAAAGAGATGTTTTATATATACCATATGTACTGCAATACGTTCTGGCTGTTTAGCCAGGGCTGCTTAGCCAGTTTACTGTAAGCCTGACATGTTGGCTGTGATTAAGAAGAGTAGCTGGATTGTTTGTGCTACTGGATGTAAGTCTCTGGAAACTAATGGAACCTGTAAATATTTTGTAAATAGACAGCAACAGAAAACCAGCAACGGAGTCTATCATATTTTTGCCTCTAATCCTTGACATTGCTGCAACTCTACTTATTGAAGTTAACTCCTCAAAATTCCTGCTGAGTCTTGGTGCTGTGGCTTGTAAAATGGCACCAGAGCTCGGCGCTTCAAAATGGCGGGTGCTACCGGTAGCCGAGCGCTTGGCAGCAACCTCCTGCTGGAAAGCTCAGCCAACAAGAGGCTTGTGTGCTGGGGAGGAGTCCTGTTATATACAGTCCTCCTCCCCCCCCCTTACCCAAGCGCAATTCACGCCTGGTCTCACGTTCTTTCACGTGTGAGGGCAAACAGGCCCCAGGCGCTGGAATCACCAGCTGTGGAGCAGCCCATAGGCTGTTGTTGTTGTTTTTTTGTTTTTGTTTTTTTGCCTAGCCGATTTATTTGATTTTTAAGACTAAAAACAGGTCACTCTGGCTTTAGTACAACAACAAAACATCGAAACTCTTCAAAGTGAAGCTAATTGCTTTAACATTTAAGAAGCAAATGTCTGCTTGGCAGACTTGTGTGATTATTAGCAAACACTAATAATCAGCTAGGTATATTACTCACAGCCAGAATGTTTATGCTAACTATCCCTTTGAAAATTTATATCCCATGTTAATCATAAAATTCCTAATTTCTGCATTTAAATTTGCTTGGATGTCCCTTCAACAACTATTGCATACATACTTGTGGCTTAAGTATTGTGTCCCACACATTTTTTGAAGACTGTAATCTGCAAAAGCTCATGCTGAAATATGTTAACACTACAGTAAAGAACCAACAATGTTTCTTTTAAAAGCACATTCATCAAAAAGCACATTCATCAGCTTGAGAGGTAGGAGATGCTAAGCTACAAAAACTCATCTCAGATGAGGATGCGGTCAGACAAGCATTTGTCCCATTGTGTGGTTTGCTGCAGGTATGGATTGGTTCACTCGTTTTTTTATGGCAGTCATGTGATGTAATCACTGGAACATCCTTTCTGAGTCCCTGTTAGGGGCTTTGACTTTTATCCAGCCATGTTGCAACCAGCTAATCTCATTCTCCCAATAGGGTGGCAGGCGGGAAAACAGCATGAGGCAAAAGAGGTAAGCAAACCTTCACCAGAACCTTTTATAGGGCACTCGGAGCCCTTTCTGTGGGCAACCAACATCGCCCCTTCACAGCCACCTGTATTCAGGTTAAATTGCTGTGTTGGCACTTTGTGAAAAATTAGTGAGTTTTGAATCACAGTTTGGGCACCCAGTCTCTGAAAGGTTCACCATCACTGATCTAGGATAAAAGAGTTTCAAGAAAGCAAAAGGGAAACAAGTTGCTTTCACTTTTTTGTCTCTTTGCCTGTTTGTGCTTTCAGTCAGAGACCAAGTGTGGTGTAGCAGAAAGAGTGATGGGGCTTGGACTCAGGAACCTGGGGTCAAATCCCTGCTCCAACTGTAGAAAGCTGCTGAGGTGGTGAATGATAAAACCAATCCTTAAACCTCTCACTCTGCATTGCTATAAGTTGGTTCTAATGTAAGGGGGCATGCCGTATGCATTCCTAATTAGGTCTTTCACCACCAGTCTCCCCACCAAACTGACAGTGTCTTCTTAGTGTAAGGCGTAACCAATACATCATATGAGAAATGGTCCCTTCTAAAGCATTGTGGTCAATGTGATTATTCTTGCCTTCTATGAAAATGTTCTATATGTTCTTTAAACTTATATACTCAGCTTTTTCCCTCTCAAGGAAGTGGCTGACATGAGTCCAATCATGAGCTAATACCGTCCAAGACTTAACTTGCATTATTGACCTTTTCCTGTCTATCTTGCTCAACTACAGTAGAATTTTTTTTAAAAAATTGCATATAGAAATAGAGATTAAAAAAATTCTAAGTAGTGTCATGTTCATGTGCATAGCAAGATGTAATGTTGATGTACATAGCAACATTTGGCAGCTTAGGTGGATGCTAGCGGACATGGGAAAAAGCCATGCTTTCTTGTGTGTAGGTAACTCTCCAAAGTGAAAGAGCACCATGTCCAGATTTATGTTTCGCCAACAAAGTGAACGTGATGGTGGGCAGGAAAACATTAGTCTGTTGTCGTTCCCACAGATGCCTGCACTCTGATCACAAGCAGGGCTCAAGGACACTCACTGGCTGCAGTACCTTTTAAGAACTAAGGCAAGGCAAGGCAATAGCTCCAGGGCAATTATTGTGCTGCTAATCATCCAAGGAGCATGAAATGGGTTGGCACTACCAATGGAAGCACCCCGTTATTTTTCCTTCATACCGACCACTTCATTAAACTTTCTTCAACAGTGGGGGACCACCTTTAGAGCTAGAGTAATCTCCATGCCAAATTAGCCCATAGACTTTGGTGAAGCTGCCAAGGTGGGAGAAGTTATGCTTGTGTTCATAGTGTAGATATTTGCCACCCACTGAGAACCAGACTGAGAAGCCATCCATTCATGGATTTATTCTATTTATTTTATTACATCATATCAGGTAAAGTTCCTTCCTGAAGACTTGTGCTGCAGCTGAAAATACCTCCAAGCAACACTTCCAAATTTAAGTGGTCTTTCCATTAGTCAAAATCCCACTCCTGCTGTTTCTTCAAAATCTCATGGTGAACATGGCAACAGTTTTTGCATTGCAAACTTTTTAAAATGTGTTGACATTTAGACTTACTTATTCTATGGTCTAAAATCTGCTGTCTGGTTTTACAGCTCAGTGCTAGAGAGAGCATCTGTTCTAGGCAAAAGTTTTGGGTTTAGTCTTCAGGTATGTTCAGCTGAAAGCAGTAGTAGAGCAAGTGGAAATGACTTTTGATTGACACATCCATCTTCAGGGACCAGTGCCATGAGTTGGAGGGGCAAATATTGTAGCATTTGAAAATGTAATATTAGTGTGAGCTTTCAGGGATCCAAGTCCACTTCCGTAGAGACTGGAGTACAAGGAAATGTCTGATATTTCCATGAAGTGACAATGCTTCATCAGCAAAATAATTGGGACTATCAAGCTGTAAATTCACTGCATTAGTAAGTTCTGGACAGTAAAGAATGCCAGGTGGACTTGGCTGTCAGAGGTATATCAGGGATGCTTCTGAAACATAGGGCAGAGTCTGTCAAGGAAGGCGAATCTTTAAACCCAAAAGATTCTACAGAAAACAGCCTTATTCATATACATAGGCTGCTTTCACACAACCACTAAAATCCGCAGCAAACTTTGATCCAGATCTCGATCTCTCTCTCTCTCTCTCTCTCTCTCTCTCACACACACACACACACA
The DNA here is from genome assembly GCA_023846285.1 of Phrynocephalus versicolor. Taxonomy (NCBI): domain Eukaryota; kingdom Metazoa; phylum Chordata; class Lepidosauria; order Squamata; family Agamidae; genus Phrynocephalus; species Phrynocephalus versicolor. Next base: position 4,595,358 of record JAHTLZ010000274.1, on the reverse strand, counting down.
CACACACACACACACCGGAGTGGTCACGTGGTTGATGTCATGGATCGGGTGTTCCCATGGTCGCGTTTTGAAAATCCGCAACTGTTCTGATCCCATGACTGAGAACTGCAGCAAAGACACCATAATGGAGGTGAAAAGGTTTGTTGCAGATTTTCTGTGTTTCCACGGACTTGAATAATGGTTTAAAATCCACATCGGAACAGCAACAAGGATTTTACCACCTCGAGACTAGGTACTTGTAAAATGCACTGGGTCGCACTTAAGTAGGTGTGGTTGCACTTTATTTTTTAAAAAGTCCGCTGCTCATGGGAAAAGAATTTTATGCTCTGCATCTGCAAGCACTTTGCAGTGGATTTTAGTGGTCGTGTGAAAGCAGCCATAGTGTGCTAAGAACCTTTGATTTCTATTGAGGCCCTTAGAGATCCATTGCAAATTGTTTAGGTAACCAATTTCTGCTAATTGCACCTAAAGCTTCATTCCCTCCCTCCCTTTTTCTTTCTTTCTTTCTTTCTTTCTTTCTTTCTTTCTTTCTTTCTTTCTTTCTTTCTTTCTTTTTTTCTTTCTTTCTTTCTTTCTTTCTTTCTTTTCTTTTCTTTCTTTCTTTCTTTCTTTCTTTCTTTCTTTCTTTCTTACAACAGCCACTCTTGGGTTGATAACAGTGACTTCAGAGAGTGACCTATTCTGAAATTGGTTTATTCGTGTTGTCATTCCTGCTGTCAGATTTGTATCCATTCGTTTTTGTGTTTGTGCCCAGATTGTTCTGGTTTTCCCACATAGAAAGTGTCAGATATTAGAGAGTAAAACATTTTGTATTAGACAGAAGAGGTTTGTCTACAGGTGATTCGAATATGTATTTAATTTATTTGTAAAATGGAGTCGAGTATGTAATGTTTAATCATTGTAAAACCCCTGGTGTACAGTATGAATGTAATGAGTAATGCTGATGCAAGATAGGTGCAACAGCATGAAGTATCCAGTTTCCTGATTGGTTAAGATAAAGTTTAAAAGGACTCTTGAATTCAGTAGACATTGGACTTTTGGTAAGAAAGTACCCATTTTCATTATGCTCTGTATATGCATTATGTCATATGATGTGCTGTCTCTATGCATCTGTGAAGTGAAATGTTATTGAAGCTCTGTTCTACTTGTATACAGTGGTACCTTGTATAAAGGAATTAATTTGTTCCAAATGAAATTCCGTTAAGCAAATTTTCCTTTATACAAATTTCCAATAGGAATGCATTGAAAATGGAGTAATCCCTAATCGCGACAATTTTTATGTTGTATGGATTCGCCCCATAGGCAATTCTGTTAAGCAAGTTTCCCCTATCTCTGGAATTTTTATGGGCCCTTTTACATGACCCCTAAGATCCTCTGGCAACTTAAATTCAGACCAGAGATCGTGGGGGTTTGCTCCTCTTGCTGTGTTCCCAACCTTCCGCACGCCATTGCTCCTGTCTGTGGCACAGGGAGGGAGGAAAAAAAGGGAGAAAAGAATGCAGGCTCACCTCCATTCTGCCGGTCGAGCAGCCCCGGAAGCATTCCAATCTCTTAAAAGGGCGGGGGCAAAAAAAAAAAACCAAACAGAAGGCGAGGCAGCCTGGCACTCACTGCTTAACAATCCGCATCAGAAATGTTTTTACCTCCGGAGACCAGGTACTTTTAAAATGTGCTGGGTGTGCTTAGGAAGGTGTGGTCATACTTAATTTTTTTAAAGTGTGCAGCTGGTGGGAAAACAATTTTAAGCTCTGCATCTGGGAGCCCTATGCCTTGGATTTTAGGGTTGTGTAAAAGAACCTTACGTTGTACAGATTTTATGTTATACAAGCCGTTTGTTATACAAGGGTCCATTGTATATGTAATGTAGCTGTTTTAAGAAACTCTGCCTGTTTGCCGATTTGAATCTTATCATCCTAAGTTTAGCTTCTACTGGAAGAACCAATTGCCAAAACTCTGTCAGAAAGTAGGGGGCACTGCTGGCAGAAGATGGCATAAATCACATTAGAGGAGAAACGGCAAACTGCTTCCCAAGCACAAGACATCTCTGTGCAGAAGACTAAATGGACACAAATATGACACTCTGTGTGTGTGTGTGTGTGTGTGTGTGGAAGTTCAGAGAGAGCAAGTTTTTAAAATATTGACACATGATGTAAATAATTTTGATGGTGACAATGACAAAAATTAGTTCCATTTGCGCTGCTTTTCTGTTCGGTGAAAAAATTATTCCTGAGCAAAGTAGATACTTGAGTGTATATAAACTATGTACTTTTTATTACTCTTACCCTGATATTTATTCATTCATTTATTTAAACTATTTCTATCCCATCTTTGTCTCCAAAAGAATGTGTGTTTCATGTTCCACATATTTTAAAATCAAGCACTTAGTCACTTGAACATGAAATATTTACAATAAGGATGGTTATGTATGTTCTTAAGTTACTAAGTGATAAAAAGAAGAGATACTGAATAGGGATGTAAGAGGGTAATTATGTCAACAGACGCATCTCCATTGCTTACTCTTGAACGATCTAGTCCTTTTTACATGCGAGTAAACCAGGGGTGTGGTGGCTCAGTAGACTAGAGCGCTGAAATGGTTGGCTGCAAAGTCAGTGGCTTGGCTGTTCGAATCCCGGGTGCCACACAGCTCCTGCCAACATAGCAGTTCAAAAGCATGTAAATGCAAGTAGATAAATATGTACTGCAATAAAAAGTGGGAAGGTAAAACAGTGTTCCGTGCAGCCATGCCGGCCACATGGCCATGGACTTGTACAACACTGGCTCTTTGGATTGAAAATGGAGATTAGCACAGCCCCTAGAGTCGGACACGACTAGCACACATGTGCAGGAGGAACCTTTACCTTTACCTTTTTAAACCAATATAAGCTTGAATTCTGTCCTGGGCTGTTTCTCAGTCTCAGTTCTGAGCAGATATTTAGCAAGGTTGGTTGTGAAAAAGTTTACTATAGATTCCCCATATTCGCTGCCCATTTTATCCCTGAAAAATCCAAAACTTCTTCCATGGGACTATATCTATATGGCACGACCTTTTGTACTGTGCTGATATTGCCTACTCTTTCTTTTTAGGAATAAGCTTGGTTGGGAGACTCACGGTGTGACTGTGTTAGTATTATTTTGTTAGCATTATTTCTATCATTATTATCATTAGACATAAAGATGGCTTTGGAGTCTCAAAACTAAAACTTTTGGAGCACTTTAGTCTGGGGTTTTCTGCTGGAATCATGAATTCTTTCAAGTGCCTTTTCTGTTTATAGGTATCTGTGCATCAATGGTTGGGTTTCTTATTTATTTTCTATTTTTATGATGGACAAATTATAGCAATGTGAAAAATAATCTTCTGGGATGACAACTGGCCATACCAACCGGGGAAGTAACATCTCACAATGTGACCAATATCCTAGACAGTGATGGCAAACCTTTTAGAGACCGAGTGCCCACACTGCAATTCAAAACCCACTATTTTGTTTTGCAAAGTGCCAATGCAGTAATTTAACCTGTATACAGGTGGGTATGAAGGGGCAGTGTCAGGTGCCCACAGAAAGGGCTCCGAGTGCCACCTTTGGCACCCATGCCATAGGTTCGCCATCACTGTCCTAGTACAAGGTGGATCCACACAAAGTAGCAATGCTGCTTCATCAACGGTGTTCTTCTTCATCAGGTCTTCTGAAGTGGCTGTGAAAGGGGCTTAGAGAATTAACTATGAAAGCTCCTGCAGGAAAAAAATGCAAAATCCACTTGCATGTCAGAGTCAGGCCTAGTTCCAGTTTCGGTACACAGACTAATGGGTTTTACCAATTCAGATCTCTCAGGTTCTTGGCAGTTGACTAAATTAATTACTTATGAGACAAAAAAAATCACTATTGTTATGCCAAGAGCACACCTGTTGTGTCAGGCAATGTCAGAATCACAATGCCTTTAGTATATTCCATCCAGATTACAACCTTCTCAATCTACAAAAACTAAGCTCAAATGATTGCAAAAAGGTATAAAGCTTAAGGAATTGTTACATGATTAAATGAAAGGCAACCTCCATGTTCCCATATTTTTCAAATTAGAGTGTTGTTTTTATGATGTGTGGTGTAAAATCACGTTGTGACATTTTTACATGTGTAAAAGGAAGCTATCCTTCATTTTCCTGGAGCAGTGATTAAACTGCAGTACTGCAGTTATCAGGGCCGGCGCTAGGTTTTTTTGCGCCCTAGGTGAGGGGCGGGGGGCGGGGTGAGGTGGCAGGCAGGGGGTGGCTGCTTGCGAGGCGGGGCAGCGGCAGGGGGCAGGGGACAGCGGATGGCAGGGAACGGCAACAGGCATGGGTGGTGGGCGGCGATGGGCGTGGGGGTGGCAGGCAGGCGGTGGCGGACGGCGGGGGTACGGGCCAGCGGCGGGGGGCAGCAGGCTGGCCAACGCCCCCTCTCCATTTTGGCACCCTAGGCAACTGCCTAGTTCACCTTAATGAACACGCCAGCCCTGGCAGTGATTACTCTGCTCATGACATAACAGCTCAGGGTTGACTCAGCCTTCCATCCTTCCAAGGTCGGTAAATTGAGTAGGAGGCATGTGTAGCTTGCATAACTGATTTGAATTGTAAACCACCCAGAGAATGTATGCAGCACACCTTTTATTTTATTTTCTTTTTAAAACAAAGTTTTCCTTTTTGTTTAATGGAATAGTTTGTTTTAAAATCAATAACCCAGTCAATTGACCACAAAATATTTGCAATAAGGATGGTTCAATATGTTCTTAAATTACAAAATGATAAAAAGCATATTAACAGCAGTTTGTGTAAATCAAGAGCATCATTATGATTTAGCAACTCTTGTAATAGTCAATAGCCAGAATCCTGTTGATGCTTGTGTGATGTTTGTATAGCTTGCTGTAACCTATTACAGCCAAATGACAAGTGTGTGTCTTGGTTGTACAGTCATGGATGTGAAAACAGACATAGTCAAAACATGCCCAGTATCTCATGAATTAATCAGCCTTACTTAAAACACCAATAGTATTCTAGCCAAAGTATGGTTTTATATCTGGAAAACAGGAGAACACATTTATGTGCTATGCACAACTGAAAAACAACTGCTTCAAAACTATATTTCACTCCATTTAGGTTAGATTGTGATCTAATAGATGTTTAGATTATATGAGTTTAAATATAATAATATATTGCACATAAATGTATTTTATTTGTATCTAAATAAATATATTTATGGCACATCTTTCTTTTTTTCATATGGTTTGCATATATTCTGAGGCTCAAAGGAACTTGAGAAATAGTAGAAGAATTATTTCAGCAATAATGGAAATAGCATACAATTTTTCCTTAAATTGTTTTTATTGGATATAATGAAAAGCTCAGTACTAAGAAAAAATCTCATAAGAAAGCTAGTAGTTGCTGTTAGAGTTTTATTAACCATGCACTAGAAAAAAAACATGCACAGTTCCCAGTAGATGAATGACTAAGGAAAGTTTGACATACTAAGGTTACATAGAGGGTATTTTTTTTTCCAATCCAGAATTCATCTCCTCTTGTTTTATATTGGAACTATATAATAGGAATCATGTACTGCTCTTTATTTGTTTATTTTGTATGCCTGAAATTCCTTCCAAGAGGAAAGATACAAGAAAAGAGGGAAATGTCTTATTAATGAATTCCAGCGCACTTGCCTAGCCACAACTCAATCCATACATAGACATGGCAATTATCTCCCCCACCCCACCCCAAAATCAGGGCCGATCCAAAAGGAAGATTGCTGGAGTTGTGGTACTGCAGGCAGCCTTCATGCTGAACAACAACTTTTACACAAAAGGAGTCTCTGTGCGAGCCAGGCTCAGCATCTGGCTCACACTCCCTCCAGCTCCAGCCAATTCTATGGTGGCTTCCAGCGAGTGTGAGCTTTGTCTCCATCTTAATGTTTGATGCAATGTAATATCAACGAAGAAAAGCCCTTAACAAAAATCTTGAATGGAAACCTTAAGTCATCAGGTGTCAGACACTCTGCCTAAACTAACAAATTGTCAATGGTGAATTTGACTTCCTTGCCGATAATCTGGCAGGCAAGCAACACTGGAAAGGAGCAGGCCAGGCAGATTTTGTTGTCACGTGAAACTGTTGCGTGAGAGCAGCTAAAATCGGATCCTTGCCAACCTCTGTCCTTGTTCTTTCACAGAGGTGGTTCCGTGATAGGACAGAACTGTGTTTGCCTCTTTAAGACAGCCTCAAATCCCAAATCTCTCAGAAAACTACTGACCCTAAGCTTAGGGAATCCTACAGGGGATATGAACTCAGAGAGTATCAAAGAGGACAGCGGTGTTTTGAATGAATGAATCTATCCGTTCTGCTTGGCCAAATCCAGGGAAACTAACTTCCATTATGGCACAGCAGCTGACAACCCTGATTGCCTTCTATGCGTGTGCTTCCCATTTCTAGATATGCAGCGTTGATTGAAGGAAATGCATTTGGAAGACTGACACAAAGTTTTGTCCCCACCTCGATAGAAATCATTTTGCCTTCATGGGAGGTTTCTGTTCCTTCTCTTTCCCAGTACTGTATGTGTTTAGACACATCATGGTTCAGGCACTGTCCATGTCCAGCAAGGAACCATGTTCTTACTGGCAAACATTGCCTTGTATTCTCAATATTGATGTTGGGCTCTTCTTTTCATGGGTTTATTTGTGAGCGGAAGTTGAACAAAGCACTGCACAGCATGAAAATCCACACATTTCTTTTTCCAGTTTCACAGACAGAATGCCTGCCATCAGAAAGTAGGAGCCAGTCTTACAATAATATGCCTTTGACAAGCCACTTCACTCCTTCAGCGGAATGTTCTTGCAGAGCAACAATCTTCTGATGGTCAAAACATGGGAGGTTTTCAAAAAAAGTTTGTTCTTATTCTTCCTTGACCCCCCCTTAACTGGGTAGTGCCCTCTAGTTGTATAACATCTGACATATTGGGCTCCTTAGGAATCTGAACCTTGTTTCTCAAATCTAATTCACATGGTGATGTTCCTTCCAGTTGGAGGGCAGATCACAGCATGTTTTTTGAATACTGGTCACTTAAAAAAAACTTCCAAAGGATCCATGTTCGAATGACAAAATCCATGTGAGAGAGGAGCCACATCTCAATGGTAGAGCACTCACTTTGCAGGTGGTCTAAGGTTCAACCCCTTGAATTTCAAGGTTTCTGGTCTAATTTCAAGGTTTCTCTGGTCTAAGGTTCAACCCCCCCCCCAAGATCTATTGTCAATCAGTGTAGACAACAATGAGCTAGAAAAACTAATGATCTGCCTCAGGGGTCAAGTGAGGTGACATCAGTATTAACCAACAATTTTATCTGATGTTTCTGCTCTTGCTGTTTATTTTTATTGTGCATGTTGTACTTTTTTGTTTGGGATTTTTAAAAACACAGTGATCAGTTTTAATTTCCTATACCCAGAGTGGACCATAAGCACCAGAAAGTTGTAATATGAATTTATATCTCTATATTTCTATTTCTCTATATAGATTTAGAACTGGATATTTTGACTCATGTGTAGGCCAAAGTTCAGAGAGTAAATCATGACTACACACTGAGTCCTTACTGAAATCCAGAACCCTCACTTGCTGATCTGGCTTGGATTTTGCCTTCTTATACAACCTGCCAACCAGAGTGAGTAATATTATGAAAGAAAAGCAATTTGAGAAACCAGCAGTTTAATGTCTCAGCTGAGGATAGTCAAGTTTGTGAGTACATGTTTCCAAGCAATGTCCATGTAATATTTATCTCAAGGCAATGCTCCAAGAACCAAGGACGGGCCAGTGAACTAATAATTACTGATACATTTCTAAGCAAGTCTCATTTTAACAAGGCCAAGAATATTTCACTTTTTAAAATTATATCTGCATTTCTTCCAAAACATAATCTTAAAGCAGGTAACAATAACAGAAACATTAAAGCAGGATTAAGTTTAATACAAACAAAAAAGGCTGCCTTATGATAGGAGTGTCAAGTTCAAATTGGTCAGAGGGCCAAATTTTTCTCTCAGCAGACACTCCCAAAGACTTCTGACGGAGAATTTGCCAGTTCTGATGAAGCACCAGAAGTTAATCTCTTTTTAAAAATATGACTCCCAATGGTCCTTCATCTACAGCTTCCTCCCCCATGCAAATTTCTTCACTGGCACTGCTGTTTCATTGGGACTTTTACCAACAGTATTGGACACCATCAACCACAATTATTTAAGCTGTTTTCCCACATATCATGGCCTGCCCTCCAAAACCACCTCGGATGCCAAAGGACTCTGTGCCCGCACCCACTCCAATCCTGCCAACTCCAACATCCCTGTCATCCAAAAGTACTCCATGACCATCTGATCAATAGTTTCCCCTTTGGCTGCAAATGTGGATCCATTAAAAAAGCCATGTTCTTCTCTTCTTAACTGTCCTTGGTTTGCTCCTGCCCTGTTCTGGCTACCCTCATTCACAGCTGCAGCACTAAGGAAAAGCAAATGTCAGAAGGACGTGCTGCTGAGTCAGGGTCAAGAGACTGTCCTGTCCTCAGGGACCAGGAGGGCATGCTTAAGACACTAGGTCTGATGCTTGATACCTCTGGTTTATGACCACTTGATGTGCTAAAAATGATCAGTTCATCACTGAACTTCCACTCGCCAAAACTGAGACCTGGACAATTTTGATCTCTGGGAATCCCAAATGATGCACCTGTTACAGTATCTTTTCCTACAACATTGCTATTATACTTTTCATTACTATTACCTTCAGTTTCTGGGAACAAAGACATTGGAATGGCAGACTGGCCACCTAAAGCCCAAAGAAGGTAAGTTTTCTTATTGTAATTAATGTGATCAGATGTGAAACCATTTTATATATTTTATGAACATATATGGTGAGCTGCCAACATTGTGTGTTGGAATTCCTTAAATCCACAATCTGTTATCTATTTCTTTTTGTCTTATTATATAATTAAGTTACACATATTTCAATTTTCAAAGCTAAACTAATTTTAAAGGTGTTCTTCACACATGAAATTCTTGAGGCATACATGAAAGCAAAGTGGTAGTTATGACTTATGACAGGACCCAGCCCTTCTGCATGAGTTGATTTCACGAAGATGATCTGATCATGGAAAGGAAGAGCATATATTCATGCTGAAGATTCTGATGGGGGGAAGCCTATGCATGTAGATATCGATGCAGGTGAGCTTCTATGACTGGACTGGGTTCTAGCTCCTACAGAAGTCTACACTCAGCAGACTGTGACCGATGCAGTAAACTTGAAGCTATAGGGAGTAGGGACAGTACTGCCATTAGTTCACATTTTGGTAGTAGGGAATCAGAGGTGGCAATTCTTCTGCATCTTGCCACTTTTGATGCTGCTGCTGCTGGTGGTGGTGGTGGTGTGTGTGTGTGTGTGTGACTACTTTGTACAATTCTCCAGAGGCAGCTGTTATCCCCGTGCAGGAACGAGGTCTGTGCCTGTGGTCACCCCCTCTCTGAAAGAAGAGTAAATGTCCTCCCCTGATGCCTGAAAGCAGGAAGAAGGGGCATCTGCCTTCTAAGGAATGGGTCATGGCAATCTCAGTTTACCATAACCACCTCAGTGATTATTGCAATGGTGGCAGCAGTGGAAGAATGTGCAACACCACACATGCATCTCCTGACAAGGAGGAGGATCAGATGAATTTGTTGTACTGTATGGAACTGAGGTGTTCAGAATTAGGCCTTTTGAAAGTCATTCTTCCCATAGAACCTGACCCAGCTGCAGTCTCAGAGTCAGGGAATCAGGAGACAGCAGTGCAACGTTGTGCAGTACAACTAATTAGCCATGTCATCTTCTTTGGAGAATAAGTGTGTGTAGCCACAGACAACACTGGCAAAACCCTATCGCTAAAACAGCCTTTTCTCTTTTGGAAATTGGACACCAAGCCCACGATGGGCACCAATTTTGGGGAGTGTGTGGCTCTTCTTGTTCTCTTGCAGGCCATGGGCAAGAAGTGGTACAAATGCCACCACTTCCTTCTTTGAGGAAAAGACTCACAGTTCCTCCCAGGCAGGGCTGACGTGTCTATTAAGGCGAACTAGGCAGTTGCCTAGGGCACCAAAATGGAGAGGGGGCGCTGGCCAGCATGCTGCCCCCCCGCCGCCACCCCCCCGCCGCTGGGCACCACTGTCCGTCCGCCCCCCGCCCCCGCGCCCATCGCCACACACCCCCATGCCCGTCGCCATCGCCCACCATCCACCGCCCCCTGCCACCACCCACCCCACTCCCCCGCCCCTCGCCTAGGGCACAAAAAACCCTAGCACCGGCCCTGCTCCCAGGTAGGGTGAGGAATGCAATGCAAGGTGTATCCTACTACCATCTCCTTCCCTGGCATTCTCCTCCTCCTCCTCCTCCTTCCCCTCTAGCAATGTAGTGGGTGCCGTCCCTGCCACAGCACACTGCCTGGGGCAGATTTTTACATCTCTGTTGAAGCAATTGGACAGCTCGGGCAGCTACATTAACTCAAAGAAGAGAACAGAGTCACAGCACCGACACCACTGGTACTCCAATGAGTAGACAGCCTTCCTACAATATGTGGGGAAAGATGTATATTTGGAAATGAATTCATTATAGAAACAACTTTGTGATGTAGCTCACAGGAAGCTGGATTTGATTGCAACCAAAAGTCAATTATATCCTTAGGAAGCCTAATTTTGGTGGCATTCATTGTGTGATGGCTAGAGTGACCGACTAGAACAGGGATGGCAAATCTATGGCACGCGTGCCAAAGGTGGCACGGAAAGAGCTTTTGCCTGGCATGCGACACGCTCCTTGCCCCCCCACTTCCCCCTCCGCTGGACCAGCCATGAGGAATTTGTGGAGGGGGAAGTGGGGGGGGGGGCAGGGAGCATGTCGGGTGCCAGGCCAACCCTACCATCATGTTTGCCATTGCCGCCCTTGCCACCGCCGCCTGCCACCCCTGACCCCGCCTCCACCAACCCCGCCGCCAAGACCAACCCAATCCCTGCCCCTCCCACCGCCGCCACCGCCGCTAACCCTAACCCCGTTGCCCTTGCTGCCCTCGACCTCGCTCTACCCCTGACCCCCGCTGCCACTGATCCCAACCCCCCACCATCCCCCATCCCCATTGCCATCGCACTTGCCTCCCCTGCCGCCACTGCCCCGACCCCATCTCCACCGCCATTACTGCTGCCATCCCTGCCCCTCCCACCACCACCAACAATGACCTTGACCCCGCCCCTCCATCAACCGTGCAACCTTCGCCCCCCCCCGCTGCCGCCGATCTCGGCCGCCACCGCTGCTGTCACTGCTGCCAAGTTTGGGCACTCAGTGGCAAAAAGTTTCACCATCCCTGGACTAGAACTTTGGAGACTAGGGTTACAATCCCCACTTGGCCATGGAAATGCCATGTGGAATTGGTAAAACCACTCCCTAAATATGCTATTTACCTTGGAACCCCTCTTAGGGTAGCTATAATTCAGTTGCAGCCTAACAGCACATACCTGTATCTGTTGTGTGAAGTAACTCACAGATTCAGGACAAAAAGCCGGGGTTGTTTTTTTTCCTTCCACCCAATCATTTCTCCTTATTTCCATACTGAGCAGACACATTTCTTGAAAACTAATGAGTAGCTGGAACGCTCTGACAAATACCATGCCTCCAGGGTGCCATACCACATGTAATGCAACTAGGGTGCCAAAAGGCATGACTGGAAACAGGTACCTGCATTGTAATCATTCCAGTCCCCAAGAATGGGCAGGTCTTGCCTAAGGAGAATCCTCCAGCACAGGAGCAACCTATAAATGCCCTCAATATCTTTTGAAAGAAAGGTTTGATCATTCAACAATAGCAAGACAGACAGCAGGGAGTTAACGCTTCCACTTGTAAATCTCTGTTTCATATAAGTGCTATTTGGCTGTCATCGCATCACTAGAACAACAGAAGAAATCAATATTTCCCCGCCTCCTCCTCCTTTTTTAAAAAAAGGGTCCTCATCATTTCCATTATTTCAACCAAGACATATATAGGAAAAATGTACTCAGGTCTGAATAATAGCATGATTCATTCATGTATCTCTGAAAGCTTGGATGATCAACATAACATCTCTGCTATGATTAATACCCAAAGGGGTGACAGTCACTGTTACCCATTAACATAATGATACTTGTTCAGGGTGTGGTAGCACAAAGGGCTTTTCTCAGGTCTCATCAACAACAAGGAAATTTGCTTTATCCTTTATTTTATTTCCTTTATTTAACATTTTTCTTAATTAAATATTAACCACAACACTCAAACAAAATCCTGTACAAAAATGCCTCTGTTATACTTTCACGGGGCATAACTAGGTCTGTGAGCATGTCCGAATGCATGGTGGGATATACAGGTATATCATGTTAAATGCAATGTAGAGCAATGCATTGTGAGTTGAAGAATGTATCTGAATATAAAACTAACATAAGCCCATTGTTTCAGTTCCAGTAAAAGTATGCCTACATCTGTGAGTCTCCAAGAGCTTGGAACCCTTGGGGTGTGGTGTGTGCGCGTTGCGTTGTTACAGTCGCAACCAACTCATTGTGACCCCATGTCCATGGAGTTTTCTTGGCCGGAATAGTGGAGTGGTTTGCCAGTTCCTACTCCGGGCGCCTACAGCACTTGGTATTCCCTGGTGGTCTCCCATCCAAGTACTAACCAGGGCCGACCCTGCTTAGCTTCCGAAATCAGGCGAGATTGGGTGTGCTCAGGACATCTAGGCAGCCTTGGGGAGGGGAGAGTAAATTGTTGCCCTAATTGCATTTCATTTCCTGGTAGCTCAGTCAATCGTTTAGGCATCTGGCTGCAGAGCCAGAGTTTGGGAGTTTGACTCCTCACTATGTCTCCTGTGAGAAGAGCCAGTCTGTGTAGCCTTGGGTAAAATATGCAGTCCCAGAGTGCCCACAGAAGAAGGGAAAGGTACACTACTTCTGAGTGTTGTCTACCTGGAAAACCCTGAAAAAGGTCACCATAAATCAGAATTGACTTGACAGCATGGTTAATCTGGTTGAGCCCATCAGATGATAAGCATTACTGTTCCTGAAGCCAGAAACAGAGATCACTGCAACTGGAAGGGAGGAATTCTTAACTAATATCTGAATATCTGAATGTCACAGCATGAGCACCTCTCACCTCTGTGATTATACAGGTTCTCTTACTTCGTTTGGTGACTGGTCATTAAGATGTAAATGCAGGATTACTTGGAAATCTGATCACACATGGAGAGACAGCCTCAGCCTTCTCTCTGCAACTTATATGTGTTCTCAGCTCGAGGCTGTCTGCAACATCTGTTTCAGGCCTGAGTCTGTTATTGTACCGTAACTGATTACCAACCTGTTAACATTGCCTTTTTCAGACGTTAGACAGCACCCCTTCAGCCCAATGGCCCTTCCTAAATCCAACGGGGGACAGAGCTGGCCACCTCCATGCTACCAGTCACCTTTGGATCACAATATAAGGCTGTTGGAAATGACACCACTAACACCTCCTGTAAACTTTTGACTTTGCTTAGATTTTAGTTTAAAGCTTTAAAGGGTTAGTCTTCAGTACAGGGTCACCTGCCTCTGTGTCATGCCTCCATGATGAGAAATGGACTGGGAAACCTCACCACCCACCCACCTGTGTCGGTAACAGGATGACTTCTCTGCAGATGCAAAATCAGAAATGTTCTTATAATTTTTTTTTAAAAAAATTACTATCCTTGCCTTCTCCCACAAGAGGCAAGTATGTGATAGGGTGACTTATGTGCCTGCTGAATTTGCTGTTCAGCTGGTCCGTGTGAATGGACAATGTCAAAGTCCCTGATCTCCTTCTCTCTATATTTATGCTTGAATCAATTGTGGACTGATTGGCTGTTCAAATAAAGGATAACTTCAAAACAAGGAAAGTCACTTGGCAGCCCTTCACATAAAGGATCGTGATTTTTCAGAGAGGTGACATAGCCACCCTATGTGCGTGTATTGTGTTGTTACAGTCATGACTGACTCTTCATGACCCCATGTCCACGGAGTTTTGTTGGCAGGAATACTGGAGTGGTTTGCCAGTTCCTACTCCGGGTGCCTACAGCACCTGGTATTTCCTGGTGGTCTCCCATCCAGGTACTAACCAGGGCTGACCCTGCTTAGCTTCCAAAATCAGGAGATATCAGATGTGCTTAGGAATCTAGGCCCTACCTCCCCCATATCTTCAAGCTCCTACTCAATGGCAGGCTTCTCATGCTAGTCTTGAAAGGGTGGTAGGGATATAGGCATACATGTAAACCAAATTTCCATGTCTACTGCAGATTTGGCCTTATTAGCCTGTAGCTGCTGTATACCACCTGCCTTCACACTGCTGTCGTGCAGATGTGGGGCTCCTTTATGTGCCCTGCTTCCAGAGTTATTATCCTTCCAATGGATGACCTTTGAAATAAAGCACTCAAGAAGCATGTTGGAGAAGACAGTTCTATTTGGTGAAAAGTTTTATGTGGGGGTTTTCCAGACAACCTAAGTGGTTTAGGTATGGGATGGTTAAGTGTGTGCCTCTGCCACTCAGCTCGGTGCCAAACCTCCAAAGGTATTAATTGGGCCCTGGTGACAAGCTGGGATGGACCTGAAAGTCATCAGATTTTTCCTAGAAACAGATGTGAAGTCTAGTATTTGTGGTGAGAAACACCAAGGTTCATGTGTTCTTTTAACCACTCTGTTTTGGTGGCTATAATTTTGTCAGGAATTTGTTTTGAGACGGAGAGCTTTCCATGCTCAATCACTGCTTGGAAACAATTTTTTCTTTTTCCACTTGGCAGTTGAAAAAATACCACAATTTACATGTGAAGCTCCGACCTTCCTCTGCCTCTCCCCAGCCCAAGGCAGGCACTTTACTGTATTGCTTGGATGACAGCTTAAAAAGATAGATGGATGGAGCTTGTTCACTCGTATTCTTTTCATCCTAACAACATGAATAATGTGCATGACCAATGGGAGCTGACCCCATGACCAAGTCAGGAAAATATTGGAGTTCACATTTCCTTTACAGCCCAAAACATTAGATGCGGCAGCGGGAAGGGTGGGTGAGGAGAGACTGAAACCTAGATACATATCTGGTCAAACATGTCAGTTCAGTAATAGGTAAGCAAAACAGAAGGCTCGTGAAAAAAATATATAGACTTGGTGTAATGTATAGGACGTCTTCATATAAGAAGTTTTGACTCCAAGCACAGAATTTTGAATAAGATTTCATGCATAGCTCTGCCTATTACCATGCCAGATCTGGATGGGGTGAGGGGAGCTCTCTTACAATATCCCTAGCTTAATTTTAGGCTGCTTTATATATGACAGATGGGTACTCTGGGCATACACCAGACCCTAAAATCCAGAAATATCTAAAGTTTCATTTCTCCTTTACTTGCATGGCTGCAGTTCAAACGTTTACTACCTTTCGTGGGTGTCCCAAGATGCCCCCAAAGAGAAGCACTTGTCTTCCCAAACTCTCCATTGATTTTTTGCTTTCATCCATCCTGACAACTGTACTGTGTTGTAGTGGTGTGTGCGATGTACACTAATAAAAACACATCCCACTATTCAGCTTTAACTCCATGGGAAAGAATTCCTGTAGTCACTCCTTTCATCTGTCACAGTCTGTTGCTAAATGATATATTAAACATGCCGCTGGCTGGATAATTCATGGAGTTACGTAGCTGACTGAGGAGACCGAGGTTGGGAGTTCGATTCCCCAGTGAGTAAAGCCAGCATGTGTAGCCTTTGGGAAGTTGCCTCATCCCAGGATGCCCCGAGAAAAAAGGAAAAGTAAACCACTTCTGAGTATTTTCTAGCTGGAGTGTCCTGAAAAAGAATCACCATAAGTCACAATTGACTTGGTAGCACATTGTTGTTGTTGTTGTTGCTGCTGCTGCTGCTGCTGTTGTTGTTGTTGTTGTTGTTGTTATTTATGGTATGCTATTTCATAGTGATAATAAACAGCTGCATTAACAACAATCCTAGTCTACATGTTGCAGATGCGAAGTTTCGAACCTGAAGGAGGGTAGTTACTGTTGTTTCTTATTCCTGAGAATTTACTTTGGTGTTCTCTAGTTACACAAAGTTCAGTTAATGAAAATGTAAAGGTGTACAATGAACAAAGAAAATTCACTTGTTTGATATTCAGGACTTTTTGTGCCACTTTTCACAGAGTGGGTCTAGATCAGGAAACAAAAAAGATCAAAAGACCGCTCAGATCAGTTGACTTGTAGACATGCTCACAGTTTGCATAAAGCTAACACGTAGGCCTAAATCCAAAACACCACTAACACAAGGAAGACAGTGGTCCAGGACAAATATAGCTGGCTGGATAGCTGAGTGAGTCATGGATTTGGAAGCTGACCCAGGGGTCAGGAGTTCGATTACCTACTGTGCATTCTGGGAGAAAAGCCAGCCTGTGTGGCCTTGGACAAGCCATATGGTCCTAAAGCATCCCCAGAAAAAGTGAATGATAAACCACTTCAGAGTATTCCATGCTGAAGAAACCCTAGAATTGATTTGTTGGCACATAATTATGATTAGGAGAGTTACAATGGATTTTCCAGTTGTGTCAGCATTGGCCCGTGGATGCGCTAGCTGATCATATTGTGCTACTGGACAACATCATCTACATCCTCTAGCATACTCATTGACTGATGTCTACAGGACAGTCCTAGCACATGTTTTTATGTGTATATTTGCTAGTTAGAAGTGGCTAAAGACACTACTTTGAGGCTGTGCAAGTGTACATGGCAAAGAATTGATGTCATTTGTGCTGGAGGAATAGCACTACCAGAAAGTGACCATAAGTCTTTTGCTTCTATGCAATCACATCCCAAAAGCAGATTACTTCCACACAAATGGATGAAACTATTGTTACTCTAGGTATACCCAATGTGAATAGCTTCAAGGAATGTCTGTGTAAAGTCCGAGGTTGTTAAAATCTGATTGACTGTAATTCATGTTAGCACCTAAATATAAAAAGGGCCTAGGAGTCTGGGCACATTTAGATGAAGACATAGTCCAGGCTTAGTCTAGGAAAAGACACTAAAGGGGTCCTATTGAATAAAGGAATGGTCAAGAAGTAAAATCCTTTATAAATTCCACTGATTCAAATGGGCTACAATAAAGTCACCGCTACAACAAATCCATTTAAATTAATGGAACCTATGGAGGAGTTGAGTCACTAAATCTCCATTTATTCACTGGGCCTAATGTAGTTCTATTTACTATGCTAAGTAATGGGATTTGGGCCACAGGCATAAGCAAAATATGTGGCATTTTAGAATGAGTTTCTCAGCTCCTTTTTCACTACAAATGCTAGACTTTGCAACTGTTTCAAGGAAGCTGCCATCCTGATGACTTTCAGGTCCATCCTAGCCTGTCACTAGGGTCCAATTAGTACCTTGGAAGTTTTTATTTAGCCTGAGTTTCTATTTGAATTTAATCTCCATGGTAAATTGGAGTAACTTTAAAGGTAAAAGGTAAAGGTTCCCCCCGCACATGTGTGCTAGTCGTGTCTGACTCCAGGGACGATGCTCATATTTACTTTACTCCAATTTAATTCAGCTTAATTTGGCCCTTGTGGTTCTCATGTTAAGGATATGAGCCAGGATTCTTTATAGAACTATGGAAATGACATGGACCACTTAGGAAAGGCACAAGGTAGTCATATGAGATAATGTAATCCAGTGATGAATTGGTATCTACATTAAGCCAAATGAACCACCTCAGTTTCATAAAAAATATCTCGAATATGTTGTGCTGCAAAGTACTTACTTTTTCTACAGCTCTGTGAGGATCTACATCACCTTCAATACAAAGCACAGCCAATTAAATCTTACATGTGCATCATGAAAGAAGAATAAATCATGTGTTTTAAAAGAGAACAGGAATAAACAAATCATTGGTTAAAAAAAGATCAGGGGACAGAAACTGACTGGTTTGGGGAGGGGAGAGAGGGAAGAGAGAGAGAGAGAGAGAGACTCCTCACATTTGTATTATTGTTTGAAAGGCTTGGGAAGTTTTCTGCCAGCATATAATCCATAGTAGCTGTTTATGCTTAGGTGTCAGACTTTTGACATGGTGGAGGATATTATAGCCCAGTATAATATTTGGCTTTTAATTTTGGCAGTTAGAGGCCTAGCCTTCTAGATCGGCAAAGGCAACATGGTTTAAGACATGAATTCGGCTTGTCCATGCCAAAAGGAAAACAAGCGGTCCCTTTCAGAGTCTTAATGAAATCATTAATTATGTCAGCAACTCAAGTGATAGATCTCCACACACTTTGGGCTGCTTCAACAACAGAGTGGCTTTCTGGGTGTCTTGGAACTTTTGGGAAAGGGTCTTCTTTACATGGACGTGGTCCAGTCTCAAATAATTGTGCCATTCCACGGATTTCTCTTGTGCCATTCCTATCCCCTGCCTTTTCCATAAAAGAACTCAGCTGGCGTTTCAACGGAGAAAGTTGACAGGCGTCTTGCATGCTGTAATGGTGCCATGATGCAACCAAGGCTAACTTCTTGGACCTGAAAATATACCACACATCGTATTCAGGAGGTGACTCTTTCAATAGCCTGCTTTCATTTTTGTTAAAATTTACTCTGAGCTCCTTTCCAATATTTAAAGGTAGTTCTTAGCACCTTCCAGGACCATTTTTCTTGATATAAACATTCACACATGTTTACTTTCTTGGAGACTTTGCTAAAAAAAGATTGGCCTCTATATGTATAGGCCAGTATCTGGGCTTATGCTGGGGCGGCAG
Source organism: Phrynocephalus versicolor (assembly GCA_023846285.1). NCBI lineage: Eukaryota > Metazoa > Chordata > Lepidosauria > Squamata > Agamidae > Phrynocephalus > Phrynocephalus versicolor. The sequence continues at coordinate 4,576,559 of JAHTLZ010000274.1, read as the reverse complement.
CCGGGGGCACGGAGGTGGAATTCAAGGAAGGAATGTTTCCAGTTAATGTGGAGAACTAGCCAACTGTATTTTCAGTGATAATGAAAAATTGAGAAAAGTTAAATATACAAAACTCCTGTAGCAGATGCTCATTTCACCCTGTTAATTTACTGTGCTCCAGTAAGATCAGCAGTGACGTTCTAAGTGCAAAACTGCTTCTGATGTGCCTAACCATCCCTTGTTTTTCAGTCAGGCCTTCTCTTGCCTCAGAGGAAGGTGATACACCCAAAACATTTCTGATGAAAGAAAGTAAATTAAGAGGAGAGCATCCACGCTAAGACTGATTGTTACATGAGCATGCCCTGGACAATGCACTGACTCACAACAACAACTTGGAAATGCTGCTTTTTGGACAACTCCCAGCATCTCCCAGGCCTAAAGGATTCTGGGAGTTGTAAGCCAAAACATGGTTTTTTCAACTCTGCATACAACCGGCTTCCTCTCAGCACAACTGAAAGAATCTGTTGTGTTGCCTGGAACCCTCCTGGGAGGGTCATAATGTTCCTCTGCAGCAAAACTGGGGCATCGGCAAACAGCATTATGTATCTATCAAACAGCCATACGTGTGTAGGATACAATGGCATACACAGTTTCAGGAAAAAGAGCAACGTCACTAAAGAGAGACACCACTGTGAGCAGCCTTCAGGAATGAAGAAACGAGCAGGCCAGAGGACTGATTGCAGTGACCTTCTCCAGGACTAAAATCAGATGCCTCCTCTCCTTCCTCCATGCTTTAAAACAGGAGAGGGATCAGGATGGTTCCAGCATGTTGACTGAAAGAAGAGCAACCCCTTTATCCCTCTTGTGGAATAGGAGCATGGGAAACCCGTGTGCCCATTATTAGTCAGTCATATTTGGATTGATGCTCCTCCTTCCTTACTGTAGGTGGTGCTGTAATTAGCAGTTTTGATAGCGCTTCAGTGCTGTTTGCTTAAGCTAAACATAGATTGGTGGATACAGGCAGAGGAGAGTGGGGTGGGGTGGAATGCCTGAGTCTGTGCATGCGGGGGCCTTGTGGTTCCACATGAGCTGAACATGCGTTTTACTCTGTCTAGGAAGAGCATCTGGCGGGTGGTATACAAGCAAGCGCAAGAGGTGGAACACACAAGCAGGATCATAGCAACAAAGGGTGAGATTCTGCCTGTGCCGCAGCAAAGTTTAGCAGCCTCTTAAAATCTGTGACCTGGGTAGCCTCAGTCTAGTATTCTGCTTATACAGAAGACATTCCACCTGCCAGCAGAAACTTCCTCTTCCGTGGGCTGCTCTCTCGAGAGCACCAGGTTTAAATGGTTGGGCTCCATTTGGGAAAGAAGATGAAGGAGAGCCTCTCAGCAGGTGCTCACAGGAACTTCTGGGCGTGCCAGCTGGAAGTGGGTCCCTTCCCCTATCCCTTCCCCCGAGAGACAGAGATAAGTACCAAGCTGGGAAGAATAAGCCCAGAGCCCAGATGAGGTGCTGATGGAAAGCCTGTACCCATTGCTTTGCCAAGAGGCCAGTGACATTTGGGAAAGTGGCCACATATCTCGGTATCACCCAGTCTGCCAAGTCTCTGTGGTAAAGGAGTGCCCTCCGACACCATTTCACTTCCACCGCCTTGCCCTGCTGCACAGTTCCAGCATGCTGAGTTAACATCTGTAGGAGACATGCGTTTGTGTTATTAAACAAACAGAGAGCAGAAAAACCTGCTTGATGGTGTTAAGTTTAAAAGCAGGGTGCCGAAACATAAACAGCAGTTGAAAGGGTGGATGAGGCAGCAATTATTGCAAGTTTTCACAAATCATGCTGTCTGAAGAATGTAAGTCTTTTTCAGAAACTCAAAGTGAGAAAGAGGTCCCCTGAAGATCATCTTGTCCAACCACCTCTTCAGTGCAAACTCCACAAAACCAGTGAGCAACCACTCCTGGGTAAAGGACTCCAATGGAAGAAACTCCCGCTCTGAGGAAATTTGTTTCGCTGACAAGCAATGTTTACTCTTTGGAACAGGAAAGGTTCCTCCTGGAGTTTACCAAAAACACATTTCTCTGCAATTCCCACCTGTCAGTCCTGCTGCCATTTAGAGCAACAGGGAACAATTTCACCCCATCTTTTTCATCTGAGAGCATTTCAGCTACAGTGGTGCCTTGTATAAAGGAATTAATTCGTTCCAAATGAAATTCTGTTAAGCAAATTTTCCTTTATACAAATTCCCCATAGGAATGCATTGAAAACGGAGTAATCCCTAATTGTGACCATTTTTATATTGTATGGATTCACCCCATAGGTGATTCTGTTAAGCAAATTTCCCCTATCTCCAGAATTTGTTTATGTTGTACAGATTTTATGTTATACAAACTGTTTGTTATAGGAGGTCCACTGTATTTGAAATCTGCTATCTTGTTTCTTCCCATCATCCCTTTCACCTGCGAAATTGTTCCTTGCAGGACTTGGTTTCTTTTAGATTCCTCATCTTAGCTTCCTATGCACATGTTCTCTCTCTTTTTCAAGGGACAGGAACCTTACAGGATCTCATTCTTGCACTGAAATCTCTTCCTGTGAGGTCTCCTTGGAGAGAATTCTTATAGGACAGCCCATATGCCTCCTATTATTTTCTATGCAAAAGAAAAACACAAAATTCCTAAGCAGGATGCTATCCTGTGCAGGACAGTTCCTTCCACAAAAATGCACTGTTTTCTGGGCTCCCCATTCTGTACAGTCCTGCAATGTCACATCCTGCACAGGGTGAGTCATGGCTTATATTTGTGTGGTGGCTCATCTTGTGCAGAATGGGACACTGCACTGCACGGGATGGGTGGTTACTTGCACAAAAGGAAGCACAACTCAAACAGGCAGATATTCTTCGTCTTCTTTGTAAGTGTACCTTCCTGCTGCGTAATGCCCCTTCTAACAGACATTTCCATATGGCTAAGCCAGAAAAAGCAAAAAGAAAAAGCTTTTCTGTTAAGAATGTTGTGCAGGATTGGAGAATGTCTTGGATAGTACATATGGTGGGAATATTTTTAATAAATGAGGAAAAACTGAGAGCAGGGGTCAGGAAAGTGCAGGGAAAGTCTCACTGGTGAAAAGCCAAATATTGGCAAGATTGAAACATTCCCCAAGAAACTGTCATATCCTTAGTGTCCAAGAACAAGAAGCTCATGGGCTGTATAGGGTGGGTAGATTCATTTTTTTTTAATAAAGCTGCTCTAGTCGTGAACTACATATATGCTTTTAGTGCAGTGGGTCCTAACCTTGGGTCCCCAGATGTTCTTGGACTACAGCCCCCAGAAATCCTAGCCCGCACAACTAGTGGTGAAGGCATCTGGGATTTTTAGTACAAAAACAGTTGAGAACTTGTGGTTAGGAATCACTGCTTTCAAGTTACAGTGGTTCCCCACCCATTCTCAGTTCATATACTGTGGTCCCGCTATATCGTGGGACCACAGTATATGAAAAAAGACCCCCTGGGGTAAGGGGGGAAAGGCCTGGGTTAAGGGGGGAGGGCCTGTCAAAGGCCTCAGAAATGACTTCCGGTTCACAGGGAGGCCCTTTTGGGGGGGCCTCCAAAAGACCTGGAAAGTCTCTCGCAGGCCCCTTAGGGGTAGCGCCAGGCTGGGGGTAAGTACAAGAGCCCCCAGCTAGGCACCCCAGGTCCAATCCGACCTGCATCCTTATATCGCGGATTTTCAATTATCATGGGTCGGGTTGGGTCCTTAATCCCCATGATAGGTGGCGGGGGGGGTCACTGTAGTACAGACATGTCCAAACTTTGGCCCTCCAGATGTTTTGGACTGCAACTCCCACAGTCCTTTGCCATTGGCAATCTAAGCTTAGAATTCTGGGAGCTGTGGTCCAAAACATCAGGAGGGATGAAGTTTGGGCATGCCTGCTGTAGTACATTAAAACATCACTCTAAAAAAAGCAACCTCTCATATGTCCCAGGGCTCTTCATCAAGCGGGGCATTGCAGAACTTGAAATTGAGATTATGAAAGAAACATTTTTTAAAAAAAAAATCCTGCCGGCCAAATATTAAAGCCAGAGGATCTGTAGACAAGTCCAAGACTCATGCTGTTGATTGGCAGACACGGCATATGGTGTGAAGGAGGAGATTTCAGGGAGGTAAAGACATGGTTTTCTCCATCTGGACAGACACAGACATGGAGATGTAGATAGTGAGGCTGCTGTCCTGTTGGAAATGTGAAGAGCAAGGGTTGTGCAGGTGGAGCATTCCACATTTGCCCCAGTTGGTTGGAGACCGCACTACTGAAAAGAACAGGGATTGCTTGCTTTGCCAGGGCTGCTGGATTCCCCCTTCTGGAGACTGCAGGAGAAGAGAGGAACAGTGCACTGAACCACAGCACATGCCCTCCCAAAGGATGAAATAGCCCAATTGTTTTGGGAGTGTGATACCCAGAACTCGACAACAGGTTTCAAGCATGTCTTCACTGATGTATAATAAAGTTATTGATTTTTATGTGATGGCTACTGTGTTTCTGTTAAACCAGCTTGGAATTGCTTTAGCTTTTTAACCAGCTATATCATATTCATAGTCTGCGAGTGAACCACTAGGATATCCAGCCCCATTTCACAGATACTGCTGCCATGCCAGAGGTCTACTTGTGACTCTCTGCCTGCAACTCTCCTGAATTCCATCTCTGCAAGACAGCCAGAACGTCAAGCAAAAAATGCAAAATGAGAGGGGGGTGGAATTGTTGCACTTGAAAAGCTAACTCTAAGCTTTTGTTCACATTCAACTATAGCAGTTTCTTGTACAGACTGCTACTTCTTTGAAAACCCCAAAAGCAACGGTCTACGTGTATCTCTCCTGAATTTCATCTTATCAGCTAAAGCCTATCAAGACACTTTTTGAAGTGAGCTCAGAGCTCATTATAACCCAGAGTTTAGAAAGCTACTTTTACAAAGTAAGAACATCTGATCTTGCCTGATTTCGGAAGCTAAGCAGGGTCAGCCCTGGTTAGTACTTGGATGGGAGACCACCAGGGAATACCAGGTGCTGTAGGCGCCTGGAGGCGCCTGGAGTAGGAACTGGCAAGCCACTCCAGTATTCCTGCCAAGAAAACTCCATGGACATGGAGTCACAAAGAGTCGGTCACGACTGTAATGACACAACACACACACACACCCTGTGTTTCTAAATCTTCAGGATTAATCTTCATCAAAATAGCTTTAATTCAGAGGATTGATAAGAGAATAGTATAAAACTGACACATTCCTATTAAAATGCTTCAAATATCCTCAGTGTGGTTTTTAAGGATACCTAGAAAATGTTCTTCATTGTGCCAATGAAGCAACTTTACTTCTACCTTGTTACAAAAAAAAAGAGGAGTATAGTAACTAGTAACAAGTAACACAGCAACTTGCAATTCATTGCTTGGAAGCGCTGTTGCAGTGCCCTGAGCCCTGGCTCCACTCTGCCACTGCACACCCAATCACATCCTACATGTAATATATAGAAATATGCAGTTAACTCCTATTCAAGTTGTACTTGTAGGAACCTGACTGGGTTGACAGAGACCCAAGATTCTGCATAGCTTCCTCCTGTTCTCATCTGTTGTTTCTTAACACTGGAAATTTCAGACAGTGAGCCAATTAGCTTCCCAACTGGCTAACTGTGATCTCATGCAGGTGTGCTGCTGCTTCCTTCCAGGGGAAGATGAGGTGGGGGAGAACAGGCAAAGGTGAGATGAATGAAATTAATGCAGAAGGTTGTGACTGCATTGTTACAATGCATCACAAGGGTAGAGGTGTGTGGAAGTTTGGGGGCAATAATTTCTGGCATGAGAGACATCAAGTCAGATGGGCCAGGCTCACGGAAGAAAGACTGGAGCTCTGGAATCTCTATTAAATTAATGCATGAGCAGCAATTAAAGGGAGGCAAATAATTAGGAGACAGCATCACTTACCAGGGAAGCACATTGGTGGTATCACACAAAATGGCATTATATAAGGATGCCAAATTCTATTTTAGACCACACTCATTTTCCTCCCGAATATTTTGCCACACACATATAATGGAGGCCACTCAGTTGTCTCTGATTCTTGCACTCCTGAAGGCTTTTGTATGTCAATAGCCTGCACTGGCGATGGAGCTCACACGAAGGGCACCTTATGGGATGGAGCAAGGGAAGGCTACGGACAAGTTGTCACAACAGAGGAGAACTGTCTGTCATGTAGTCCTGGTCTGCAACCACCATGGACAGCTCACTGGGTTTAACCAGCCGGCCCAAGGCGTTCATAAACTCCACTGGAGCCACACAACCTGATTTTGTTTTTTATTCCTCTGGAGCTTTGCCACGCTCCAGAGCAAATGCCAACAGCATTCACCATGCAGCTATATATAGAAGGAACAGACTTTATGAATTAAATAACTGAATCGTTGCCCTCTTCAAAATTGAAAGTCAATCTACTGGTAGACACACAGAAGGTCTACTGGATTCTAAGAGCCAGACAGCAGGTTTGGCAAAACACATTTCACTGTTTCTCTCTCTCTCTCTCTCTCTCTCTCTCTCTCTAAACAACTGATATGTTTATAGACATACAGCGAGAAAAATATTTTGTATAAAAAATTGTTACAGCTTAGAAAGTGGGAGCGGCTCCAGCAAGTAAAGGAAGGCTTGTCTGTTCCATCAACTCATCCACCCTTTCATAGCAGCAGGAAGTGTCTACATACCAGGGAGGAAAGTGTGTGTGTTGGGGGGGGGGGATTACTGGAATTCAGGAAGCAAACTGCTGATTATCACAGACCATCTCTGTGGGAGGGTCACTTCCTAGCAAGATAGATAGATTAACCCCTGGCTTTTGCAATGGGAGGGTGAACTGCACTTGAGTGAAGAGCTGGAAAAGAGTACCTCTGTGAAGATTCTCAGTCATCCAGATGAGTTTATCTGGAAGTTGAGTCATGACTACTGGACTTCTTTTTTGAGAGATAGAAACATTTCGCTGTTCATCCAAACAGCTTCATCGGTAAACAAGAAGAGGTAAACACAAGGGGTAAAGAAGCTTTGCAGGGTAGTTCACCTACTGAGTAGTGCCGTAAAACTAAGATCAAGAGGGATCTATAGATACACAAACACACCCTTTATTTGAAATGTTGTCCTCCTGAGGTGGGAGAGGCATCTTCTCCTAGGCTGCACTCATAGGAAGAGCATCCTGCTGGTGACATTCGAAAGGGAGAGAGAATGGCAAGCCATGCCTTCAAGGGGCTCCCACTTGCCCCCAGCCTCTTTTCTAATTCCTCCTGGCTCTTTCATTTCCCAGGATATGCTCAGAGCCCTTTCCTTAGGGGAGGGAAAGGCCTAGTTAGGTGTTCTCCGGTGGGCACCTGCCCAACTTTGTGCAGCAAAGACTGCGCCGGGAAAGGGAAGGAGTGCAATCAGATAAGAGCATTCTTATGGGCTGAAGTCGTGCAACGGCATGCTTTCGCCGATGGGATCACTTCAAACAGAAGACCCGGACAGGCAATTTAACAGAAACGCAACCCAAGGTGTGTTTGGAAGAACCCGGCTCCGCTCCATCGCTGCCCCAAGACTTCTTGTTTTCCTTTTTAAAGGAGAAGGGGCCGTGGAAAAAAGGGGGGGAGGAGGCATCCCCCCCTCCACGTGTCAGTCGGAGTGAAGTTGGGACGCCGAAAGGCCATGGCTCACGACTTAGGCATCCCTCGAGGTGTTCACTTCAACCAATGACATGGAGAGGATGGCGCGGGCCATCCCCTCGCAACCTCCGTTTGCTCGAGGCGTGGCGAGGAGGGGGCCGTCGGCACCCAATCAACTCGGCACCCCCCACCCCACCCCACCTCCGCCTTAGAAACCACGTGATCACAAGGCCCATTCAAGACGGCTGGGTCTGTCTGTGACTTCACGTGCTCCTTTAGGGGAAAACAAGAGGGGTTCTCCGGCCCCACCCCAGTTTCCCTGTGAATACATAGATATATATAAAAGGAAATCCCTCTCTGTTCCTTCATTGATTCCAAGAGTTAGAGAAAAGGAAGCACCTGCTTCTGTTTTATTTTTATTATTATTACTATCAGCATTATTGTTTTTCAGTTCTGCCTATTTTTCCAGCGCAGAATAAAAACTCCTAAAGTTGGATTCCTGGAGGAACCTGCCAGAGAGCTCCCTTATTGTGGTTAGCTTGGAGAGGAAGTTGAGAGCGAGAAAGAAAAAAGACAAAATAACTTTTTGCAACGACGCTAGAGAAAAATCAGCTTGATCAAGCTGTTCTCTAAGAAGGCAGAGGAGTCCCTCTCAAGGAAAAGGTGAAATAAATAGCGATAATGTGAGAGAACCTCTTATTCTAAGCTTTCTTCCCTACGGTTGTAAGTTGATTCTGCGTTTTGTTTTTTTAAAAACGTCCTGCACAGTAACATGCATTTATATTAATTTTCAAGGCAGCATGAAATGGGAAAGGAGGGGTGCTGTGTGGAAGAGCTCTTATTATTCGGGGTTGCATTGTTTGTTAAGGATCAAGGACAATATGCTTGAAAAAATCAAGCGACGGGGTAATAGACAGCGTCACTGTTGTGTTTGTATAGATCATAGCATGTGTTTGTTGCTTGGATAACGTGCCGCTTGAGGCTTGTGGTTTGGCTGCGAAAACAGTGTCTACGTACATGGCTGCCGAACATCTAAGATCGCAGTCCTGGTTGCTTGACCTGAGAACAAGCTGGTCTGAAGGCAAAGGGCCGCCCGCCAAACCCTCGGTAACTAGACCTACCGCCGGGTTGACCCGCGGGACAGTAATCTCATCTACCTGTATTGGGGAATGGCGTGCCCCTGCCTCGGACTTGCTCTCGCTTTAAAAAGCACCTGGTCAGATCTCTCTCACTGAAATGAGAAGACTTGGCGCATCTACATCGAAAATATTGAGTCGGGGCGGGCTTGTAATCCTGTCAGAAAGCCAGTCCTGTCCCCGATAAATGGCCAAATGGAAGAGATTAAAATGTAACTGAATTTGTAACGTGTCCACTAGGCGCTCTACTTGAAATCGGTGGCAGCGGCCGGTGGTGTAGGTCCCATTCTCTTCCAGGAGACGTGCGTAAGAGCCCTTCCCGCTAGGACTGCGATCCCAGGTTTTGGATACATTTCCTCTGGGAATTGAGCCCCATTGGACGCCGCCGTCCGGCTTCCTTCCGAGTATACATGCTTGCAAACCGGTGGAGTCCCCTGACGCGACCGAGACATAAGACACCCACGTCGTTTCCCGGGGATCTCCTGACTTTTTGTTTCAAGAGGTTCAGACAGATTTTGCTGAATCTACCGCCTGCTGCGGGATTGCTGGATCGTCGTGTTTGGGCTCCCGGTTAGAAAGGAACGTTCCTGTGAGCCAGTAGCAAAATTATCAAATGCACCTTGTCTGAGCGGGCCATGAAACTGTAAAGCAAACCTTGGGTCCAATGATCCAGTCTCCCAGGGACCTCCAGATTTATTGCAAGAGTTTCTCTGATCAGGACAGGCAACAGGTTTTAATAAAGTAAGCCCGGGGCTTCCATATCTTCCCAGCCCCCCAGCCCTCTGCTTTTTGATACCAAATTCACGTGCGTAGTTCGGGGGCACCTTGTCGCGCAAGGAAGCTAAAAGAAAAGCTAGATTTATGCTACTTCTGGTGGGGGGGGGGGGGGTGTTTGCCGCAAACGCCTAAGATGATTCCTTTGGGTTTCATCCGTCCTCTTGTTGTTCATTTGAGCGCGAGATCCCAGGCGGAGAAAGGAGAATCCCCGAGCCAGCCCGGCAGAAAGGGTTAACGTCACAGAGAAAAAGGGGGGGCTGGCTAACCTCCAGCTGCTCCCAGCTGTTCTTTTGGGTGCTGGCGATCGCAAAATACCACCCGGAACATTTTCTCACATACCCAGATTAAACGAAAGCAAGGTTTTGTTTTTTTCTCTCGCCTTCCCCGCCCCCACCGTCCCGGCTCCGTGGAAATTGACACAGATTTGCATTGCCCCGCGGATTCGGGGCTGGGTGGGTCGCTTTCCCGTCCAAAGCCTCCCCTGCGTCTGGAGGTGGGGGTAGGGGGTGGGGGTGGGAGAACGAAAACTTTCCACAAACTTTTAACTCTCTGGTCGCGGAGCAAGATTCCCACCACCAGACACGAGGGAGGTCCGATCGCCCGCCCTGCACTGCCCTGCCCTGAACGTCGGAATCACGCGCTAGCAAACTGCGGGCCCCGCGGATTGGGGGCGGGGGCGAGCTTAGCGCACTTTTTAAAAGGACCCTTCCGAGGATCTAGCCAGAGGGGCGTCCGCCCCTGTCTGAGGAAAGTGTGCCTCGGCGGGAAAGCGGGAGATGGGGATGTACGACGGCACGGTGGCGGGGAAGAGGGAGGTTGACTGGGCTCCGCGGCGTGGGTCCGAGGGCCGCTTAGCTGAGGCAGCGGCTCGGTGACTCCTCAGCGGAGAGAGAGCGGGGCGAAGGCGTCTTATCCTGTGGGTTTTAATGTCCGGCAAAGGGGTTGGTTTAAAATCCTGCCCGCAAGCAGAAAGCTAGCGTGTCAGGGGGCGAGACTGTAACGCAGCCCGTCGCCCTGCGGCGTCAGCTCCGCTTTGCAGCGCAGCCGCTGAGTTCCTTGCCGCCTGAGGCGGCCCTCCCGTCCCGTCCCCCCCCCCTTCCTCCTGCCCTTCCCAGCCTAGACGACTCCCCGGGCGGTCGGTTTGAATGCAAACCCGCGGACGCCGGGAGCTCGGCGGGCGGACGGGGTGGTCTCTCTGCCCTGGGCCGGATGCTCCGACTCCAACCTGCGCAGGGGCGCAAGTTCCCGGGTGCCGCCCGTGTCTTGGCGAAAATGCCGCTTCTGCCTCCTCCTCCTCCTCCTCCTCCTCCTCCTCCTCCTCCTCCTCCTCCTCCTCCTCCTCCTCCTCCTCCACCACCACCACCAGCAGGTTTCCCAGAGGCGGCTACTCTTCGCGCTCTTCCTGCCCTGCCACCGCCTCCCTTCCCATTGCTCTGCGGGTGCGCGCACCAAGCCTGATGGGGAGGGAGGGAGGGGGGGAGGGAGGGAGGGAGAGGAGGCAACTTGTTGGAAACTTCGGATTTTAAACCCGGAGAGGTGCTTTTTATTCCCGGCCGAAGGTGCGTGTCCAGCTTGACCACCACCGCCCTCCCCCTGAGGAAAGTGTGCCTCGGCGGAGGAGAAGACCGGGTGGCGGCGGGTGGCGTGTTTTGGGGTGGAATTGGGGGGACGCGGTGATGGCTCATGAGGGGGAGTCCCCACGACCTCTCGCTCGGCTGAGCGGAGAAAGCGCGCCGCGGTCCACCGAGGCGCTCCGTGGGCTCTGGAGGCTTATTAGTGATTGGCTTGGCGGAGGGGGGGCGGGGGGAGTTCCCTTCCCTTCCCTCCCTCCCTCCCTCCCTCCCTCCCTGCCAGCTTCAAAGGCTCTCTCTCTCTCTCTCCCTCTGGCGCTCAGACCCACGCGGGCACGCGCGCCGCGCACTCATCCTCCTCCCTGCTTCTCCTCCTCCTCCGCAGATCCTGAGGACCCGCAGCGCCCGCCGCGACCATGTTCCCGAGGCTCTTTCAGCAGTGGAGCTGCGTGGTCTTTCTGCTGAGTTACTGCGCGCCTTCCTCGGGGAGATCACTGGAAGGGAACGGTCGCAGACTGTAAGTTGCTTCTTCCCGGGTGGGGGTGGAGTAGGGTGGGGGTTAGCAGACGGATGGATGGGATGTGAGGGGAGAGCCTGGAGGCACGTGTGTTAGAAGCTCTCCCCTGGCCCTGGAGGAGGCATTTCAGTTTTCTTAAAGTTCTCTCCCTCTCTCTTCCTCGCCCCCCACCAAAAGAACCCCAAAAAATAAAAATTTCAGTTCAGCAGTATGTCCACCTTGGGCATGTCTACAAACTCCTAAGTTCTACTGAGTCCCCTGATCAGGAGAATGTGTATCTTATGCGTAGGAAGCAGACCATATTGGGGAAAAGAAGAGTAAAACTTTTAGTTGAGGTCCAGGGTAGTAAAAGCAAAAGCCAAGGGTTGTTTCATGCAAAATCATGTCAGACTAAGGTAACTTTGTCTCCCCACCCCACACCACAATTTTTTAAAAAGCTTCAGTGGTTATCTTTCTTTATATCTTTGCTAAGAAGGGTTCCCTTCTGGAGCCACAGCATAATAACCAAAGGAGCAGAGAATAATAGAGAAGTCCCACCCAGTGAGAGTTGGCAATGGCTAGGAGGGAGGATCGCTGTCTTCAAAGGACATGGGTTGTGAGGTGGGGAGAAGAGAGCTTGGCATGTAGGTAGTTACATAGGTTGCCTATATAAGACTGTATCCCTATTGCCCACACAGGAATCCTACCATATGAGGCACACTGTGGACTTCGGATGCTCAAAGGGGGCTATAGACATGTTGGCTGGGCTCCCGGGCAGCATGGGTAACACTGTGGGGGAGTATGCCGGGGAGTTAAATCACAGACACTGCATTCACCCGCCGAGGACTTGTGCCAGTCAGTATTAGTTCTGCCATTTGGAGTTAAATATGTGATTCGGAGAGACAGAGAGGATTTGAGATAGATGAATCTGAGAAGGGATTCAAAATATCCCTGTATGCATGCTTGCACACTCTAAGTAGCACCATATTTATCAATGTGAATCATTTGGCTGTAAACTAAATGCAGACAAGCCACCCAGGTCAATCATCCCACACTGTGATTAAATATTTGGCGTGGTGTAGCTCTCCAGCTCTCCAAGAGCATGATCCCGCTTTACTTTAGTCCAATTACTCGCAGGTGTGTGGGTTTGCATGTGTGTATCTGTAACCAGAAGCCCACTGTGAACTGACAGTCCTAGGAGTCAATATCATAAACAGAGATGTGCTATCAAAGGGGAGGGGGATAGTCTTTTGGTTGGGGGGGGGGGGGAGAGATAACAAAGGGATGCATTTTGGCTACAGTAGCTTGGAAGTGGCATGCATGAACTTTCCTCTAAAGGACAATCTTTGAACTTTCGTAGGCAACTGGGATATGGAACATACACAGAAGATAAGGTTGCAGAACACCCTCTGCCCATTAAGGCCTGCTGCCTGCCACCCTTGATCTGCCCTTTATTTGGAAATCATATTTCTCAATAGAGCAATGTAGAAAACCCAGTATTTGGATTAGTGTTGCATCTCTCCCTTGACAAAAACGTCCCCGATTAGGACCAGTTCTATAAGTGATGCCATTAATCTTCAGAGACACTGCTTCCAACTCCGTATTGTTTCAACTCTTCTAAAAATTATTGGCCAGACTTGCACTCATGTTCAATGCAACTACGAGCCATTGTTTGTGTGTGAAGAGATGCTCCTGAATAAAACCAATAGGCAATAGTAGTTCAACCCTGGCAGTGTTCAAAAGAACAACTGTTTTGGGTTGAAGATCGATAGCACCTTTTGGTAGGTGGGTTGCTGAGAAAGCAGACTGTCCTGGACCTATGCGTTCTGTCCTATGCGCACTCTCCGGTGTGAAATCAATGGGTACATTGTAGAAGAGGGCTTTACATGAGTCAATAAACATGAGCATGCCATCAAACCCACAAAGCACCTTACAGGTCTAGAATCCTCCTGGAGATAAATTGTTTCTTGGCATTCCCATCCCTGCAGGCTGGAGACAGGAGGCAGGATACAGTTGCAGAGTGTGGTTTCTTTTGGAAATCAGTGAAAGAGACCGAGGGATGGGAGGACTGATTGAAGTTATAGCGACCGAGACATCAAGAGTGGACACTTTCTTAATGATGACTGGTTAACCATTTTTCCTTTGGGAATGATCAGTAACCCAACTGGCGTGTTTATGATGCGGAATTCATACCAGGCCGGGCCACATACATGAGATTGAATGATAGCTCTGTGAATGTGGCATTCAATGTATAGTATACAGTAATTTCTGTGGGTACTTTGGGGCAGCGAGAAACCATAAGCTCTCAACCCTTCTCTCAAAATTGCTTACCGCATGTTAGCATTGCACTAATGATAGCTTGGTTTGGGGTCAGGCTTCTTTTGACTGAGTAAGTTTGCTAGCAGGCTGGAAAGGACCTCTAGTGGGTTAGCCTAACAGTTCCAAAATCTTGACTTTAATTGGCTCTGTTTCTAAAGAAGTAACTCTTCAGCTAATTTATCCCAGTGATTACAAGCACCAAAGCAAAAACAAACAAAAAATAAATACAGTCCCATCTAATTCTGTATAAGAGCATGTGATGAGGAAAATCATGTTGGAGTGGACCATTAAATCAACTGGCTTAAAGTCTGATTTACTATTCTAGTATACGTATGAAAGTTATTTTGCCAGCCCAGTACATTCTTGTTCCTAACATTAAATGGCTGGGTTATTTAGAGGTAATAGAGTGGGCCTTTAGGACACAAGTACTTATGCCTCTGAAGCATCTATATTCCTGGCCAACACACTGATTCAAGGCAATGAATGACTGCTTTAAAAAAAAAATAACTGAACTCTGTAAATTAACAGAGATATGAGTGTGCCATGTAAATAAACAAGTTATGCATGCCAAAGGAACAGGATTTTCATTCAAAAGTGCATGTGCAATCAACAGAATAGGAAACTACATTACATTGAGTCAGTTAATTAGTCCATCCCAGTTGTGACAGCTCTGACTGGCAGCAACCGTCCAAGGTTTCCAACAGGATTCTTTCCTTATCCAGCCTGGAATTCCATCATGTCCACTGGGGACCTTCCATTAAATTACCAAGAGGTCTAATCCTTGTTAGCTGCTGTAACAAGGTATAATGTCATGTGGTTTGGTGGTAGTACATGTGGAACGTGTGTGGTTTCTTATTGTTGGTTGGGTGCTAGAATGGGAAGTATTAAAACTAGATACAACAGGTCATCTAAAAGCACAACCCTTGTTTGTGGTTTGGCTTTTGCAATTGACTATTGAATCCACTGAAGAGTGGACTTGCTGAGAACCTGGACTTTTTCTCTTCTGAGGTATGGAATGGTGAAGCAGAATTACCCCAATGGCCTTCACCTCTCAGGAACACGAGACAGCGCTTAGTGGGAGATTGCTCCAAAAACACACTGAAAGTACATAAGAGTGAGATTGTGATTGAGGAAGGTGGCACAGGAGAGGAGCTTTGTGGAATATCCCTTGTAGGCCAGTTGGCTTCACTGCTGCTCTTGAATGTCATCTCATCTAGAACCATGGGAGGCTGTCCTTGTCTTTTACACAGTTCTTTGACCTGGCTTTGTTAGATCATAGCATTTTCCATGTTTCAGGTTTTTCATAAGATATTTATGACTGTCAAATAACACCAGTTAACAGCACACTGGTGAAACCAGCCTGGATTTCCCAGCTGAGGACCTGACAGATATTGGAACTGAAATCTACTACATGCTGTAGTGGTTCTCAACCTGTGGGTCCCCAGATGTTCCTGGACTGCAACTCTCAGAAGCCTCCACCACTCGCTGTGCAGGAAGAGATTCCTGGGAGTTGCAGTCCAGAAACATCGGGACCCACAGGTTGAGAACCACTGATTTTCATTTGGTCCAACAAATTGTTTTATAATACAATTGTGAATGTGAAATACAACTAATAAGATTGTGAATATTAAATATTGTTCACACCTTAAAGCCTGACTGCATTCTGTGCAGTGGCAAAAATGCTTAGGTTTAGATGATATTTATAACAAAAGGCTTTTCCTCGCAGTGTACTGCTATACTTCTAGACTTGGTATTTAAATGAAATTGTATTCTTAAAAGCTGTTTTTAAAAGAGTAAAGCAGTTTGGGCTTCTGTGGCATTAATTGTCAATCAAGAAAAAAAAGCAAGAACAGCTCTCTAACTTTAGCTGTGTACCTACATGAATACAGTGTTACCTCAGCTTACGAATTTAATCCATTCCGAATCCATGCTCCAAAGTCAAACTATTAAGTTGGGGTACCTATCTAAAAAATGGAAAAATATGGGGGGGGGATTGTAAGTCAAGCAGACCATATCTAAAATTTGTAAGGCGCCAGTTAAAGTGCCAACAGTTTTCTGCTCTTAAGTCGAATTGCTCTTAAGTTGAGCTGCTCTTAAGTCGGGGTACCACGGTACTGAAAAAGCCTCTCTGTGACCCAGCTATTGGCTGAAAAGCTGTGAGGTAACAATCACAAACTGACTGATGAAGAAATAAAGTCCGGTAATAGAATACTGGCACACAGTGTCACTTCTGTGAGGGAGATCAGAGTCAGCCGGAGGTGGGTGGGTGTGGACCACAAACAGAGTCTAATGTAATACTCAGGAGGAACGATAGAAGAGGAGGAAGGGGGAAATTGAAAGCTGCTGGATTTACAAGTTTATTTGGACATGCCAGCCAGATCCTTGCCTTCAGTGTTTTGAAGGCAGCCAACCTCAGAATTTGGACTGTTTAGAGGAGAACATTTTCTCATGAAGGCATCCTGGGAAAAGCCAAGAGGGCTGTAACATGAGTCACCATGGACAGATTGACAAAGATGATAAAAGGAGGCTAGCTAGACTCATGTGGCAGCAAGGGACTAGATTCATCAGCACGCTGGGTCTGTTGCTGAGGGTACAGCCAGTGATTGTGATGGAGAAACACAGAACACAAGGTGTGTGGCTACTATAGGAACAGTGTCCTTATGTATCACTTGAATACTGATTTTTTTTTAACTTATATAGTCGGAAGAAGTGGACGTGTAGTCCACGAAATGTTACATTAAAATATAAAAGTTAGTCTTTAAGGTGCCACATATTTGTGTCTTTTGTTTTGTTTTGTTTTTCTTTGGTTTTTGCCTGAAATAGTAAAAACCTACATGCAGTGTGCTGGCTGAATCCATGCCATTAGTTCTGAGATTGCTTTTTCTTCAACCTCTTTGCTTTTCTGTGTTGTGTTTGAAAAGGATGCACATGAACACTGAATGGCAGTAATCCACATTATGTATAATACGAGTCTATGGGGCTTGAATATTAGTCTATAGGGCCTTTCCCAAAATATAATTGTGTTTATTACAGTTTTAAAGTTGGAAAACAGTTTCATTGGGGGTGACTCAGTCAATATAAATCTGCAGGAACTGCATTGATACCAGTAATTTATGCACACTTGTTCTTCACATGATCACCACAATGTCATGATAATCTCCCTGGAAATAACCTATTAATTATAACCACAACATTTTTAGGCAGCAGCTTCAATCATTCAGTAAAATCCATTCACATTACCTTGATCGTGTTCTCAGTTCTGGAGGGCAGGTCTGTATGGTTACCTGTACTACAAAGAGAGCTTCTGGGTGGATGGCTCTGTGGTTTAGGGAGCTAGAAGTTGAGAGTTCAATCCCCCACTGTGCCTCCTGCGAGCAGAACCAGCCTATGCAGCCTTGGGCCAGCTGCACAGTGTCAGGCTGTCCCCCAGAAGAAGGGAAGGGCCAACCACTTCTGAATATTCTCTACCAGGAAAACATTGAAAAGGTCCGCCATGAATCTGAATTGACTTAACAGCCCATGGTTGATTATTATTACAAGGGGAGCAGGCAGAGGGAGGCAGAGAGAGGAGTTTGCTTAAAGGCTACCTGGGTGAGCTTTCAGCAGAGGTGAGTTTGAAACTGGAGCTTCTTACTTTGTGACTCAGGCTCTTCTTCACTCTATGCCTGGAGCAATACAAATCATACCCCACAGACAGAGCTTTCAAAACTCCAGCTCCAGACACAATCCTTTCAAAACCTCCTTCTTCTGTGTGAGTCAATAGGAGTTGAGGATGCAAACAACGAATGACGCATGAAGTGCCCATTCTGTAGATAAGCCATGGAAAGGCGAAAAGTGTCATGTCTTGGCTTTCTTTTTATTCTTTAGGACTACCTAAACTTATGATTTCCACAGCTAATGGCCAGCCCTTGTGATTGCTAATAAGGTTATGGGGAATGTTATATGGGCATGGATATTCTTAGAGCAGTGGTTCTCAGTCTGTGGGTCCCCAGAGGTTTCTGGACTGCAACTCCCAGAAATCCTGGCCAGCTCAGCTAGAGATGAAGACTTCTGGGTGTTGCAGTCCAGGAACATCTGGGGACCCATAGGTTGAGAACCACTGTCCTAGAGCTACCATCTAAAAAGTAACTGCAGTTGCCACACAGCTTCCTCTCTGTGCCTGAATAGCAAACCAATAGCTTGTTGGTTTGTCATCACTGATGTATCTTAAATCAGTGGAAGGGGATTCAATGGATCATCACATCCAGTCACTCTCAAAGAGGCATGCCAGGGAATTGAACTCCCAATCTCTGGCTCCCCAGCGAGAGACCTAAGCCACTGAGCTACCTCTAAGCTCTTCAATGTAAAAAGGGTCGATCAACCCAAATGACAGAGCAGTTGCTCATTAGCTGCACACAAAACAAGAGCAGAGACCTCAGTTTCCCTGGCCAATAGGTGTTCTATCATTTGCAATGCATCCATGCAACAAATAAGGTTATATTTGTGCCTCAGGGCACTCCAATGCAAGCAAACTGGAAGGACAGCTACATGTGGCATTCCCTGGAACCTATAATCCCACCTCCTATTACGCCCCTTGCAATACACACTGCATCCACCTTAGCCTCAGGGGGAAAGTATACATTTTCCCATAGTTAATTATTTCCCAGGCAGCCCTTGGATCACCTGTTGGACCACAATATGGTTTCTGTGGACCATGTTTCCTTACCACCCTGGTTATTCCAGTATGAACTGTTTGCAAAATGTCTGGTTAAACCATTGCTTAACTATCCCCAAAATTGAGAAAGCACGTGTGAACTAAGCAGGCCCATCGTGTGACTTATGCAGCACTATTGCATTAAAAAGTAGAAAGGTAACAAGTCCAGCTGTTCTACACCTTTCAGCATGACTCCCTATGAGACCAACATCTATGGCAAAGGACACTTTGGAACCCAGAGGACTACAGTGGTACCTTGTATAAAGGAATTAATTCGTTCCAAATGAAATTATGTTAAGCAAATTTTCCTTTATACAAATTCCCATAGGAATGCATTGAAAGCAGAGTAATCCCATTTTATGTTGTACGGATTTTCCCCATAGGCAATTATGTTAAGCAAATTTCCCCTATCTCTGGAATTTTTTATGTTGTACAAATTTTCTGTTATACAAGCTGTCTGTTATTCAAGGTACCACTGTATTTGGAAACTGCAGCTTTGAAAAGTTGTTATTGTTGGGGTTTTGTTTTTCATGGCAACCACTATAATTCCCAGCCAGCATGGTGACAGCCCTTCTGTGTGAGAGATTCTGGGAGTTTTAGCGTAACAAGTCAGGCACAATAAATAAATAAATAAATAAATAAATAAATAAATAAATAAATAAATAAATAAATAAATAAGATAAACATTGTGGCACCTGAAAAACTGCTATATCTTAATGTAAGGATTTGTCAACATGTTTACTTCCATAGAACTTAACCTTTAAAAGCAACTTGTCCAAGCTGTGCATAAAGATAATGTCCAAAGGAAATAATACCTCTGTGCTATCAAGTTTATTCCAAATTGTGGCAACCCCTTACAGGCTTTTCTTGGTATGGGATACCCAGACCTGATTTAACATTCTCTTCTTCTGGGAACACGGGCTGGTCTGCTGGGGCATATGCTCCTCGCAGGAGGCACAGTGGGGAACCAGAGACCCAAGCAATGTCTCAAGGTTGCTAAGCTATCCACCCGCTTATGTAGAAAAGGAACCCTAATATACTTTGGAATGATGATTTTGGGGAAAAGGCTTACTCATTGACTAGAGTCAAAGTCTGCTGAAGTATCCTTTTCTCTGAGTTGTGAGCAATCATTTAGTGACCATCATTTAGCCATGGCTGCCTTGGTTGGCTAGGAAAGTTCAATATGCCAGCTATTTAGCAAATTATTTCCTATTTAGATTTCTGGATTCCTTGGGGAGAAGCTAAGCAGAAAGTAGTAATTATTCAAGATGTATGGGTTTCACACCAAAGAGACAGAAGGTGCGCAGGACTCTTTTGCAACGGTTAAAAGAGAAGAGGTTGGTTTTGCTGCACTCACTCAAAAGGGAACATTTCCTTGTTGATTTAATGCATGGGTGTTTTGTTTTTGTTTTTCTTAAGCAGCAAAAGGACTGTATCAGAATACCAGCTGCTGCACGACAAAGGAAAGTCTTTGCAAGATACGCGGAGACGAAGTTTCCTGCAAAATCTAATGGATGGGGTGAACACAGCGGACATCCGGCCTATGCCAGAGGTATCGCCGAACCCTAAACCCGCCACCATTGCAAAGAACTATGCCGTCCGGTTTGGCAGTGACGACGAAGGCAAAAACCTGACTCAAGAGACCAACAAAACTCAGATGTTCAAGGAACAGCCCCTTAAGACGCCGGGAAAGAAAAAGAAAGGGAAGCCAGGGAAACGCAAGGAGCAAGAGAAGAAAAAGAGGAGAGTTCGTTCCGCCTGGCTGAATTTGAGAGGGTCTGGTAGCGGAATGGCACGGATCCCCCTCTTGGACATCTTTGGTACTACACATCTTAATGCAAGGTAATAATAATAACCCTTCTCTACATGCATTCATTCAGGACCCAATACATTCAAAGAGCAGCTGTGCAAGAGCAGCCTGGTGGTGTGATGCCTTGGGGAGGGGAAGGCCAAGATACTTAAAAGTTGCTACCCAAAACAATCCCACTACACCTCACAGTAACACTGTTTCCAACTCACATTTTTTTCTCCACACCACAGATACACACACACACACACACACACCACAGAAAGAGAGAGAGAGTGTCAAGTAGTTCCTTTTTATGGACACCTAGAGAAACCCCTTCAGCATTTAAAGCATTTTTTCAGTGTATCTTGGGGGAAGGTATCCTTTTTAAATATTCGAAGATGGTCAACAGACATTGTCACCACTGAGACACGGCAGCTTACTCAGAAGCCAAGTGCTGAATAAAATCCCAGACTTGGAAGTTCTTTGGTTAGATTGCAAACTCACTATTACAGTTACTCATCTAGAAAGTTGGGGAAATTAATCACAGAAAGATGTGTAGTTCTGCCTTAAAATGCATTTCAGAACTCTTGCAGCTTCTGTATTTATTAAACCTTTGGCAACATCTTTTATTTTAACATGGGAAACATTAGAATATTAGGTTTAAACTTTGCCTAAATTTGCGCATATACAAGAAGAAGCCTGCCTTTCCTCCTTTCTCTTGAACAACTTATGCCCTTCAAGGAAACCTAGCTGGGAGAACATGGAAAGTTTCACTTAGTAATATCTGCTAAGACTGGCCAGCCTTCTGCCATAATATTTTCCCTGCCATTAGGACTTGTTAGTTCTGTTCCAGTTATGCTGCCAGCTTGTCAAACAATTACAGTGCTGCTGAAAAATGTTGAGCATTACCCTTGGGGTAGAGAGACATGTTTCTCTCATGTGTGACAAGGAAGGGCTTACAGGGAAAAGGGAAAGGGGGAAGATAAGCTGCTTTAGAGCTGCTTTACAGCTACACACATTCCATAAGATTATTTTCTGAAATTATTGTGAAAGCTTCCAGACTTCCATTTGCTTTTGTCGCCCCCCCCAAAAAAAAGGGGGGGAGAGAAATAAAATAAAATAAAATATAAAGACATTAAATAAGTCACGCTGGATCCTTGACATAAAAATTCTGACACTGACATCTTCAGCAGGCCACACATGCAGTGTGTGTTAGTATGTGTGTTTCTTATTTTGTTGGATTTCCAGCCTCCCATTCCTCCAAGGAATGTAGAGTGAAAAACATAGGTTTATCCCCCATTCAGTTCTCACAACAACCCTGCAAAGTAGGTTCTATGTGAAGTGGTGACCTGCCTAAGGTCACTTTAGAAGCTTCCACTTTAGAAGTTGCCACCAAGGCTTTCTTTGGTGAGTGTTCAAACCCGCCACCAGATAGCCAAGCTATGGGACACTCATCATGCATCCTAGGAAGCTACCATGTTAGGACCATGCTAGATTTCAGTGGGGGCAAAGACATAGATTTCAGTGAGGATGGTATCATTTGCTGAAAAGTTGGCCACGAAGATTCAATCAACTGTCCTGTTCCCTTTATGGGATTTTGGCCTGCTGCATGCAAATAGCAAGCCATCTCCATTGAAGTCTTTGGAAGATTTGTCACTTGGTTCTCTCAAAAAGAAGCCTTCCGGGACAGGCAGGATTCTTGAGAAATAGTTGGAGCATTTGGTGTGAAACATGTGGCGAGGGCAAGCCGCTGCTTCCTCCCTTTGATGCCTTTTAATTTTAATTTTTATTGTTTATTGTTTATTTTTTATTTTTGGTAATTCCTGCAAGAACAGGCAGTTCACAATGCCATGGCTGCTATTTTTCTGAACGATTCTGCCAACTCAGTGGGTCAGAAATGACTTCTCTCCTGTCCTGTGCTTAGAAACTTGATGGCGTTGGGGTGTGTGGATCCTGTGTGGTCAGCGCCTACAAAACAGGCAGAGAGACTCTTGGGTGGTTGGAGGTGCCATGTCAGATATATCCAGACAGAAACTGTGTGGCAAGTGGTGATTTATCCAACAAAATAGGTTACATCTGCAGAGAAGTGGGCTGCTGTGCAAACTAACTTATTCCCAGAGATTTTATGAGATTTGTGTTTTTTTAATGACTCAGGTTACTATGGCAGTTTCTTTAACTGAGCTATGGGATAAATGTGTTATGAATATTGAACCAACAGATGATCTGGAATGTTATGTCCCTGAAGAAATCTGAAACACTTCAAGCCACAGCTTTCATAGATCAGGGCTTGTCTCAAAGCACATTATTTTTTTTTGTTTCATTAGAATACTCAATCAACATAATAGGGCCCTGAAGGGCTGGTACATTCTAGATACTTAAGAGAGATTTTTGAGAAGAGGAAGTGATTAAGAACAAAAGCAAAATTATTTCCCTGCCAAATGGAATGCAGAGTTTTGGCTCCTGCGCTTTCAAAGGAATCTTTACCTGATACTATGCTAACGAGTTGGCAGAAAATAGTCTTTCTACACCATTAATCAAATGACAGTCTTAAAGATTAAGAAGAGATTTCCAAGAAAACAGTCCTTTGCATGGTGTAAGGCCAGGCACCAGCTTTTCATCACTCAGCTGCTGACTTTAATTACCTTTTCAACACAAATGTCTCTTTTTCCCACTCAAAGGACTGATTTTTAAATGCAGTTGAATTACTTCTCTACACACTAGCAGAAAAAGCAGCACTTTGAGTCTGTTGTAGGGTAGTCAAAGAG
>JAHTLZ010000274.1:4508794-4536140 GCA_023846285.1 Phrynocephalus versicolor | reverse complement strand
GAAAGAAAGAAAGAAAGAAAGAAAGAAAGAAAGAAAGAAAGAAAGAAAGAAAGAAAGAAAGAAAGAAAGAAAGAAAGATTATGAGGAGGCAACAGTCATTATTTATATACTGTATTGTCATACATAAAGACAATGTTCTTTTGTAGTGTTTGGATTTTGGAGAGTATACAATATGACAAAGACTTTTCAAGCTTTCTTTGTACTCAAGGATGGTTTTGTTCAATCCTCTTTGAGGTTCTTCCTTGCAGCCTTCTTTCTGACTTCTAAATTCTCCTTCCTGTTGCACAATCAAAACAAAACTCGGCAACAGGTTGCAATAGAAAGAACCAACTATGTGTCTGGAAACTAATTTCAGAAAGCCATTCTTTTTATTGGTTGTCATGTGTTAAATTTTCTCCCCACTCTCCCCACTGCACCCATAAGGAGAATCGGAAACCAGGACTGAGTAAGTGCTTCGTTGGCCAATCACCCAGCTAATCTGTACTGAGCATAAAAATGTTTCTGTTCCTTTATGCTTGTTTTCATCTTTGACCAGCAAGAAGTCAAGAAAACAAAGACAAAATACCCACTAAGATTGTGATTACTGGCTGGGTAGCTCAGTGAGTCAGAGCACCTGGAGGTGGAACTAGAGGCTGAGAGTTTGATTCCCCGCTGTGCCTTGTAGAAAAAGAACCAGCCTGTGTGGTCTTCTGCAAGCTGCATGGTTTCAGAGTGGAAATGTGCACTTTGCCTTCAGACAGACGGAATGGTAAACTACCTCTGAGTTCTCCATATCTAGAAAAGGAAGTTCATAAACTGAAATTGCCTTTACAGCATGTTGTTGCTGCTGCTGCTGCTGTTGTTGTTCAGTGTCATTGTTCTTATCAAGATTGTATGTAAGATGAGATCTGAAAGGGTAAAGAATAACATAGGTTAGATGCATTTTTCCATCACTCCAAGCTGTCTCATCATTTCACTCTTTAGCAATAAACACCAAGGCCTGTTCTAGTCATTACCATAACTGTAAGTAAACACACTCTTACTTCTTAATGCCAGCAGACAACTGTGCATCACCAGTTGTGGTGCTGAGTGTATCCATTTGTCTCTGGCTGCAGGGCTGCCATGATGCCAGAACACTAAGAGGCCTGAGGTAAATAAAAAGACATTTATGGACAAAAATAATTCCAGGTTTTCCCAAAGCAGTTAAAGATGAGAAGACACAAGCAAATTTATCCTATGATCACTGTGGAGGATTTACCCTGTGGAAAATGGGAAATGTAGGACCTGCCGTTGGTCAAAGGCAGGCAACCACCTCAAGACCACAGATGCCAGGCTACACGGAGCAGATATGAAGTGCTGAGGAGTTGTGTTTCACAGCATTCTCTGTACCTTATAAACAATTGCTGCATCCATGTAAGACAATGAAAGTTGTGGCCTCATCCAACCTGAGTCTACCCGCTGCTGATGTTTCCAACTTTGGCAGGGGAAAAAAACCATTCTCCATCCTCATTGTAGATCATTTCTCTGGCATGGTAGTTTGGGTCTTGCATACTTTACTTACTTTTAGTTAGTTACTGACTGACTTACTGACTGACTGACTCACTTACTTACTTACTTACTTATCAAGAGATGGACACAAAATGAACTTTTAGTTCATATCATTATTCGTTATTCATTTTGTTATGGAACGAAATGAATAACGAACCTCAAAGTGGGTTTAGAACAAAATGAACCAAACCGAAAAAAAATGGTTTGTTTCATTTCGTTAATGGTGGCGGAGATGTCTCCTACCTGGTGCTGGTCGTTCCTGGATGGTCCGTTCTTCTGAATCCTGGCCGCAGAGAGGGGATGACCAGAAAAAGAAAAGCCGACCGGCCGCACTACAGCTGGTAGGCAGCTGTGATCGTCAGTAAAAATAAATAAATAAATAAATAAATAAATAAATAAATAAATAAAAGATCCGGCATGTGGGCCCGGTACTGGCCTGCGAGCACTGGAGCTGGCCCGTGGGTGCGAAACCGGCCTGTGGCTGGCAAGTTTAAAAAAAGTGTGACCGGCCCACGCTACAGCTGTAGCGTGGTCCATGTGGTCGGCAGTTAAAAAAAACCAAACAATAAAATAAAACAATAAAACCCGGTGGCCGGGTTGGCACACTAAAATAAAGAAAAAAAAATAAAAACAGTGTCGACCCGGCCCCAGGGGTGGCTGGATTGGTGCCCTAAAATAAAGAAAAAAATATAAAAAATAAAACCAGTGCAGACCCAGACCCAGGGGCCACGCAGTCAGCGCTTTAAAAAAAAGCACTGGCCCCGAACTGCGCCTCTCAGCTGAGAGGCACTGGCCCCAAGCCAGCGCCTTAAAAAGCCCCTGCCACAGGAACCAGGATTGCTCTGCCGCCGCCGCTCAGTAAGGATGATGTGAATGATGATTGAAGATGAGGATGAGGATGTGGATGATGAGGATGAGGATGCTGCCAGTCCAGTTTGTGCAGTTGTTGTCAACATCTTTTTTTTATTATTTTTTGAATGTTTTTCCCCACCCGCGTGCTGTCATATGGGTTAAATTGCGCAAAGTGGGGGAAACGAATAATGAACAAAATGAATAAACAAAATGAATATTTGAAAAAAAATTCATTAAAAATGAAACAAAATGAACCAAACCCTAAACTGAACTGAACCAAAACAAATTGCCGTTTTTTTCGGTTTGTGCCCATCTCTAGTACCTATGACTCATTTCATTTCATTTTTTAATATTCTCCATCTGACTGAGGACCACTTGAATTGATCCAGGATTCCAGAGAGCAGCTTTGAATCATGTGCCTTTCTACCAGGTTAGTCAGGAACACAAACTATTTCAGCTGCCAGTGAAGGAATTTTTATCTATTCTCATCTGTTCAAATCTGTACTGCCACAGTTCTCTCTCTCTCTCTCTCTCTCTCTCTCTCTCTCTCTCTCTCACTCACTCACTCACTCACTCACTCTCCTTAAAGACGAGCAAGAAATGTCAGCTAGAAGTATATTCTGGAGGCTGTGGCCCTCAACAGCATTGCCTTTCATTGCTGGACTGTCCTTAATTATTACCATGCTTGGCTCTCACTCCTGTTGACATCACATTGGCTGACATGGCAATAGAACATTGTGTGAGGAGTTGTAAAGGCCTATGGTCAGAAACAATAAAGTTTGTTTGTTTGTTTGTTTGTGTGTGTGTGTGTGTGTGTGTGTGTGTGTGTGTATGGAGTCCTTGCTCTCTTTCTCACTTTCTCTCTGTCACACACAAACACATTTTTTTTTAAAAAAAAAGGCATTGAATTTTTTTTTATTTTACATCATAGTACAGTTCATATCTCATTGACTGCTGTGATTTGTTTACAAAGTACTCGGGGCATATTTCTCCAAGGATAATCCTCCTTTTCCAGGAATAATACTTCCTCTGATTTGAATGTCATGCACATACTGGTAGTAGAGATCTTATCAAATATGGAGGTGGTAGTGAGAAATCATTTTGCAGCCTGTAATTCCCAAATCATTGTAGCCAACTCAGCCACTGTGTAAAGTGGCTTGGAGAGTCTGGGGATTACAATTATAAAAAGAATTGTCCCACTTTGGGTCTGTATCATATGTCCCCTTTATTATTGCCAGATATATTATTATAAAATCATGACTCAAAGACAGCCACCTTAGTCCTTGGTCCTCCTAAGGTACAACTGCAAACTACAGGGATCGTTTCATCAACACATTAGTCAAAGCATCAGGTTTTTTGTTGTTGTTGTTGTTATTTGTAGGGAGGTCTACCACCTGCCTTCTTCTTCAGGCCCTTCCTCAAGAAATCACACCTTGACTCCATGGACAAGACTTAGATTCACCTTTTGGCATCAGGGTAAATGAGCACATTGTGGCTGGACTGTTCCAGTCTTCAGTGGCACTGATTATCCATTTGCCCACAGTGCCTTCAAATAGGTCCCAAGTGGCATTCCATCAGAGTAGCTCTGAGTATACTATCATTGCACCCCAACCATTTAATCTCCAGAAGGTCCCCTGTGAACCCGAAGACTCTCAGTGTTTATTCAGCCAAAGAGGCTTCCAAGAAAGAAGCAGTTGCGACCACTGACTCAGCTGGTACTGTTGCCCAGAGATCAACCTGAGCATAGGAGCTGCACAGTTATTTGGGGAATCCTAGGAGGAAAGGTTTGCTGCAAAGCCCTGTAGGAATGGGACTCTTCTAATGCCCGAAATATGCAGAGAAAATGAGTCAGCTACACTCTCACTAGGTAATTTACCTGTCCATGACAAAGGAATTACGCAAGACTCCCCGTCCGACTCATCCCTATCTCCATTTCCTCATCCACTTAGCCATCATTCCTGGGAGTCGTCTTGGCATCTGCAGTTGTCTGAGCAATTGAACCCCATGAGACGGGAGTAGATACATCTCACCCAGGATGATTTCCATGATCTCATAAGACAAAACAAATACTAGAGGTCGTGTCAGATGCCTCAGCCAAGATCAGAGGGCTTCAGTCTCATTTGTTCCAGGGTTCAGGCAAATTCAGATGCGTAGACCACATTCCACAAAAGGCAAATGGGGGGGGGGGGAATCTTGAATAATCCTTTCATTCCCCTTTTCCTTTACATTTGCTTTCCCTTCAGCCCTCTTTGAGACTCTCTCCGAAGGCAGGAGAACCACCTCACAGTCTCAGTACTTAAACTGCCAACTTGCCAAGCATGAAGCAAGAGCACCACCGCCACCCACTCACTGCCGTTTCTTTAAATGCAGGGCGCAGCAAGAGATCCGCCCTCCCCCCTTTTTTCTTCACCCTCCCCACCATCTAGATACGGATGAGTACGAAGAGAACTCATTCCAAGGAAGACGCCTTTGCAGTTTACAGAGCAGGACCACCCAAAACAAGAAGGTCACTCCTCACACATTTCTGTCATAGGCTCTCTAATCTGCTGGGTAGCACGTCAGCAATCCCCCCCCCCCAAAAGTCACTCTGCTTCTCTGCTCCCCCTCCCCAGAAGTATCCATGTTTTCTATGGGAACCTTTGGGCAAGTCTCAGAACTGATGTACTCATTCATTTAATAGCAGCAAATAAAAGTTTCATTACTGCAGCTAATTATTTCACCAGTCCAGAGATGACTGCTCTCTCAGCACACTCACTGAGGAGGGGCTCAACGGCTCGCCTTGGAAAAGGGAAAAACCCCAAAACCAGGCTGACATCTCATTCCTCCTTTGTGGTGGGCCTTTTCCTCTGGTATTGAAAAGCATTTAACCCATTTACTTTTACCAGCTGCATGCCTGTGCCCATATTGAGGCTTAATGGACAGGGGCATGCATTGGTCACATTTCTCATATGTGGAAGAAGATTTTCCACAATAAAATAACATAAACAGGGGTCTTTTCAGATCACACCTTGCTATCAGTCAATGTGCAAAGTCTTCAACAGTCTCAGTCGAAATGTTCCCTATCCAAAAACATTACTCCAGCATTTTACATATTGTCTAGACAAGGATCAAGAAAAGTGCAGGCCACCTGCTGTTGTACTGCAGCTACAGTGCCTCTGTGTGATCTAACCACTGATAAGGAATGCTGAGAGTTACACTCCAGTAGCATCTAATTTTCTGACTAAACGATGAAGGGGAAAATCTGTCAGTTTCGCTTTCTTCACTTATCTGCACTGCACAAAATCAGTGGGGACAAATATTTCTACTTCTAGCATAGGGGAAATAATGTTGTACCTATTTGTCATATATGTGTTAAGTCTGATGAATGTTTCAGTAAAAATAAGAGGGCCATAACTTTTAACTCGGTACTCGGTACCAACATTACTGAATTTTTTTAAAAAAAAATTAAATATGCCAGAAGTCAAATCCAGATGTATAAGAGTTAAACGCTGGAAACCCTGGGCCTGGATAGATGGATGTCAGTTCTGCTTTTCTCACATTCTTTTCTTTGTAAACCATAAATTATCAATACCCCCCACCTTGTGAATAGAAATTAAAGTGTTTTGGGGGCAATTCATATAAAATATAGCCACATATAGTGGCTTTGGGGAGAATTCATATAATAACTGATCTGAAACAGTACTCAGTCCCTGAATTTGAATTCACTAGTTAATGTTTATGCCCTCTAGTAGTATCAGCTGAAGGTCATTCACAGAGATAGTTGGCGTACTTGACTTGCACATATTCTCCCCAATGTCCCATAGCTGTGCTCAGATGGTAGTTTAACTAAACACCTTTCACTTTCCCTTGGGTTCACTAAAATGATTAATAGAGCCTCTTGAGACCATCATTTCCTAGATGGTTGTAGAACAACTGAAGCTAAGCTCCCATACATTTGCTTGATAAAAAATAGTCCACTCAGTACAAGTGCACTCAGACACCTTAAGAACTTTTCAAGTACTAAGGACACATTTACACTGGTCCTTTTGGTGCTGGCTGGTGCAGTCTAAAGAGGGTCATTTGAGGTTGGTGGGAGCAATATGGCATTTGATCTGATCCTCATATCCAAATGGCATATCTACATTAAACAATTATTTGTCTCCTTCCACTGTCAATTGAACACTTGCCTTGTTCCTCTGCAGGGGGAGGGGCAGGAGATGTGAAATTATTATTTTTGCCTGTGCTAGACCATCACTAATGCACTTAATCACTTAAATTAAATTGTTTTAAAATGAATTATTTGCTTTGTGCATATGGCCAATCAAGAAGCTGCCTGTATCTGTGGTTTCACCCAGCACTTCTCACAAAGGCAAAGGGAGTGAGGGAAGTGTTTAATTTGTTAATAATCAAAAGTAGCTCAGTTATTAAGCCACTTCCTGATAGTGGAAATTCAAACCAGAAGGAGCCTTGGCACATTTGACAGCTACAGGGCTCACTTTGAGTCAATTCCTAGTGAAAGGACATGCAGGGAACAGAACAAACTAGAGTGCATGAACATACACCAGAAAGTAGAAACCCATAACAAGGGTTCAAAAGAGTGCAGATTAGGGTGCCCTGGGAGCAAACTGGGGCAAATTGGTCTACTCATCGTGTAATCATCAGAAGAAGAAAAAACATGAACCAGTCTGCCCCTACAACATGCCAAACAAATACCTTATAATGAAGAATCAAGATTTTAGCTTGCATCCTCACCACATCAAAAGCTTTGGGCTGAACAGACTTTATTCCAGAGAATCTCAGATATTTGGTATCATAGAACTCATGCTTAGTGGCACTGTCCTGTCCCAGTTACATGAATCTATCAGTCTGATTCTATGCCAGAGTATATTAAAACATCTACATGTGAAATTTTATGCTTATTCAAAATTAATGCATTTTAATACACAAAACCAAGATTAAATACTAGAGATGGGCACGAAAAAACGTTTAGTATATTAAAACTTTTAGTTTGTTTCGTTATTCATTCTTCGTTATTCATTTCATTACTTAAAACAAATAACGAACCTAGGAGTAAATTAAAAATGAAACAAAACAAAATGGGAAAAATTGTTTTGGCTAATTTCATTTCATTAATGGGGGGCAAAGATGTCTCCTACCTGGTGCTGGTCTGGAGGTCCAGTATTCCTGGCTTCAGGGACAGCAAAGCTGATGGCCGCACTACAGCTGTAGCATGGCCACGTGGTCAGTACTAAAAAAAAAACAATAAAAATAAATTTTAAATTTTTAAAAAATGAGCGCCGACTGGGCCCCATGGGTGCCCTGGTCGGCACCCTAAAATCATTAATTTTTTTTAAAAAAACAGCGTCGACGGGGCCCCAGGGGCCATGCAGTGGGCGCTGAAAGAAAATTAAAAAACAACAAAAAAGCCCCACACTACAGCTGTAGTACGGGACCAAGAAATCCAGAAGTTTAAAAAAAATCCCCCCAAAATAAAATAAAAATAAAACAAGTAGCGCCAATCGGGCCCCAGGGGTGTCTTGGTCGGCACCCTAAAAATCATAAAATTTTTTTTAAAAAACCCAGTGCTAACAGGGCCCCAGGAGCTGCGCAGTTAGTGCTGAAAGAAAATAAAAAACAACAAAAAAGTCCCACACTACAGCTGTAGCACGGGGCCAGGAAACCCGGAAGTAAAAAAGTAAAGGACTTGAAAAAGCTGGGGGTGGTCTTCTCCTTCAAGGCCAATGCTCATTCCTCTCTTCAGAAGCGTGCAGGTTCTGCTTGGGGTGACTGAGGAGGGGAAGGGAGGGTGGCTTGAAGTGGAGCAAAGGAGAGGGGTCGCCACTTCCCCTCCCTTCTATGCTCCCAGCCACCACCCCAACAGGTCCTTGGCTCTTTCCTGCCCCTGCTCCCAATCCTCCTCTGGGCTCCTCAAACCCTCACTCATTTTTTAAAATTTATTTTTCTTTACCCATGTCAAAGGCAAGAGATGCATGGCGGCATGGCTTGCTTGCTCGTTCATTGTTTCTCGAACTTCTGGAACCACTGAGCTCTGCTCCAGCCTTCTCGCTTCTGCTGAGCTCACGGGTATTGTTAACCCCTTCCATTATCCTTCCCTTCTGAATTATTTGCTCTCGCATGAATTTGAGTGCTTTGTCTTGTTTAATTGATTGCCCTTGCATGAATTTGAGTGCTTTGTCTTTAATACTTTACTTGCTGGCTAGGCTAAGTAATTATTTGGTTGATATAAGCAAGTTAAATTGATTGATCTAATTGATTCTTGATTGATCCAATTGATTAAAATGTGTTTGTCAGTTTTATTAATTATTTGGCTATTTAATGTTATTTATTTGGTGAATTAATTGAATTATTAATGGTGGATTATCGCTCCCCAGTTCCCTGGTTTCATTTCATAGTGATTGCTTCCCTCTGGCATGAATCTGATTTACTGTTCCCCTCTGTATTGTTGATTTTCCTTGTTTTCTAGTCATTGCTTGTAACTGTATTAATTAGTGGATTTGCTCCATAAAATTGCTGGAATCATTGCACATACCTCCTTTAACGACATTTGCAGCTGAATCAGTTCATAATTGGCCTTAAAACTGATCAACTCCTTTGCAGTTTATCATTTCAATCAGCCTTCATTTTTAAATTAATTCATTTGGGCGTTTTGATTTTAACATCCCCCATGTGAATGTATTGTTGACTCTTGATTGGGTGGGGGAAAGAGCTCTGGTACTGGGGTGAAGGAGATTTAAAAAGCCCATTCTTTCCCCCACCCCATCAGGTGGGGGAAAGAGTAGGCTTTTAATCTCCCTCCCCCAAGTGCCTCTCAGCTGCTCGGCCCAGCTCTGCGCTGGCTGGGGGGGAGATTAAGCCCGCTCTTTCCCCCAGCCAAACTACTAGTTACACAAGCACCACACATTAACACTACATGAACATGACACGTTATTGCACAAGCACCACACACACACTAGTATTAAATCGCAGGTAAAATGAATAATGCATCAACGAATCAACGAAATGATTTTTTTTGAAAAAATTCATTAAAAATGAACTGAACCGAACCAAAGCCCTAAACGAAATGAAACGAAACAAAATGCCATTTATTCGGTTCATGCCCATCTCTATTAAATACTACTCAAATATTAGTGTAGGCTTTGACTGATTTTAAAAATCTTCTCCATAATTTTTTTTTGGCCTGAATGCTAAAACCATTTTTTGTTGTTGTTTCTGCCATAACAAGAAGACCACAGTTGTAAGGACTTGCTTCGGTATCACATACTGGTGTCTCCGAAGGTTTGTTTACTGAGACTGTTTTGAAAAAGTGACCATGTACTATCAGAAGCATGTCCTTCCAGTAAAGGCAAACAAATTTAATATTTTCAACTACTGTATCATAGTCCCTCTGCAAAATTTTCACTCTTCTCCCAAGCACATCCTGGTATCTTTCACAAGTTCCCACTTAGAAGATTTTTCATTTTTTCTGACATCAGCTAATGTGGGAAGCATGTTGAGAAAGATGGTCTTCTCCGCCACTCCTGCATTCTGAACATATTCACTATTCTATATGTACACTTGCACATATTCCATATAATCCCAGACAGAAGTGCTGCCTGATTCCAGTACAAATGAATGCCAGTGTACTATAAGAACACCAGGGTTGTAGAGGTTATAAAACATTATTCAAACTCCTTGCTGTGAAGTTCATGGGAAGATATTGGCACTAAACAAATGACAATCTGAAGCCTAATTACTAGCTATTCAGCTGCAATGAACTCATATGGAATTACTTTCATATAGTTATTTAATTAAAATAGTTTTAAAGTTGATTTTAAAGGCCATGCCCTCACAGAGTGTAGGATTATGATTTGAGGCTGCTTGGTTGTGAGCCAGGGTTGTCCTTGAAACCAGGCCAATTGGGACAATCCCTTTGGTCATCTCTGAATCCTAATGGGTAATGTTGGACCTTTCCCTGGATTTCAGACCTAGCCAGCGTCTAATAAGAGAAAGAAACCAAGAATGACAGAGGTGTATGAAATGCATAGCCAGAGATGCCCTCATGGGATCTCTGAGCAGC
This sequence comes from Phrynocephalus versicolor, assembly GCA_023846285.1. NCBI lineage: Eukaryota > Metazoa > Chordata > Lepidosauria > Squamata > Agamidae > Phrynocephalus > Phrynocephalus versicolor. Next base: position 4,525,705 of record JAHTLZ010000274.1, on the reverse strand, counting down.
ACATGGCGATGATACTTCAGTCTACAGTACGTTGAGGTACTCCCCCATTCTCAAAATAAAACTGCCACCTGACACGAGAAAAGGGTGATACTGGTGCTCAGGAACACAGAAATCAAACCTCTTTTAGCTGTATATTTTTGAGAGAGAAAAAATGGTAGGAAAAAAGAAACAGCTAAAGTTCTAGACAACACTGCATTTGTAAAGCAAGTAACCCTTCTTAAAGCAACAGATTCTTAACAAACACAAATAGTGAGGTATTAAGCAAACATAAACCCAACAGGGCATGATGTAGCCCTGTGTGGGAGGTCTCACTTGGAGGATCCTTTCTAAGCATTAGTGTTAAATGCATCAGTACAGCTAGATATGTTATTTCTCTTCTTAAATTCCCCAGCTTGCTTACTGTACACCTCACCAATAACTCCAGTGCCAGCTATATTAATGTTTTTACCAGTGGCAGCAATGATCTGTGTGGAAAACAGATAGAAAAAGGAAGATCCTGGAATCTGTTGAAGTTCAACAGCTGCACACCAGAACTCATGAAACCAATCTAATTCCACCCATCCACAAAAAGTGCTGGAGAGGGAGGGAAAGAAAAGATCGGAAGAGTTTGAGATCAAACATGACATGGAACAGTGGAGGAAGTGCATCAAGAGGAAATAACAAAAGATGGGGTCCAAACGAATGTGATTTGTTGAAAACCAAACCACATGTATCTCTTATTTTTAAAAAGGCAGAGAAAAGAATAGATGATGTGCTCAGAGGAATGGCGATTCTTAAACTGTTATCAGCCTTAGAATTTCAAAGATCACAACAAGAGGAGTTTAAAAAGATAATTCTTCGCTGCTTTAAAATTGAAGACCGTTTCCCATGTTACATTTCATTTAGCAAAAAGGAAATAAACAAATATTGGCCAAGAAGCAGATGATTTCTAGCAATAATCTCTCAACTGTTTCAAAAGGCAGCATAGGAATAGGACAACATTGGGTATCTTTGCTAGTTTCAGACATCACACTTTACCCATCTCAAGTTATGCCTAGAAAATAAAGAGGAAAATATGGGCTCATGGGAGTTAAGTTACCAGCAAGTACTGCATCATTCCTGTAAACAGATCATCTGTGAAAGCCTTAGCCTTAATTTCCAGTTTCCTAGTTTGGGGGCAGTTCGGCCAAAATAAGGTAACTTTAATTTTAGTCTTAAACTGATAGTTTTTTTTAAAAAAAACTCTAATTTTTAAATTATAAGTTTATTATCATACTGTTCTAAAGCAAACACAAGCACAAAGAAGCTGACAGATCTTTCTGCATTCTGCAAGACTGACTTCTTTGTAAACCTCTACAGATTTCCAGTTTATCATCTTCATTCCCATCTTTTTCCTCATCACCGAGGTATCTGTCAGACAAAGAAACTCCTTCAGCCTTCTTAGTCAACACACATGACAACAGACCATTTCTTATTACCTTCCAATCAAATGGCTGACTCAAGAACTCAGCGGGATATATCTGAGTCATGATCCAAGATCCTGTTACCTTCAGTGGACTCTGTGATGCAATAACTGATTTAAAATAAGTTGTTCTCTCCATTAAATTAAGCCTATTTACCAGCTGCTCCTGAAACCCGGGATTGCTGTCTCTCTTGATGTTGCAGGTACCTCTGAGGTTTAGTCAGGTGACGTTGGACGACAGTGGGATGCAGAACTTTTACTCCAGTTGCTGTCAAAGCCCAGATTCAACCAGGAAACTAGGAAGGCGTATTTGACCCACCACTCCTTTCGGGAACTTTGCCAATCAACTGCCTGGTGGAAACTTGCCAAATATCCCTGGGAATGTTATTTATCCCTTCTGTAGGATTAATCTCTGTGGGTGCAAGAGCGTGCACACATTAAGTAAAAGACTTATCACATGTACTGCCTATGTACAGTATCTCAATAATAAGCCTAAATCCAACTAGTAATTCCAACTGGAGCACGTCCATTGAATGAATTACTAAATGATGGGTCAACAATACCATCATTTATATAAATACTGCTTATTCAATGGTTCTCCTTTATTTGGGACTACCAATTGGATTCAGTTTATGGTGTTATCACCCTCTGTTTACATAAGAACATAAGAAGAGCCATGCTGGATCAGGCCAAAGGCCCATTTAGTCCAGCTTCCTGTATCTCACAGTGGCCCCACCAGATGCGTTTGGGAGCGCATGAGACTAGATATCTGTCTCCTGATACCACTCCCCTGCATCTGGCCCTTGAAGGACCCTGGTTTTAAGACTGGAGATTACACATCTCCATCATGGTTTGTAACCTGTGATGGACTTTTCCTCCAGGAATCCGTCCAATCCCCTTTTGAAGGCATCCAAGCCAGATGCCATCACCACATCCAATTGTTTAACTGCAATTACTTTTTTTAAAAAAATAAGTAAATGTTCACAAAATGAGTGCTGATAATCCACACAGATGTCTTATTGATGTGATTCTCAAGCAACAAAACACGCCACCCCGGTAGGGATAAACCATTATTTCAATATGCCCTTTTAAGCATAAATACCAGGTATGGCCTCTCATCATGATTTTGCTGAATTCCCTTTGCTATCACTCCTGTTTTCTGAGAATCAGTGGATCTTGGTGGTATGTCACACCAGCACTCTGGTTTGGGCCCCAAACCTGATTGACAGTCCGTGGGGATGGGAAATCACTGAAATACAGTAATACAATAGTTGCTCAGCCCCAGTTAAGAGACTATCCTCTCCCTTGGGGGACCAACTGAAGCTTGCCAACTGTTTTTAAAAGTAGGCCTATGTATAACACATTGCAGTAATACAGAAGGGAAATTAACAGAGCATGAATAGGTGCTGCAAATAAATCTCTGTTCATTGGGGTCATAATTGTACTTCATCCTGCACTGATCAAATGTATCAAGTCCCTAAGGCAGGGGTGTCCAAACTTTTTTCAAGGAAGGCCAGATTTGGTGAGGTGAAAATCTGTGGGGGCTGACCATTCAGCTGCATTTGGCCCTCTATGCCAAATGTTCACCACCTCTAGGACAGTGGTGGTGAACATTTGGCACTCCAGATGTTTTGGACTAGAACTCCCAGAATTCCAAGCCTGTGTTGCCAGTGACAAATGATTGTGGGAGTTGTGGTCCAAAACATCTGGAGTGCCAAAGCTTCACCACCACTGCTCTAGGACATGCAAGGAGGCAGGGAGGATACTGTAGCAATGGAGCAGGGGGCAATAGGCTGGGCAGGTGGAAGGGGGGGCGGATGGAGGCAGGGAGGGCAGGCAAACCATAAAACTGCAAGCTGACATCTCCATCTGGTATGGGGAGGGGCCAGCTGGTGGGGATGCATGACAGGCTAAGCCAGTGGGGAGAAGAGGCTGTGTGCCACTCATAATTTTAAAATGGGCTGTATTTGGCCCCCAGGCCTGACTTTGGATATGCCTGCCCTAAGGCCTAGATAACCTAATAGATAGACCTGGGGTGATGTCAGCAATGGCAGCACACAGCAGCTTCAGTTACTGTGGGAACCTTCCTTTGAATCGGGTGCATACACACTCCTGGTGCCATGTTGCATGCCTTTCCAGGTAAGCAACATGACACCAGGAGAGTGTGTGCAATCACTGTAGTTCCTTTGGAACACACCTTTCAGAGGAAGGTTCCCACAAGTTACATTGGGAGATGTGGCTGTACAATTGTTTAAATCGAGGTTGTTAGGTAAGAGATTGGGAGCCAGGTGAGTTAGCCTTTGTTACTTGTTCTGTGTGCATTGAAAGCAAGTGGGTTTCAGTGTGACATGAGGAAGGGAGGAGAGGGGTAGATTTGCTGGGCACTGGGGAAGTGTGAGGGGACAAGCTGAATGTGTACAAAAGGAATGGACTTTGCTGTTGATGCTTAACATCAAAAAGGCATTTCAGAGGTTTTTAGTTAGCCTTGGGGGAAATTCAAGAAGTACTGAGAAACTTCCAGTTTGGAAGTTTTTGAATTATTCTAGATGAGGTTGAAAATAATTGAGTATGTTCACATGAAGATGGGGTGGATATCAGCCTTGAACACATAGACTTTGTTTAACTTCTATTACCAAAAAGGCATATACGAAAATGTACACACTAAACATCTGGAGAGGCACACTATATAAAGGGTTTTATGTGCTAAGTCTACAAGCTTTGAGCCTGAGAACTGAAGAACTTTCTTTTTAAGCTGAACAACAACAGAGTGGCCAGAATCCTATTGGGGATTTAGGCAAATGTAAGCATGATTACCTAACCATGGGGGCAAATTGCCACTAATTAACAAGTTGGCATTTACATTACTGGTCATTTGCCAGCCACATACCTGGGCATGCAGCCAGTAATGGGAGGGGGCAACTCATTAAGCAGCTGTGCACAACCATGATTTATGCTATTACTGTATCCTTATACCAGTGTAAATCCCCAATAGGATTCTAACCACTGGGCATAATGGATATGCAAGAGAATGGAGAGAAGCAGTGATATACAGCTGCTTCTAGAGACAATCCCTATAGGAAGATTCATTGACTCAATGGCCTTAAAGGTTCCTTCCAATTTCATTATTCGGTGGAAAACTAGAAGAAATGAGAGGGGGAGGTGTGTTTGAAATATGTCCTTCTGTACATCAAAGAGGCCAGAATATATTTTTTAAAAACTAGATGTTTTCCATTTCCTCCACAGAATGACCTTGTGATAATACCAGACTTTGGAAATAATTTAGTACTGGAAACATGTCTTCATCCCAAGTTAAAACGCCCAGCTTCTCTTGAGACAGAGAATGAAATCAAGGAGGCATCCAAAATAGAAAGGAAAATAATGGGTGACTTTAATTATGCCTCCATATATTGGGTAAATGCGTATTTTGCTGATTACAAAGGTAAAAACAATCTAAATATCTTCAGCGACCGTGTCCTGGAACAGTTGGTCATGGAAATGAGATGAGGAAACCGAGAACTTAATCCCTATTGAATGTACTCACAGGTTGCCAGTGTGTTGCTTTGGAAATTTGCTACAGAAAAGACTTTGACACAGTGTTTCATGCATGTCACACTGAGTGGGAGCTGTTAGGGTAGATGGCAACTGCACAAAGCATCCTGTATCCCAGACCCATTGCTGTAAGTAGAGTGTGCCTTGTCAAGGTAATAAAGACCAACCTCATCAGAACAAGTTCATGCCACTCAGAAGGTAACACTTTCTCTTCCCTGGAGTTGGGGTTGAGGGCTATTGTCTTCCATTCCTCTCTGTTAGTTTCATCATACGGAAACTTGTGTTGCATGCGGATGACTTCATTCACTACAGGGTACCCACATTTTGGTAGTCCCTCTGCTGTAAGAAGAAGGGAATGAAGTCATCCACATAGTGAACCACCTCAATAAGTGGTTCACCTCAATAGGTGGTTTATTCAGTAGGTGGCTCAACCACACCCAGCTCAAATTGATGTGTGTGTGGGGGGGATTGGAAATATGTTTGGTCAAATCCATATTGGTTGCATCCTTGACACCGTCCAACCATCTCATTGTCTGCAGTCCCCTTTTCCTTTTGCCTTCAATCTTTCCCAACATCAGGGACTTTTCCAAGGACTCCTCTCTCCTCATGAGGTGGACAAAGTACTGGAGCCTCAGCTTCAAAATCTGTCCTTCCAGTGAACATTCGGGGTTGATTTCTTTCAGGATGGATAGGTTTGATCTCCTTGCAGTCCAGGAGACTCTCAAGACTCTCTTCCAGCACCACAGCTCAAAACCATTGATTCTGCGGCGATCAGCTTTCTTTATAGTCCAGCTCTCACTTCCATACATCACTGCTGGAAAAACCATAGCATTGACTATCTGCACCTTAGTTGGCAAAGTGATGTCTCTGCTCTTTAAGATGCTGTCTAGGTTTGCCATTGCTTTCCTCCCAAGAAGCAGGCATCTTTTAATTTTGTTGCTGCAGTCGCCATCTGCAGTGATCAAGGAACCCAAGAAAATAAACTGTCATTGCCTCCATTTCTTCCCTTTCTATTTGCCAGGAGGTGATGGGACCAGCGACCATGATCTTAGTTATTTTGATGTTCAGCTGCAGTCCGTTTTTTTCACTCCCCTCTTTCACCCTCATTAAGAGGTTCTTTAATTCCTCCTCACTTTCTGCTATCACAGTAGTATCATCTGCGTATCTGAGGCTGCTGATATTTCTTCCAGCAATTTTAATTCCGGCTTCTGATTCAACCAGACCTGCCTTTCACATGATAAGCAAGGTGACAGTATACAGCCTTGTCATACTGCTTTCCCAATCTTAAACCAGTGAGTTGTTAGATATCCTGTTCTGACTGTTGCTGCTTGTACCACATATAGATTTCTTAGGAGACAGATAAGGTGGTCAGGCACTCCCATTCCTTTAAGGACTTGCCATAGTTTGTTGTGGTCCACACAGCCAAAGGCTTTGGCATAGTCAATGAAGCAGAAGTAGATGTTTTTCTGGAACTCTCTGGCTTTCTCCATAATCCAGCACATGTTGGCAATTTGATCTCTAGTTCCTCTGCCCCTTTGAAATCCAGCTTCTGGGAGTTCTCTGTCCACATACTGCTGAAACCTCCCTTGTAGTATTTTGAGCACAACCTTGCTAGAGTGTGAAATGAGTGCAATTGTACAATAGTTGGAGCATTCTTTGATGTGCCCTTTTTTGTGATTGGGATGTAGACTGATCTTTTCCAGGCCGCTGGTCACTGCTGAGTTTTTCAAATTTGCTGGCAGATTGGATGGAGCACCTTTACAGAATCCTCTTTTAATATTTTAAATAGTTCAACTGGAATGCAATCACCTCCACTGGCCTTGTTGTTTGCAATGCTTTCTAAGGCTCACTTGACTTCACTTTCCAGGATGTCTGGCTTCAGGTCAGCAACTACACTCTCTTGGTTATCAGGCGCATCCAGATCTGTCTGATATAATTCCTTTGTGTGTTCTTGGCATCTCTTTCTGATATCTTCTGCTTCTGTTAGGTCCCTACCATTTTTGTCCTTTATCATATCCATCTTTGCACAGAATATCCCTTTAATATCTCTAATTTTTTTGAGCAGATCTCAGGTTTTTCCTGTTCTATTGTTTTCCTCTATTTCTTTGCTCTGTGTGTTCGAGAAGGCCTTCCTGTCTCTCCTCTGCGTTCAATTTTCTGTATCTTTCCCTTTCTCCCTTGCATTTTGAGTCCCATCTCTCCTCCGCTTTTTGTAGGGCCTCATTGGATAGCCACTTTGCTTTCTTGCATCCCCCCCCCTTTGGAATGGTTTTCATTGCAACCTCCTATACCATGTTACAAGCCCCCATCCATAGTTTTTCAGGTGTTCTGTCCACCAGATGTTCCTTAAATATATTCTTCACCTCCACTATGTATTCATAAGGGATTTGACTTAGATTGTACCTTAGTGGCCCAGTGGTCTTCCCTACTTTCTTCAGTTTAAGTTTAAATTTTGAAATAAGAAGCTGATGATCTGAGCTGCACTCAGCACCAGGTCTCATTTTTGCTGACTGTATAGAGCTCCTCCATCTTTGGCTGCAGAGAACATAATCTGATTCCAGTATTGTCCATCTGGTGATGTCCATGTGTAAAGTCACCTTTTGTGATGTTGGAAAAGAGTGTTTGCAATGACCAGCTTGTTCTCTTGACAAAACTCATTTAACCTTTGCCCTGCTTCGTTTGGAACTCCAAGGCCAAACTTGCCAGTTATTGCTTTTATCACTTGACTCCCTACTTTAGCATTCCAATCTCCTATGATGAGAAGAACATCTTTCTTTGGTGTCAGTTCTAGAAGGAGTTGTAAGTCTTCATAGAATTGGTCAATCTCAGACTCTTCAGCACCGGTAGCTGGTGCATAAGCTTGGATTAATGTGGTGTTGAAAGGGCTGTCTTGGAATTGTACTAAAATTATTCTATCATTTTTGAGATTGTATTCCCGCACAGCTTTCCACACTCTTTTGTTGACTATGAGGGCTACTCCATTTCTTCTATGGGATTATTGCCCACAGTAGTAGATGTGATAGTCATCTGAACTAAATTCACCAATTCCTGTCCATTTAAGTTCACTGATGTCCAAGATGACAATGTTTATTCTTGCCATTTCACATTTGGCCACATCTAGCTTACCCTGGTTCATAGATCTCACATTCCAGGTTCCTATGCAGTATATTTCTTTGCAACATTGGACTTTCCTTTCTCTTCCAGGCACGTCTGCAGCTGGGCGTCCTTTCGGTTTTGGTCCAGCTGCTTCATTAGCTCTGGAGCTACTTGTACTTGTCCTTTTCTCTTCCTCAGTAACATGTTGGACGCCTTCCGACCTGAGGGGCTCATCTTCCAGCATCATATCTTTTAGCCTTTTGTTTCTGTCCATGTAATTTTCTTGGCAGAGATATTGGAGTGGTGTGCCAGTTCCTACCCCAGGAAGGAAGTCTTATTACAGGCCACATTGTCACCAGTGTAATTAGCCGTACAATGATGAAAGCACAGCACAGCCTGTTGTATTCTGTAGCCTCACTGAGGCTACAGAATACAAAGTGACAGTGTGCCCCCATTTATAAGCCTAACATTATGACTACTATCCGCCAAATATCCAGATATAAAATATGTAGGAGGTGCTCCACTTGCACAGCATTTAAAAAACAAACACACAAAATAGTGCAAGGCCACCAAATCACCTTTTTTATGGCTTGCTGTTTAAGAGACATCTTCCTCAGTCCCCACCTACCACCCTTCTTGGCCAAGGAACAAGAGAAGAAAGATACATTCCATTGCTAATAAGTTTTTGTCATGTCTTACACTGTACAAACACTTCACCGTTTTATCATCTTTATGCTGCTTTGGTTGTCCTAGCTCCACCCTACACATCCCACAATTTTTCGTTTAGTGGGATACACAGTAATCTCTGCCAGAGACCTTCCCTGACCTCCAGTCCCTCACCAAATGACATATCCTAGGATTCTGTAAGATGGAGCTATGATGGTTAAAGTACTTATCAAATGGATTTAAGCAGATGGCATGGTGCTGTTGTTTTGTTAAAGACCTCTCTCTAGGTTAATGCAACACCCAGCCAAACCAAGTTTTTCACTAGGCTACTTCCAGACACATTCCCAGGAAAATACTCAGTCACTTTTCCAGTCCCATGGTCCAATTTAGCAGGGGTGAGAGTAAATGCAAGCACACACATACACACGTGCATGTGAACATGCTATTTATTTTGTAACAGAAATATGTATTGCTCATTAGAAGCCTGATGGTAACAGCAGCAGAATGGATCACCCACCTAGAACTAGAAAAAAGCATTTTGCAGAGAAGACAATTCTAAAAGATAATGAAGGGAGATCCTGGCTAATCCTGAATTGCCAACATACAGATTTTCTACACATATTTTTTGTTACAATGACCTTGCAGAGCCTGTATTTCCATAGTTTTCAGCCACAGGGCTGGGGCAGTTTGGATGCAGGAGGAGTGGATTCTGCATTTCCACAAAGGATCCGTCACTTCTGACATTTGGGAATTTATCCACGTGGGCTGCCAGAAATGACAGTTCTAATGCTGAGCAAATATCACTCAGAACCTTTTGTGCTGCCAAACTGAACAACACAGAGCATAAAGCATTTTGAGCAGGAGCGCAGCCATGTGGCTAGACAAAGACCCAAATGGATCTGGCCAGGAATGTTTCGAAGAGATTGGAATCTTAACAGAACTTTCCTCCCTCTCCATTAACTAACTAGTTTGGAGATGCACATTGGAACAGCTAAGTACCAAGTTCTGCAGATATGGGTTAAGAGTTCTTACGTTGCTTCTGATCTATTCTAGAGGGTTCCTGAGTAAACTATACATCATCTTCTCCCTCACAATCTACACCATCTTCTCGCTCACAAACTGAACCTCTTGCTGTCATCGCCAGAGCTTGAAAATGAGCTTGAACCATTCCTGCACTGATATATAAAGGGACAGGCTCTGGCTAGCTTTTTCCAGACCAGAAGCTGATCATCCACATACCCTTGCCCTCAAGTCATAGATTCTGACTGTGTATGGAAGAGAGTTTCATGAGGCAAGTACTGGAACTCAGGAAAAATGTATTTGGGCACCAGACTAGAGAGAAATGTGAGAGATAAGTTACACCTAAGAAGAAGGAAAAAGGAAGGGAAGAAAGAAACACAGGAACTGCTACAGAAAGTCTTGCAAAATCTTCTAAACACTTGGAGGCATACCTGAGTTAACCAACAAAAACAACTCTTTGGTCATAGTTGCTCATTTTACCCATCTTTTCTGTCATTATAAAACTCTCCAATGTTGAGATGTGAGAGTTAGGTATCTTAACTTGAGGACAACTGTTGAGATGTCCCCAAAGCAACCATGTCTATCCATGATAGTATAATACCTGTGTAATACCAGTGAGAAAGCTGGCTGTCCTGCAAGAGGTGCATTGAGACAGTACATGAAGTCCTCATAAATTGATTCCGTCCCCATACTTCTCACCACACTTCTCAACTACCCATTTTATTGTCAAATATATAAGTATTTTACTAAATAAATATAAATATGTTATCTTAATGGTGTCTCAGTGGGCTAGAGCGCTGAAACTGTTGACTGCAAAGTCAGCAGCTCGGCAGTTCGAATCCCAGGTGCCACACAGTGGAGCGAGCTTCTGCTGATAACCCCAGCTCCTGCCAACCTAGCAGTTTGCAAGCATGTAAATGCAAGTAGATAAATAGGTACCACCATAAAAAGCGGGAAGGTAAACAGTGTTCCATGCACAGGAATGTGTTTAGCCATGCTGGCCCCGTGGCCACAGACTTACACAACACTGGCTCTTTGGCTTGAAAACACCACCCCTAGAATCGGACACGACTAGCACACATGTGAAGGAGGAGGCTTTACCATTACTAATGGTCTCTGAACAGCATTTGTGCAGTATATTTGACCAAAACATGCTAGATCATGATTGATGGTTGTTATTTGATTTCATCTGACTGGAGCATACATAGGCTTTCTGCATGTGATCAAGAAGTCTTTGCAGTTGGGGTTTGCATAGAAAGGTGCAGGGACACAGAGTTTCCTTAAGCAGACACTATTTTCAACACGGGGATATGATGGCATGTCCAGGTCAGGCACATGACGGCAGAGCTAGGCAAGAAATCAGGGTCCAGTTCCCCATCAATATTTTAATTCCGTGAGTAGATTGCTACCAAGGACTGCTTTTATCTGCTTGAAGATCATCTTGTCTAACTGAGATCACGCCAGCGTGCCATCACTGTCCCATTTATCTTCAACCAAAGTAAAAATCTTCACTGCTGCTTACTAATAATTTCACCTCTCAACTGCATCTACTAATTCTAAACATGGCCTCATCTGATGAAAAAATTATCATTCAGCCTCAGTTTCAGGTTTGTCATCTAATCAACCTTTGTTAATAGAGTCTTATGTAGAGTTGGGTAACCCTGGTTACAACCATACATGTGCGTCATCAATCAGTTCTTCATGGGAGACAGTCCCCTTCATGACCCAAAATTATATTAGGTGTTACCCTCCTGGCTGTGAGGTCCAAAGGTGTAGTCTGGAGTCCTCTTTCATCCTAATGAGCCCTGTAGGTACTGATGATGCTGGTTTTATTACCTCCTGCAATCTTCTGCCATTGAAAAGTCAACTTCTTTCAATCTGGCTTTCCAAAATGATTTGCAGCCCCCCTGCAGATCTCCTAAGAACTATTTGCTATCCTGTTCAAATAAGTATATCCCATTGCCTCTGTATAATTCTGCTGGTGAAATCTGATTTCTAGATCTGCTATAACATGGCCCAGTTCATTGTGTATGCCTGTCTGCAATTCCTATCTAACATCAAATGGTCATCTAACATTAGGAGCATCATTAACAAAGCACAACAAAAATGGTTTGTTTGTTTTTTGCATCAACTTAGGAAGTTTGATTCAATTGTATAGATGTATTATTGAATTTATCATCTGTTCTTCTATAAATGTCTGGTTTAGTTCTGCAACTAAGCAGGACAGATATAGACTTCAATGGACAATTGGACCAGCGGAAAAAAATATCACTACTAACTTGCTGTCTATTGTGGAACTGTATACCGCACGAGCTAAAAAGAGGGCGATGAAGGTATATACAAATTCCACACATCCAATAATCTGTTTTAACTGTTACCCTCAGAACAATGTTTCAGGGCATCGCATACTAGGACAACTAGATATAAAGATAGCTTCTTTTCAAGTGCTATCATCAAACTGTTGAATAATTATTTTGTTTAATAATATGTTATATTGTGTTGTACTGTTTTTAATTGCTGAATACACGAGTCCTATATTTTCTTCTATACATATGGAGAACATATTTACCAAAACACATTCTAGGTGTGTCCAACCACACTTGGCCAATAAAAGGATTCTGATTCTGATTCAGTTCTTTCATCTGTAAAGAGCCTCGTGGCACAGTGGTTAAATGTTTGTACTGCATAACTGTGTTCACAACCTGCGGTTCAATCCCAGGTAGCCAGTTTATGGTTGACTCAGCCTTCTATGCTTCTGAGGTCAGTAAAATGAGTACCCAGCCTGCTGGGAGGAGGCAATGTGTAGCCTGCATAATTAAATTGTAAACCACCCAGAAAGTGCTTGAAGTGCTATGGGGTGGCATATAAGCAGAAACACTTTGCTTTTTTGGCTTTCATCTGTCTTTTGTTTTATCATATATATTTTTAGAAGCATTTTCAAAATGCTGTATCTGAATTAGACCTGGCTAGAGAGTTCATTTGTTTAGGCATTTGGATGTGGAGTCAGAGGCTGGAAGTTCAATTCCACTCTGTGCCTCTTGCAAACAGAGCCAGCCTGTGTGACCTTGGACAAGCTGCACAAGCCCAGGATGCCCACAGAAGAAGGGAATAGTAAATCATTTCTGAGTATTGTTTATCTAGAAAACCCTGGAAAAGGTTGTCATAAGTCAGAACTGATATTATGGCATTTGAGGAAGTAACAGGGTTAAAGGTGAATTGGAATAACTCTGAATGTATGCTAGTAAATTATAAAGAGGAAAAGAAAAAAGTTGTTTATGGAAGTATTTAAATGTAAATTAAGAAATAGCATTAATTATTTGGAAATAAAGTTAGCATGGGGTTTACAAGATATGCTTAAAATAAATATATAGGAAGTAAGGAAAGAGATTAATGAACAAATAAAAGAATAAATTTTGTGAATTTTTGAGCTGTTTGGCCATGTTCTGGAAGTTTTTCTTCCTGGCATTTCACCAGACTCTGTGGCCGGCATCTTCAGAGGGCAAAGAGCTCAGAGAACTAGGAGTTCTCTCTGTGCTCTGGGGTATAGAGTGAGTGACACTGTGTGGTTTTAAAGTTGTGGGAAAGAGGAGACTTGTCCTATGCAGAATAGGTGTTAGTCATTGTGTTGTTATGGAGGGATTAAGAAGTTTCACTGCAATTGGGGTGGCAGCAATCATACTGTGTAGTTAATGGGTGTCATTAGGGGCTCTATTGTGTGAACGGATCACCGGTGCTTATGGCTCAGTAAGAATCATTCATAGAATCATAGAGATTTGTTGTGGTTGGTGGTTGGAATTTTTATGTAGGTACCAGTCTCTGTGTGTGGGTTTTCTGTAGACCTTGTGTCCTAATTGGTGGTCTGGTTGTCATAGGAGCATGACAACTACAAATTGGAGTTTCCCCTCTATTTCTTTTTCAAGGTGAAGTGTATATTTGTGTGGATATTGTTGAGGTACTTTAGATATTCTTCCAGTTTAACTTCACCATGGCTCCAAATTATGAATGTTTCATCCACATATTGGAACTAGACTTTTTGGGTACCTCCACCAAGCAGCTTCCATCTCTTCTGAGAAATATATAAACCAGACAATCCTGTCTGCCTTATTGATTTCGAAACTGGCACTATCATAGCTGGATTTCTGGGTGAAGGGACATATGCCACCAGTATTATGGATAACACAAATGACTCTGTGGATTTCATGAGAAACTGCAATCCATAGTTTTCGAGTTTTCTTGGCCATCATTAGAGATGGGCAGCAAATGAAAAATGAAATGCTGCAATGAATTGTTTTGTTATAAACTGACCGGAACCACCTTTTTTAGATCAGGATACGAAATGGGGGAACTTCCTCAAGCTCTTCCATGTAAGCCCCCAAATTTGGAGAGATTTGGGATTCAGGGGGCTGAGTTTTTCAGTTGCAAAGAGGGTTGTCCCCCCAGCAGTAACTGGAAAAGTGTGTGCATGTGCCACATCAGCAATAGGTCAATTTATTTCTTCCCCTTGTTTAACCCCTATATTGCTGGTGCATGCCATATAGTGGTTTTGCAATTAGCTAGGGGGACCCTCTTTGCAGTTGAATAACTCAGCCCCCTGAACCCCAAATCTTTCCAAATTTGGAGGGCTTACAGGGAAGAGTAAAGAAGCTATCCTGCAATTTTGGTGCCAATTAGGAATGGGCATCATACGAAAAACAACACACTGTTTTGTCATTTCATAAGGTTTAAAAACATTTTGAAACAAAACAGAATGGCAGACAGTGTGTCATCAAGAACCAAAATGAAATGATGTTTTCTGTTCAGAGGAACCAAACCAGGGAGCCCCTGCCGGATCTTGCTTCAGGCAAGGGACTGCAGCAAGATCCAGCAGCTGTTTCCCTGTGTGGTTCTCACCACTGCCACCCAGCTGGTTTTGACAGCTCGAGCTGTCAAAACCACCTGGTTGGTGGTGGGAAGAACCAGAGAGCAGAGGAGAGAGACTTTTGAATTTCACACCGCAAAAGCCTCCCTACTCTGGTCTCTGGTTCACAGCAGGTCTGAGAGGGCTAGCACTGAGTTTAACACTCACCCTCTCAGACCACTGCTGTGTTGGAAGCTCAGGGGATTCCCTGGACTTCCCCATACTTCAGGGGTATGAGAAGGTGAGAACTGACACCAACACTTGTCTTCTCAGTCCACTGCAGGTTTTTTTGTTTCTTTTTTGGGGGGGGGGGACTTGATAGGTTGGGTGTAGGGAGGGCATGCCCCCATCCCCACACCCAACCTGTCAAAAAGCCCCACCTGGGAGGCTGGGAGAGGGGTGACAGGCAGATGAGCAGATTTTTTTTACCGCTGCCTGCTCCCTACTGCTCCCCACACCCCAGCATGTCAAAAAGCCCTACCTGGGATGTGGGGCACAAATGATAACAGAGCAAGCAGCAGGAAATTCAAACAGAATGCTGCTTACTCCATTCTGCCTTGCCGCCCACCTCTCAGGTTTTTTTTTTCCTTTTTGGGCAGGTCAGGATGTGGTGAAACAATATGGAAGCTGCCACAACCCATGTGGTTTTTGGGGGTTTTGTTTTTTGACAGGTCGGGCTGTTCCCTACCTCTCACACATATGACTTTTGGCCTTTTTCCTGACCTCCAGAATGGATTAATTGGTTTCCCATTCAATTCTATAGGAAACTACATTTTGTAAGATGATTTTTTTTTGGTAAAACCAATTGACCTGCAGAATGAATTATATTCATCTTATGAGGCACCACTTTATATAATTTTAAGGAAAATATTAAAGAACCCAGTGGCACCCAGCCAAAATTTTCCCCTCCCTCCAGGGACCACAAGGAGAAACCTCTACCTGCCCCATTCAGCAAACCTTGTAGGGTGCCACTATGCCCCACTAGCTCTTTCCAGTAGGGGTGGAAGAAGGAGGAGCATGATAGCCAGCTCTGGTTTCTTCTTGGTTGCTTTGATCTCTTTTGCAGAGATTGAAGTAGCCAAGGTAGTGGCAGCGATGGACAGAGAACACTGTTCTCTGCTCCACACAGCTGACTTTGACAGGTCCTGTCCAAGTCATCAGCCCTGCAGAGTGGAGAGCAGCATTCCTAAGTGGAATAATTTGGTGGTCAAAGAAACTGCAAGTTGAGGTATCACTGTACAGTCCAGCCCTCAACAGTTTCTGAGGGGCAGTGAAATGGCCCCCTGTTTAAAAAGTTTGAAGACCCCTGCTTTAAAGGGTTTGGAAAAAAGAAAAGGATTTGATGAAATGACTGTAGAAGACTTCTTTCTGGATCATGATGACAAAAAGGGGGTGCTCATTGAGGTTTGGGGAACCAGATCATGAATTCTCATCAATTCTTTTGCAATGGAACTTCAGAGGTTATATGGCTATACATCCTTATTGACTCATTAATTTTGGGTCAGCAGAAGAAAATACCAGAAGGATTTAAAACAAAACCAAATGATTAGACAATGAGAAAATTGTCAGTCATTCAACTGCATTCCCTCCCTTCTGTCCTCTCTCTCTTGCCTGCTTTTCATACCAGACTCTGACTTTCAAAGTCAGAGTCTGGTGTGAAGCCTGAACAAAGTTTGGAGTGGGGGACCAGGTTGGCCCTTGCTAACTCTGAAGCCCACCAGCCAGTCTAAAGGCGGGATGCCTCTTCTGAAACTACAGTTAAATCCAAAATATGTCTCAACACTTTATTTCCGATTGCTAACTAGACAGAAAAGAAGATGCTGAAAGGCTGGAGGAGGATCCTTCTCAAACTTTTATCTGGCCAGAAGACTAAAGAGTCCCTGTTCTTGATCCATGTGATAACAATAGCCATTTCTACATGTCTTTTGTTTCTGTGAGGATCAATTTAAATTTAAGCCTTCTAGATTTAACTCCACAGGTCCTTTATCAGAAACCTGTGGGGGTAATTCCATACATTTCCAGTCAGCAGTAAGTCCCACTGAGTTCAATAGAGCTTATTCTTGCAGTAAGTGAATGTAGAATTGCAGAAGAGTCCAATGTAGAGGGTAGTCACAGTACTGCTTGATGTTTGGTCAGGTAGCTCTCTTGATGGTGCTACGTCTTCACTCTGTTTCATAAGGCTACTGTTCCCTAATAAGAAAGAAAGAAAGAAAGAAAGAAAGAAAGAAAGAAAGAAAGAAAG
>JAHTLZ010000274.1:4471532-4493164 GCA_023846285.1 Phrynocephalus versicolor | reverse complement strand
ATTATTATTATTATTATTATTATTATTATTATTATTATTATTATTATATTATATTGCTGGTTCTTTATAAAACATATATTATTTTGTTACCTCAATTTATTTTAGTGTTTCTACATTCAATCTGCAAATATAAAAAGTTTTATTTCACACTGCTCTTACTGTCCATAATGTTTAGGTTTAGGAAATCTCAATTGTTGGCATTTAAATCCATTGAATCTATTAGTACCCCACCTTCATGCGACAGCTCTTCAAATATTTTCCAGGCTAAAGAGACCCACCTCCATTGTTCTTCTCTGGGCTTGATAGCCAGACCATCTGCCATCCTGGCCATCTTCCTCAGGACACATTCCAGCTTGTCAATACTAGACATGGGCACGGAGCGGCGAAATTGTCATTTCCATTTTCGGCTATCGTTTCCGTTACGTAACGGAAACGGTAACAATAATTACGCCGCTCCAGCAAGAACCCGACCTGAAAAAAGAAAAATTGGATCAGGTTTTTCGTTGTCGTTAATGGCATTGCGGCGATCGCGCGATGCCAAGCAGCACAGAAAAAAAGTTTTAAAAAGAAAAAAAAAACCCAACTCCCAGCCAAAAAAGCAGGTGAAAATATGCCTGCCTGAGGACATCTACCAGAGGGGTGGTTTCTGGGGGGGGGTCCCCAGCCTTCCCTCCCTGTCCTGTCCTGGGCTGCTTGCACCAGGCTGGGGGGGTCATCCTCGTCGTCTGTCTCGCATGCCATGCGGTTGGGGGGGGATCCAAAATGGCGACCACAATTTTTCTTTAGAAATCGTAGTCAAAAACCACACCAAATCACCACAGAAACATGAACCAGTCAGGTATTGGGGTATAGTAAATTCATTATAAGTAACTCCACTGTGATTACCCAAAAGGCTCACATGTTCTTGGAGTTCTATATCCCAGATCCTACGTTTAACTGCAGCTTTGGCATTAATGTAGCCCATTTCTTTTAGGATACTATTGGAGAAGCCAATTTGCTGTATTTCTTTTACTACAAGCTGTTTCCATTCTGACTGGAAAGAGTCAATTAGTACCAGAGGGGCCAAACCTTCTCTGGCAAAATATAAGTTTTAACCAATAATTGATCATGAGGACTTTGACCCGTGCTCTTATAGGTACTAAACCAGCCTCCAAGTGAAGAGCTACATTTGACATACAGGGAGGTACAGCCAGGATTGATCTCAAAAATTTTGTCTGTACTACCTCCAAAGGATGAACATTTGAACATGCGAAAATTTGGGAACCGTACAACATTTGAGAAATAACTTTACCTTTGAAAACCTGGATTGCTGGAGATACTTGTCGCCCTCCTTTAGAATAGAAGAATCTAGTTAGTGTTGCAGCACTTTTCTGGGCATTCAATGATGCTTGTTTTAGATGGGAGACCCAAGAGCCTGTAGAACTAAAAACTATTCCCAGGTATTTGAAGCATGAAACTTGCTCAATGGGGTGGTTGTTTATAACCCATTTATGTTTGATTCTTCTTCTACTGGTTATAAGTACTTTGGTTTTCGTGTAGTTTTTTACTAATTGCTCATGGTTGCAATAGTTGGAGAAGGCCCCCAAGAACCTTCTCAGGCCCACACAAGTTAAAGACAACAAGACTATGTCATCAGCAAACAATAACATGGAGATGGGGCGTGAAGATAACTTGGGGGGATGAAATTCAGAATTCGATAGATTTCTCACAATACCATTTATGTAAAAGTTAAACAAGGTTGGAGCCAAAACACAACCCTGTTTTACCCCATTGTGAGATGGAATTGGGTTAGACAACACTCCTGCTGGATTGCAGAGAACTCGTGAACTGGAATTTTCATAGAGACGTCGCATTAACAGGAGAAGTCTCCTGTCTATGTTTGTCTCTTCAAACTTTGCCCAGAGTTTGTGCCTTGGGATGCGATCGAAGGCCTGTTTGAAGTCGATAAAAGCTGCATACAAGGCACCACCTTTAGGAGAGGAGTATTTATGAGCAAGATGTTGAAGAATAAGGCACTGGTCCAAGGTAGATTTTCCCGCCCTAAAGCCGGCTTGCTCCTCAGCCAACAGATTCTCTGTTTGCAGCCAATCGGTTAGTTTGTTCAATAAATGGCTGGCATATAACTTGCTAACAATGCTACGTAGGCTTATTGGCCGGTAGTTAGCGGAGTCCCCCCTGTTGCCCTTTTTAAATAATGGGACAATAATGGCGAGACTCCAGTCCTCTGGAAAATGGGCTGTATAATTAATCCAAGAGAACAGAGATGCCAATACTGGAGCCCACCAATCGGAGTTGGATTTTAAAAAATCTGCTGAAATATAATCCACCCCGGGAGCTTTGCCAGCTTTCGATTTGCAAATCAGGGCAGAGATTTCTGCAGGGGAGACTGGAGGCCAGTCTGGTAGATTTCCATCACCTGTCAGGGGACTTTGGGCACTATCAGGGTGTATAGAATAAATATTCCGAAAATGTTCTTCCCAAGCATTAGGCAAAATGTGAGAAACAATCCGGAGGGAATGTTCCCGCATTTCCCCTGCCACTATTCTCCAGAAAGTGGCTGAGTCATTAAGGATGGTCGCAGTGATCAAACGTTGCCAGGTCTCTCTCTGAGCTTGAATTTTTTTCTTTTTAATAAGAGCTTTGTAATTTCTCTTAAGCATAAACCAATCAGGAGGGATCCTGGCTAAGTTATGTTCACGGTATAATCTGTGTTTGGCCATTAGCTCATTTTTTGCCATTTTGCATTCAGAATCGAACCATGTTTTCCCCCAACTGGTATGGGAAATGCGGGGTTTTGTGTTATATGCCCCCAAAGATTATAAGAGCTTTCACTTTAGCCAGATTGAATGTGCTCCCTTCCAAGCTTTTGGATGGGAAATTTCAGAATATTCCCCTCCCAATTTGCTTGTGCCCATGTGAAATGAATCAGGTAGAAACGGTCACTCATGTACTTCTCTATTGTTCTTTTTATCGTGACCTACGCAAGGAACTTATTCAACCTGTTATTAATAAATTTCCTGGGAGACCTGCCAAATTCTATGTGAAGTTACTTCTTTCTGACAAGTCCCAGCAGATCTCAAATTGTGTCGCCAGATTTTGTACTGCTGCAGTAGATGTACGTAGGCTCATGATTGCCAGTAATCCTAGCTCCTGATGATCATATAGAGCGTGGACTCCACTTAGGGGTTTGATGTCGACTCTCAATATATTATTTTATCTATCTTCTTAATATTGACTATTTATATAACAGTCCTGTTTGTACTTTGCGGCTTTTATCAAAGGTTTTACAATGTTTTTAAAATGTTTTATCATGGCAAACTGTTTTATTCTGGTAAACTGATATTTTGATATTTCTTGATTTGGTTAAAAACCGTAAAAAAAAGATTCATTCATTCATTCATTCACCACAGAAACATGTGAAATGTATTTATTTTAAATGCCTGATTTTCATAGTAGCAGCAGTGGGTTTTTATAGCAATAAAACATCGCATTGATTTTATTTTATTTTATTTTATTTTTTATTTTTTTAGACCTGCCCATGTGGGCTGGGCATGGAATGGGACCATGCAAATTTTTTGAACCATTCCACCAATGGCATGGCCAGGTTTTGACTGACACTTCTGGATGTGCCAGAGGGCATAAAAAGTCGAGGCACCTTCCAGAAGTCGCAGTCGGATCTTGGATGTGGAGGGTGGAGGGCTGTGTGGCTGGCTGCTGCTGGCTGATTGGAGGGAGGCTGGAGGCTTTAGATTTAAGTTAGGCAGGCAGGGAGGGAATTGAATTTAGAAAATAATTTCTTTGATTCTCTGCAGCTTTGTCTGCTGAAGGGAATAGCAGTTTATTCTTTTTTTTTCCTCTGGCAGTTTGTGAGGATTTTTTTTCTGATGTTGGGTAAAGGGGGAGGTTCGACTGGGAGGAGGTGTGGATTTATTTTAAAAATATATTACATTGGGACATCAAATCGCACTAAATCGCAGTGGAAATGACAAATGAAATGACGAAATGACAATTTTTTGAAAAATTTCATGACAAACAGAAACGACCCGAAACGGACCCGTTCCGACAAATGAAAACTCGAAACGTCATTTTTTCTGGTCGTGCCCATGTCAATACCCTTCTTGAACTGGGTTGCTCTGAGTCTGGACACAGTGTTCCAGGTGAGGTCTGACCAATGCAGAATAATCTAGAACAAATCCGTGCATCAGTGCATACATGAATGGCATCTAGAATATATAGAATGAATGACATCAATGCATCCATTAATGACATCTAGAATATATAGAATGAATGATATCAGACTGGAATTGGAAAAGAAACATATCTTAAAGCCATGTACTGACAGTTCATTTTTATATCTAATGCCAAAACACCCACCAGAATGTGACAAGGGGAAGCGAAACCATTAAATTCTTTCGTTGTTAAAATGGAGAAGTCTTTTCTTCACCTTTGGTCACTGCAGAGAATTCCACTATTCAAATCCTGAAATATCCCTCCAGCATTGATTAACAAACATGTTTATCTCGGCTTAACTCTATCATCAACAAGATAAAAAATACCTGCTCTGGCAAAGACAGTTAGGGAACCTCACCATATATATCCTTTCATTATGAGAGCTATCTGTTTATTCACTTGGTTCTTGCCCTGTGGCTCTTCTATTCCACATTCAATCACCAGTTTGTAATAAGAATTCTCTCCTTTCTAATGGTTGCTAAGTATGGTCAGATGTCTTCATTGGAGGGAATTGTCTCAAAATCCTGTCCTGGGTCCACAAAAAAAAGGTTGGCTGAATTATCCCTATATACATTGCATAAATAAACAAAAAGTTCACGCCTAAGCAACCCCTTGGCTGCAGAGCTAAGAGGTTGGGAATTCAGTTCCTCTCATGTTCCTCCTTGACGGGGGCTTGACTCAATGAGCTCTTTCAACTCCGCAGTTCTAAGGTGGTGGTGGTGATGATGATGATGATGATGATGATGATGATGATGATGATGATGATGATGATGATGATGATGATGATGATGATGATCCAGTGAAGACAGATACAGTTAAGCAGGCTTCTCTGTAGTCTCTTTATTGTTTAGAACTCCTTGTCATCTAATGACGCCTGGTCAAGGTGACAGACACTATTGGAAACACCCGTTCATGTCTTTTTAAAATGTGCTCTCTTCAGATTCCCTACACACTTCCACATTGTGGAAACAAAGGAACAAAGCAAAAAAAAAAGATACAGAAAAGACAAATGGATACCATCCTTAAAGTAGCCTCCATGCATTTTGAATGGGGCTGCACACTCTGGTATCTTACCCAGTACACCACTCCTAATGAATACATGACTAGCTAGATAGTTAATTTATTTAGGTTCCTGGTTGTGAAGTCAGAGGTTTGAAGTTCAATTCCTAACTGTGCATCCTAGAAGAGCCAGCCTGTGTGCCCTTGGACAAGCTGCATAGTCCCATGATACCCCAGAGGAGTGGTAAACCAATTCTGGGTATTTTCCAACTAGAAAATCATGCAAAGGGCCACCACAAGTCAGAATTAATTTGACAGTACTTTTATTTATTTATTTATTTATTTATTATTGGTTCCACAACCTACCATGCTCTTTGTTGCTTATTGGGTTTTTTTCTCTCTCATTCCACTTAGAACATCCTTATGGGTCAGAAAAAATAAAGAGAAAAGTATAGAGGGCTTTTGATCTGAATTAATTTACATTCTTAAATTTTTGTCACTAGTCTAAAATTCACTAGGAAGCTGTTTAACCTTGGCTATTGAATTTGTGAAACATTTTTTCCTCATACACACCATTGGGACATCTCTTTCCACTTGAGCCAAAGACTAAATTGTAGGTAAGTACCACTGAGCCTGTTGAGCTGATCACAACCTGTGACAGTGAAATGGAGGCCATGGTTGGTAGTATATCCTCAGCCTGGTTAGAAGCAGCCTTGACTCAGAAAATTGCTGATGGGCAAGAATAATCTCCAAGCTTGTGAAAGAGTTTCTAATTTTCTAGTCATTTTAGTTTGAGAAGTTTTTTAGTCACAGTAAAGTCCGATGAAATATAAGGATACTCCCTTCAAGCACAGTCTGGACCGGGGAAACATCCATTGGCCAGGCAGGCACACTGCCATATAGATGACAGTGAAGTTGGGTGCTCTTAGCTTACTTACTCAGGTCTCAGTTATCCCCACCAGGTGGGGTCTCTCACCTGCAATGAAACGAAGGATAAAGGTAGCCTTATTGTAGCCTGATCTATTTTTAAGCATCATCATCACTCTTTTTCCATAGTGCATCTTTGGAATATTTCACACATTTGCCTCACCATTGCCTATATCAGGCATGTCTAACAGGTAGATCATGATATACCTGTGGATTGCAGAGGGGTCGGAGACAGATCGCCAGCCCCACTTGGCTGCATCTCTCCAGCAGTTTACCTCATTGCTAGGAGAGAGCTCATGCCAGCGGGTTGTCTGCCGACGGCTTGCCACCGCTGCTAATCCTTTGCCTGTCTTTTTTCTCTGCCTGCGGAGTCTTGCCTGCGGGTGTATTGGGGTGCATATTTTTGTGCCAATAGTTTGTGGGTGCCCCAGGGGGCTGTCACCCATGCCCACAACAAGATGCAACAGGCCTGGCATCATACCTCATCTCCTGCCTCTCAGAATCACCCATTCCTACCTCCACTCCTACACCCCTTAGAAGTGTATTATATACTGGACGATATCCATTCACCAGGACTTTACTTAAATATACTTATTATATTAGCCTTGTGGCGCAGTGGTTAAATGCCTGTACTGCATGTAAAACTGTGCTCATGACCTGGGTTTCAATCCCAGGTAGCAGGCTCAAGGTTCACTCAGCCTTCCATCCTTCCGAGGTCAGTAAAATGAGTACCCAGCTTGCTGGGGGGGGGCAATGTGTAGCCTGCACACTGTAATTAAAATTGTAAACTGCCCAGAGACTACTTAAAGTGGTATGGGGCGGTATATAAGCAGAACACTTTGCTTTTTACTTTAGTTGTGTCATGTGTTGTTCATTGAGTGCTTTATAGCTCTCTTTCATCAAACGTTTCCGGGCAGACACAGCAAAGGGTCAAGAATTTAGAGATTTTGGAGGGCTTTTCCAATTTTGTTCTAAGTTGCCTATGCCTTGCCTCAAAGAAATTAAATCAAAATTGTCTACCCAGCAACAGTTGATGGCAAAGCCAAGGTCACATTTGGTCAATGCAACCATACCATCCTTCGTGGTCAGCACCCTGATAGGAAAGAAAGGCAAACCTTTCACTGAAAGGGAATTTGTAAAAGATTGTTTTATTGAAGTAGCTGACGTTCTTTTTGAAGGATTTAAAAATAAGAAAGAAAGCTGCTATTCAAGATGTACAATTGTCAAGAAACACTGTTGTGCGGCGACTAGAAAAGATGTGTAGAGACACAACTGAACAATTGTTGGAGGATGTTTCAAATTGTGTTGCTTCCTGGAACAACCACTGGGGATTCTCTTTATATCAGGCATGTCCAAATTTTGGCCCTCCAGATGTTTTGGACCACAACTCCCACAGTCCTTTTTCACTGGCAATCTAAGCTTAGAATTCTGGGAGTTGTGGTCCAAAACATCAGGAGGACTGAAGTTTGGACATGCTGGCTTTATATGCATCACTTAGGCCATGGTCACACCTGGGTTTTGATCCTGATCTTCTGAAGGTCTGGCTTTTCCTCTTCATCCGTTCACGTGATTTAAATGTGGGACAAGAGTTCCCACGTCAAAAGCTGTTTTTTTTATTTTAAAGTGCAGTTCAGACCCCTTGGCCAGCAGGTGGCGCTAGCATTTGAAAAAAATGGACCACTTGGCTGGGGGAAGTTAAAACTTGTAGGACTGGATAGAGCTTCCTGTTTTTCCAAAGGTGAAAAGCAATTTAAAAAAAAATAGCCCATTGGCCCCAGGAACAACTGGTCGGTGCTATGAAAAAAGAAAGAAAAAGAAACCCAGATCATCTGCATGGTCTCACGGTGTCTGCCTCCTTAAAAGCTGGATTTTCAAAGCGAGGCAAAAATTTCCCTATCTCCTGGGTGAGTCACAGAAACCTCGCTTAAGGGATCATTACCGGGTTTTCTTTTTTTTCTTTTTTTTCAAAAAGCCCGGTGGCCGTGGGGACGGCATTTTTAGACACAGGTTATCTGGTAATTTAAACTGCTTTTAAAGGGACGTTGGACCGGGGCTTTAGAAGGCACCTTTTTAAACAAATAAATGTTCAAATACCTACTTATTTCCCATGAACAGAGTCAGCCTGCTCTTAAAAAACAGACAGGGATCTTCCTTGTCAATGTATTTTTTTAAAGGTGAGACTGAGAGAGAGACAGGGTGAAAGCAAACAAGCAAATGAGGGGGGAGGGAGAGAGAGAACAAATGAGAGGGAGAGAGAGAAGGGGGAAGGGAGGAGTGTGATGTATGTGTGTATGAGAGAGAGCATGATTGAGTGTCTGTGTGTGTGACAGAGAGAGGGGGAGTGTGCAAAAGAGTGAGCAAGAGGGAGAGAGGAACTGAGGAAGCGAGTGGGATGAGGGCAAAAGGAAAAAGAAGATGTTTTTCTCTGAGCTTGCCTCCTGTCCCAAACTTTCCTTCCGTTGCTACTGCTGCTGCTGCAGGGATGGCAGCATTTTCTCCGTTCGTTGGGACCATGGAAGTGCTCCATTGATCATGTCATCACAGCAGGGGCAAAAGCATCTTTTTTAAAAAAAAGCGGCTCTTCCGGTGGTAAGGGTAGAGCTCTATGGCAGTTACTTCATTTGTACCATGACAGTGTTGTTCACAGTCACGTGGTTTTGTTCCTGTTCAGTCCCTATTTCTATTTACTCATGGTCATGATAACTTGTCTTGTGATAAGTGTTACTTCATGGCCTTGTTTTGTGACAAGATCTGCTTTTTGGGGGAAAAAACATAAAAATAAAGGGCGCACCACACACCCTGTGCTTCATCTATTCGAAATGTCAATCCACAGCACTCAAAAGTATGAGAGAAATGGACGGATGCAAGTTCACAAGTGGAATATTGCCTTTGTTGATGTGAAAGTTGTTACCTCATGGGACCTTGTCCCAGAATGGGAACAGAGACAAAATAATTCCCCAGCCCAGGGGCAAGTACGGCTTGTCTCGCTCTGTTCCCGGTTCCGGGGATGTGGTCAAGACAACTTCTTGCTGTCACGCTATGGACGTGGAGAAAGGTTTTTCTTGTACTGGTCCCAAGTGGGACAGCAAGGAGGGACTAACAGGACGTGATTAACTGCCTAAGTGATATATACCTTGAACTACAAGGTAAAAACAAATGCATTGGTGATCTGTCCTGGGACTGGTGCTTTTCAATTTGTTTTAAATGACCTGGAGACAGGGATAAACAGTGAGGTGGCCAAGTTTGCAGATGACACTAAACTTTTCCATGTGGTAAAAACCAGAGAAGATTGTAAATAGCTCTAGAAGGATCTCTCCAAACTGGGGGAATGGGCTGTGAAATGGCAAATGTGTTTCAATGTAGGAAAATGTAAAGTAATGCATAATGGGGCAAAAAAAAAATAATCAAAACTTTATCTATCAACTCATGGGCTCTGAGCTATGCATGATGGATCAGGAAAGAGATCTGGTGTGCTGGTGGTCAGCTCAATGGAGGTGTCTACCCAGTGTGTGGCAGTTGTGAAGAAGGCCATTCCATGCTAGTGGATGGATAGAGGGATGATCTTCTCCCTCTCACAAAATACCAGAGCTAGGGGACATCCACTCAAATTGAGGGTTGGGAGAGTGAGAACAGACAGAAGAAAATATATATTTTTTAACCCAACATGTTGTTAGTCCGTGGAACTCCCTGCCACAGGATGTGGTGATGGCACCTGTCCTGGATGCCTTCAAAATGGGATTGGACAGATTCCTGGAGGAAAAGTCCATCACAGGTTACAAACCATCATGGAGATGTGTAATCTCCAGGCTTAAAACAAGGGTACTTCAAGGGCCAGAGGCAGGGGAGTGGTATCAGGAGACAGATATCTAATCTTGTGCACTCCCAGACACATTTGGTGGGGCCACTGGGAGATACAGGGCGCTGGACTAGATGGGCCTTTGGCCTAATCCAGCATGGTTCTTCTAATGTTCTTATATTATGTCTCATCCTACAGAAACAAATTTGAGCTAATGATGACTGACCTTACAAATAACACTTTTGATCATTTTCCTAATACACATGACCATCAGAGACAATATCCATGTTTTATTTTTCAGAATGAGAAGTATGTGACAAAAATCTGTTCTGTTATCCATGAATTAAAAATAGATCCTGTGGCTTCCAAAAAAAAAAAAGTAACAGTTGTGGAGTACTTGTCATAACCCATTCATAGTAGATGCGTACAGGCCAGGAGTAATGTTATTATCAGCCTGATTGTCATGAGAGGAGGAGCTTGGTGCTGATGGAATTGTGGCTTGCTTAAGGTAGCTCATAAAGAGAAAGAGAGAGAGAGAGAGAGAGAGAGAGAGACCACATGGCTCAGGGAGATGTACAGATTTAAACATTAACCCACTACACATCACTGATATTTTTTATCCAATTCAAGAAAGCGAATCAAAACACTTTGTATGATCTAATGCCAATAGTCCCAACTTTCACACCCACACATCCACACACTAGTCTTCAGAAAGGTAGAAAAGACACTAGGATAGGAGACATAAGCTGAGGTCTTTGAGTTAATTCTCCACTCAGACCCCTTATCTCTTCCCCCAGACGGCTCTACGCGTAGCCTTCACCATGGATGCCAACTGGCAAGGAACCCCCATAAACCACCTACATGGTGCCAGAACACAGTTGTGCTTCAGCCACACTCCCCCGCTGTTTTCCCTGCCTTGTGTCTCAGGAGCCTAGTGCTGGGAGCTTTGTACCAAGAAGACTGACAGCTCATGTCTGCCAAGAAAACAACGCCAGAAGCCAGTTGAGGCCAAGTCGGGGGAGTAAACCTGGCCCAGGACCTTTGGAAACTTGCATCTAAGTAAGGGATCCAACCAATTTCCCAATGCCATATAAACTTTCATCATGCCTTTGCTCACCATCTCCCACACACTCTCCTTAGGCTGGTGCCTGAGCAGAAGCTGCCAAAAGGTACACAACAGTGAGATGCATTATGTACAGCATTGACACATGGCTGTATCACTCAGCAGGATTGAGAGCCATCTGATTTGAGGGTTGTAAAGAGACCTTATACATATTCTCGGACATTATAGATCCATCAATAAATATGAGTTCTGACAGCTGAACAGGGCCTTCAGGTACCTTCAGGGATCTTGATCAGGGCTGGACCACAGGTAACAAGGAGCCAAAAGCTGAGTCAAGGAAGAAGAGACAGAAATGAAAATAGGCCAGAAACCATTTTACCAGGAGGAGCAGGAGCTAACTGAAAATGCTGTGGCCCTGCAGAACCCAGTGGGAGCGCAGTCTACTCTCGAAGTCCCTAGTTTTTACTCAGCAGTTACCAAGAACGACGGTGAGTCAATTAGCCTCCAGCCTCTCCATCCCTGGCTCAGGCTCCACTCAGGAGGTTTCACAGCTTGATCTGAACTTGACAAAGAGGAACCAGATACTCTCATTTTATTTATTTAAATCTTTAGGACTTTTCTGGTAACAATTCAAGGAATGCTGAACCACCGGGCTTTCATCTCAGCGGAACTCCATATGAACAAGATCGGGGTAGAGACAAGATCCTTGACAGACTTCCAAAAAGCATAGTTAGTTCTGCTTGTTTGATAACCTAAACAGAACCTATCAGGTTCTATCAGTCCAGGTACTATAATGCTATCTTTCATGGTATTAACTCCAAATTTTAAATTTAAGAGCTGTATAGTTGTGTAAATGGGATGTATTTTGCTCATATCTCATATGGAAAAAAATGATTTCCAAATGCACATGCCTTCTCCCTATTTCCATCCAACAAGAGTTTAAATTTTTCCATCACAACATTTTTTAAAAAACTCACTGAATAAAGACATTACAACCCACCCACCCCCCAGCGCTTCCCATCCAGCGGCACATAAATCAGTGAGACTTACTTACAAGTAAGCATGGTATAAATCTGACTGGAAGTTTTGGTAAATGGATACAGGATTTGAATGGCTGCTAGAGATAAAAGTTACAGTATTTCTTCATGCATAAGACAATATTTTTATCTAAAATTGTTAGACTGAGAATTGAGAGTGGTCTTATGCATGGAAGTAAGCTGACGAGAAAAATGTGCGACTGTGAAACTGTAATTTTGGTTTTGAAAAAGTGGGGATCCTCTTATTCATGGTGGTGTCTTACAGAAGGGAAAATACAGTATGTAATTATTATTGCTTATGTTAAGTAATTTGATCATCTTTACAATAATATAGTTCTATGGTGACCAACCGTAAAGTATATCTCTAGTTTTAAGGGGTTTAAAATTATGTTTTGGTCCTCAGACATTTCCAAAATGGAAATACTTTAAGTTGTTTCACAAGATAAGAATCCCACTTCTGTTCTTAAAAACAGAGCATCAATCCTTAACACCTTGTGATGTGCCAATTTTGAATTTGCCATTTATTCCCGTAACGGCGTGAGCCATGTAACTCCCCTCTCACATGAACATGATGCTGATTAAATGTTCTAACCTTGAGTCTTGGAATTGTGATCCCCAACTTTTTCCTGGAGATTTTCTTTATTTACACAGAGCATGAAGTCCAAATACATTTCGTGGGTGGGCACTGTTTATTATATATGATGCAGAGTCTGTTTTAATGCTAAGCTTTATATTTAGAAATATTGAACAAAAGTTTAGATTCTTTATGATTTGTGTGTGTGTGTAACTTGGAAACACAAGCTCCATACAGTGGAAGGTCATCTGCTGTTTTGCAAACAAATCTTAAAGCATCTAAAATGAAATTACTGTACAAGGAAACAATGTTAATTCTAAATCACAGCATGTGAATTAACGTGCTAGACTATTGTGTGCACAAAATCCCAGTTGTATACTCCACTGCAGTGTCATTTACATCAGTATGACTATAGCACTTAAAAAAAAACCCACTCCAAATTCTTACATTTTGGCTGTAGGACAAATGGAGATTGTATTCATTGTAGCAGGGGAAGTTGCCGCTCCCTCCTTACCACATTCCTGGCTTATTACATGAACAAATAATAAGGAGTGGGGGCTCTTTACCAAGCTTAGCTGGTAATCAACTTATGCCTTGAAGGCAAAGTGTTGATAAAAACATGTCCAAGGCCTAACCAGAGATGCTATCCCAACCTGAGGAACTGATCTTAACCGTTTCAGTCCCTGCAGCATGGAATTCTAGAGGCGGATTTAAATGCCATTTCAAGATTAACATGTTAAGCGCTTGGCTCCAGTTTTCCTTGTCCCATAGGAATCAATGACATTCACTGGGAACCAAGCAGTTTCCTATCCCCTGCACAGCCACTCCCCGAATTTAGTTTTTGATCATGCTAGAGATATACTGTTTGCTCTACAAAACCCATTTTCTTGTGGTGTTGCTACGTGCCATCAGGTTGCTGTGGGCCTATGTCAAGCCCATAGACTTTCTGGTATCGACCCTTCTTTGTGCCATTAAGATATATTCTTTAATATAGTTGTGTACGATTTCTGTATATCTCATTACCCTACCTGACAGTTTAATTCCTGATTCCAGTTTGATCCCAGCCTGCTTTACAAAGTACAGTACTCCCCTATTTTGAGGGGTCTCAGTCTGTCCTCAGCATCCTAGGTCACATGATCATAAGAACTAGCAACGACCCTTGACAGAAAGACTAAAATGGCTCGAATCCTGTTGCTTAGCGTAACAAATCGCACTAAAGTAAGCCCAGTGTATCAACAGAACTTACAGAGGAGGTGACCAACCAATCCCCATTGACTAAGTGGGACTGCCCTATTGCAATTTACTGTGCTAAGTGAAAGGTTTGTTGGCCATACATAACTAGCCTGTCTATATATCCCAGTAAACCTTCCCATGGAAATAATATTCCAAACCAGGATAGTGAGCATGTGTCCCTCTATAATTTGTTCAGCTGTAATTCCCTGGCCAGTTTTTTTTTTCAGGGATTGCCTCCAGACCACTCCCCCATTTTAACTCAGGGTGCAACTATATTGCAATACACTTGTTCAATTGCTCCGGATTTAGCACAATGCAAATCAATTCAACATTTCCCAACTACATGACATTATTGTAAGTTTAGGGGAAGCTTGCACTTTTCTTTGAGGAATAATTTCTTTTTGAACACCAGTTGGGACAATATTTATTTTAAATTGTTCTACATTGTGCCATTTTAACCCATCTTTGATTGTGTGAATGGCCATGTTATTGCATTCAGTGTGCAAGGGGTATCCCCTGTGTTGATGTCTTGCTGATCTGAGTTGGTGCAGAATGCTGACCCATCAGGAAATCAGAAATTAAGCTGGCTGTCCCGTTTCCCTTTATATATAATTAATAAACAATTCAAATTTAGAGCTGCACCACACAGGTACAGTTTGCACCTATGTGGTTCCTTTGCCTTTGACCGGTCTTTCTGTATGCAACATTGACAAAGTCATATGTCAGTTAGAATTAAAAAGAGGAAAATAAGTGATCCTAAACAAGCTATTCTCAAAACCCTTGGAATAATCCAGACTGAATTTAACTCCATTTATTTAGTAAGGTTGGATCATGTGTTCCCTATTAGAGATGGGCACGACTCAGAAAAATTGTTCGTTTTCGTTTTCATTTTCGGCTAGGGGTCCGTTTCGGCTCGTTTCCGTTTTCGTGAGCTAATTTCAAAATTTTTCGTTTTCGTTTCGTTACGTAATGAAAACGAAAAAACGAAAACGAAAACGAAAATTTTTTCGTTTCTTCCCATTTAGCTCCATTATGTGCTTTTCCAGTAACGAAAAACGAAAATTGGCTCAAAATTAGTCGTTTCGTTTCTGTTTTCATTCCAGTTCTGAGCCGTTTTTCGTTTCGTTACATAACGGAAACGAAAAACGGAAATGAAAACGAAAATACCGCTAAGTCGTGCCCATCTCTATTCCCTATTAATTAGCAGGCAGGAACAGAATCTGGAATTCTGTCTTGTAGCATCGCAATATCACTGTTCTTAGTAAGCAACCACCCTATCAGAAGACCAAGTTCTGTAATGAAAGAATTATACAGCATGCCAATAATAAATTGAAACAAATACTGGCATGTGTTGTATCTGTGCATCCAGGAGACAACAATTGTCCAATCTAAACAAAGATTTCCTCTTCAAAGAAAACCTTTTTAAGCTAAATCTCTCAAAGGCAGATTTTGAAACTCATGACTTACTTAACAATCCCACCTCTTATTGTTGCCCATCAGGCAAAATAAATGTGAGCTTTGTGACAAAATTTTCAGGGGTGGGGTATAAGCAGACTTAGGTTTGTTGATTTTATCTGTGAGGAAGAATCACAGGAGATCAGACAGTGGAAAATAGGATTAAACTTCAGTATGATCATTGCTTTTGCTTGTCCCACATTAATTGCTTGTCTTCTAAAAGACCCTTAATTGCTTCTTTGGAAAATAATCATTCTGAGTACTGCTATACTGGTTGATACCCCTCTTGTTCAATGATTTTAGGAACAGAGTAAGGTTGTGTCACAGTCCAGTTTAGGAACAAGATACTGTACATCATTTGGGGTTTGATTAGCATAATGGTGTACATTTTATTACAATATATTCTATCTATGCAATGATCAAGCTGCCTAGATGCCCTAAGCACATCCGATCTCGCCTGATTTCAGAAGCTAAGCAGGGTCGGCCCTGGTTAGTACTTGGATGGGAGACCGCCAGGGAATACCAGCTGCTGTAGGCTGGCCTGGAGTAGGAACCGGCAAGCCACTCCAGTATTCCTGCCAAGAAAACTCCATGGACATGGGGTCACGAAGGGTTGGTCATGACTGTAACGACGCCACACACACACACACACACACACACACACACACACACATGCAATGATCAAAAGGTAAATGGTGGGTTTTCATATTGATGTAAAACCTGTCCATGCAACTGTAGCAAGATCTCCTGTCCCTACATATTTTCCAGCATTAGGATTTCTCTCCTTCAGTGCTGCAAGCAACAGGAGTGTTTTGTGACGTTGTTGATGATGGAACTGCTGTGGTCATCTGCCTCCTCTGCGAACCCATTCTCTTTGTCTTTCAGTGTTGTCATTTCTGTTCATTTCTACTTCTGATAATCATGGTGGTTTGATGCCCTACCCTCAGAAGGCAGAGGAGCATCTGCCTTGCAGGAAGAGAGGGGTTGTCACATGTAGCAAGTGGGAGCAGGGGGCTCTCCCTTGTCTTTTCATGCTTCATCTTTTCCCGCACATCAGTGCTTCTGGAATGGAAGGTTCAGCCAACAGATGCTGCCATGCCTAGGGACAATGTTTGAGGAGGCTCCTTTCTTCCATTAATTGTCAATCTGAACATCACCACAGGAAATCAGAACTGAAACTTGAAAATCAATATCTGGAAATGGATAACCTTCATTAAGCATAAGCAAATTGAGGGGGAAACTGTAGCTACAAAAATGGCAAGACAGCAGGCCTAGATGACATCTGCTTAGAAGTGATACAACATTTTGGCAGGATAACAAAAAAGTAGCTTCTGCATGTCATTTTTTTGTTTGTTTTACTTATGGATGCTGTGGTGCTTAAATGTTTGGAAAGATCATAGCACACACTGAGAAGGAACTAATTCTGCATACATTTGTCATGGCATGGTTCTTTGAACCGCTTTGATATATGTCCTACAAGATTAAATATAATCAACGTCTGAGAATTGCAGAGCTGGAAAAGACTCTAAATTGGTGTGTTTATATTTTGATTGTTATTATATTGCTGTTGTTTCTTATTTTGATTATTTTTGTTCTTATTTTGAATAGCAGGTTGTATTCTGGATTTTAATGTTATTTTGCTAGAGTTATTTGTTTGTGTCTTTGGTGTTATTGTTTGTTGTAAACTACCCAGAGGGGCTTTGTAGCCAGATGGGCAGTATACAAACAAACAAACAAGCCCTATGTATCATTGCCTCAAGAAGGCACAGTGGGGAACTGAACTCCCAACTTATGCCTCGACAGCCAGATGCCTAAACCACTGAGCTATCCAGCTGTATGTAGGAAACTCTCAGAGTTTTACTTAGCATGATTGCTGTCTGTTCCAATTGAAGAATTCCAAATGGCACTAGTTTATGTATTGAAAATGTGTTCAATCTCTGCTACAAATCTCATTCCCAACGGATGTGTCCTAATTAGAGATGGGCACGAAACAAAAAAAAATGGTGTTTCAGTTTTTAGTTTGTCGTTGAGAGGTCCGTTTTGGTTCGTTTCCATTTGTCGTGAATTTTTGGAAAAATTTCGTTACCGTTTTTCATTTTTTCGTTTGACGTTTTTACCCGCTTTTTGCACAATTTTTAAAGCATTTCCTTGCGCAGGCATCCCCCAACGACCCAGACCAGAGGGAAAACACTAAAAAAATGGATGCTGGCAGAGACACAGTATAGACTAGGTATGCAGGGAGGCTGCAAAGGCAGTGGAGGGCGTTACCCAGGGTGCAAGGCAGCCGCAGAGTGACTGCACTGCGGGGCAAGGGAGGGTACTCACTGAGAGGTACGCAGCATGCACGCACACAGGGAGGTTGCAGGACTGAAGCTAGAGTCACAGAGACAGCAATCCCACCCTAACTCCCACCAGAGACTGCAAGGACGGGGGCTGCCAGAGCTTTTTATGCCCTCTGTGGTTGCCAGACCTGCCCGTCCAGTCTGCAACCTGGGCATGCTATTGGTTGAACATGATCCCATCACATGGCTTGCCTCCATTTTGTGGCTGGTGGCAACATCCATTTTAAAGGGAAAAGAAAAATACATCGTGATGGGAGAAGACAAAAACAAACATTTTACGGACCCCAACCCCCCTGGTAGGTATTATCAGACAATATAAATAATTATCGCTGCATTTTTACGGATGTCCAGGGCGTTTTTTAACATTTAAAGCAGCTCATTTCATTGCGCGTCACCATTAACGGAAACGAAACCTAATGACCACAATTTTCGTGGTTCTGTTCGTTTCGTTTCATTTTCATCACAATTTTTGTTTGTCATTTCGTTATGTAACGGAAACGACAAATGGTAACGAAAATGAAAAATTGTTCGTTCCGTGCCCATCTCTAGTCCTAATAACACATAACTTTGATGACATGTTATTATTATTATTATTATTTGCATGAACAAAGTGAAACACTTACATCTTGACTGGAGATGGGCACAACTTGGGAATTTTTTTTTTGAGTTGTCGTTTTTCGGGACGGGTCCGTTTCGGCTCGTTTCCTTTTTTTGCGAAAATTCACAAAAATTAGTCTTTTCATTTTTTCGTTTTCGTTAGTGCTGGTTTTGGGGGGGTTGCGGGCTCCTGGAGGCACCTCTGTGGGGTGGGTGCCTCCTCTGGCCCGCTAGGAAGGGAAAGCGGGCTCCTGGAGGCACCCGTGGGTGCCTCCTATCCTCACCCGCTAGGAAGGGAAAGCAGGCTCCAAGAGACCCCTCAACATGGGGGTCTCCTCTCCTCACCTGCTGCTGCAAAAGGACATGCATAGCCATATGGATATGCATACCAGTTGCAGACTATGAGACCAGTGTGGACAGGCAGAACCCTGAGCCATAGGGTGATACCTAAGGCTCTTGTAGCCGCCGTGTCCCACAAAGAAGGGAATCGTACTTGCATAGTGCAATGCAAGTAGATCCAGCTTAGGGTTAAGATGGGTTAGTGCAAGGGCTAGGATTAGGCTAGTGACGGGTGAGGTTAGGGTGGGCTAGTGGGTTGCACCTCTGGGTGCCTCTCTGACCCACTAAGAAGACAGTGTACTGTGACGTATGGGTAAGGAGTCAAGGATTAGGGTTAGGGTTAGGGGGCTAGGGCAGGGTTTAGTGGGCTTTTTGGCACATCCCAGAAGTCTCAGT
The DNA here is from genome assembly GCA_023846285.1 of Phrynocephalus versicolor. Taxonomy (NCBI): domain Eukaryota; kingdom Metazoa; phylum Chordata; class Lepidosauria; order Squamata; family Agamidae; genus Phrynocephalus; species Phrynocephalus versicolor. The sequence continues at coordinate 4,474,176 of JAHTLZ010000274.1, read as the reverse complement.
GGCCAAGTGGCCATGCGATTGGTGGGATGGCTCCAAAAATTTGCATGGTCCACTCCCGCATGGCCACTCGGCCAGCCCATCATTGCGCAGGTGTAAATAAAATAAAATAAAATAAAATCAATGGAGGACAGAGGACGAGAGGAGAGACATTTTGTTGCAAGAAAAAACCCACTGCTACTGTAAAAAATCTGGCAGTTTATAGCAATTTTCGCATGTTTCTGTGGTGCTTGTGTGTTTTTGGACCACGATTTCAAAAAAATATATTGCGGTCGCCGCCCCATTTTGGATCCCCCGCCCGCACCGCATGGCATGGCGACTCGAGTCCGGCTGCCCAGGACAGGAGAGGGGGGGAGCCGGGACCCGCCCTCCAGAAACCACCCCTCTGGTAGGTGCCCTGCGCCCTTAGTCAGGCAGGCATATTTCCGCATGCTTTTTGGCCCGGGAATGGGGGGGGGAGTTTAAAATTTTTTTTCTGTGCCGTGCCGCTTCTGCTTGAATTGCGGCGTCCGGCGGCGAGACTCGTCCAGCTTGTTGCTGCGAGCCTGCGGCGAGTCCCACCAGAGCAGCCCAGGACAGGACGGAGGAGGGGAGGGGAGGCTGGGGACCCCCCTCCAGAAACCACCCCTCTGGTAGGTGCCCTGAGGCACGGCAGGCATATTTCCGCCTGCTTTTTGGCCGGGAATCTTTTTTTTTTAACTTTTAAAAACTTTTTTTCTGTGCCGCTTGGCATCGCGGAATCGCCGCGATGCCAGTAACGACCACGACAAATCAGACCAAATTGTTCATTCGTTGGTTCGAGTCTGAGTTCTGGCGGAGTAATTCCCGTTACCGTTTCCGTTGAGTAACGGAAACGAGTAACGGAAACGGAAACGGGAATACCGCTAAGTCGTGCCCATCTCTAATCTTGACCTGTAATTTCCAATTTTTAAATGTAAGAAGAATATGGCTCCCTCTATTGCCGGAACTTGTTACTTCTCAGAGGTCAGAGGAAGAGAAAGTGTGATATGGGTGATTTTATTTATTTATTACATGTAGTATAGCAGAATACAACATTATTGCCCACTGTTTTTAATTTCCATGTTCACGCTGATTCTTCTTGCTGAGAAATCCTTCTGAGGTCCAACAGCCAAAATATCAACATTGTTGAGTCGTGACAAGTCATGGTGCCCTGGGTAGGTAGATAGTCTTTATTTATGGTCTTAGACCAAAGTACTACATATGCACTCTAAAATCAGGGGTAATATAAAAATACATATGAGCAGCAAGGTCCAGTGAAAAAATGATAATCATGAAAACCACACAAGAGTAAAATGTATACATAGATAGATATACTAATAAACTATATAGTGGTACCTTGTCTAAAGGAATTAATTCATTCCAAATGAAATTATGTTAAGCAAATTTTCCTTTATACAATTGTTCCATAGGAATGCATTGAAAACAGAGTAATACCTAATCACGACCATTTTTATGTTGTATAGATTTGCCCCATAGACAATTCTGTTAAGCAAATTTTCCCTATCTCCAGATTTTTTAATGTGGTACAGATTTCATGTTATACAAACCACTTGTTATACAAGAGTCCACTGTATTTTAAATATTGCCCAGGTTACACCATGAGAAGGGTAATGATTCATCTAGTACATAATACTGCCTTTCTTTGTGGAGATGATAAGGAAGAGACATAAAGGAAACAAACAAACAAAAAAGGATAATAAAAGAGCAGAAAGACCCATGAGACCAGGTCCAAAAGAAGTAAAAATGAGAATGAGCTGCAGAGACTCAGGTTGCCTGGATGAGGGCGATTTGTTTTGGAAGTTAAGAGGTAGAAAAGAAGAGCTCAGCAGAACACTTGGAGGCAACATGAGGTACCAAAATTGTTAAAGAGGCTGATTTGTTCTACGTTTTGGCATCTTGTTTTCAGAAGAGACATTAGCACACTGGGCTCCAGGATCTTGTATTTATAGATATGCTGCCTGTGAACACGAAAGCCTCATTTAGGGGGATCTCCTGTAGTTCTTCCAGCCAGCCTGGCATCCAATATTCTGTTGAATATAGTGAGGAAAGTACCCGATCAAGATAGATATTCTATGATAGTTTATTGTCAGCTAAATTGAAATTTGACAGAATGTCTGTTCATTTCATCCAATTTGACACGTTGGCAACAAATTCCATCAACGACTCTATTATGCACATGTAGTCCATATTTCAATGCATTGGGGGGGGGAGGTTTGATTTCTAATGTGTGGCCTGTTAAATACTACTTTGCACACCAAATATAATTAGCCACTTGAAGGAATTGTGAGCATTTCCATGTATCTTCGAATGGCTGCCATAGTAGCAAGGAACAGTGGCATGTTGATAGCAAAGAACAAGGGACACATTAGTTTTTGAGACAGCATAAGTGTAACAGCTTTTTGCAGGACAAAAGGATAATGGAAATAGTCCCTTTTCAAAAACAATGTCTGGCATTTGCTTGCTATTCTTGACTCTTCCCCATCCAATCTCAGTTGTTTTATATATACTCTTTATTAGAGCCTAGGTTTCTCAGGGGCAGGGGCATAACATTCAACTATACATATTAGCCGGTGGTACAGTGTTGTTGTTGTTGTTGTTGTTGTTGTTGTTGTTGTTGTTGTTGTTG
>JAHTLZ010000274.1:4421826-4468543 GCA_023846285.1 Phrynocephalus versicolor | reverse complement strand
CTATTTCTTTGCTCTGTGTGTTCAAGAAGGCCTTCCTGTCTCTCCTCGCTATTCTTTGGAAATCTGCATTCAATTTTCTGTATCTTTCCCTTTCTTCCTTGAATTGTGTTTCCCTTCTCTCCTCCACTATTTGTACGGCCTCGTTGGACAACCACTTTGCTTTCTTGCATTTCCTTTTCTTTGGGATGCTTTTCATTGTTGCCTCCTTTACAATGTTACAACGCCTCCATCCATAGTTCTTCAGGCATTCTGTCCACCAAATCTAGTTCCTTAAATCTATTCTTCACCTCCACTGTGTATTCACAAGGGATTTGACTTAGATTGTACCTGACTGGCCCAGTGGTCCTCCCTACTTTCTTCAGTTTAAGTTTGAATTTTGCTCTAAGAAGCTGATGATCTGACCCACAGTCAGCACTGGGTCTTGTTTTTGCTGACTGTATAGAGCTTCTCCATCTTTGGCTGCAGAGAACATAATCAATCTGATTTTGGTATTGTCTATTTGGTGATGTCCGTATGTAAAGTCACCTTTTGTGATGTTGGAAAACAGTGTTTGCAATGACCAGCTTGTTCTCTTGACAAAGCTGTATTAACCTTTGTCCTGCTTCATTTGGATCTCCAAGGCCAAACTTGCCTGTTATTCCTTTTATCACTTGACTCCCTACTTTAGCATTGCAATTCCCTGTGATGAGAAGAACATCTTTCTTTGGTGTCAGTTCTAGAAGTTCTTGTAAGTCTTCATAAAATTGGTCAATCTCAGCCTCTTCAGCATTAGTGGTTGTTGCATAAGCTTAGATTACTGTGATGTTGAATGTTCTGCCTCAGATTTGTACCAAAATCATTCTATCGTGTTTGAGGTTGTAACACAGCAGAGCTTTTGCCACTCTTTTGCTGACTGTGAGGGCTATTCCATTTTTTTATGGGATTCTTGCCCACACTAGTAGATCTGATAGTAATCTGAACTGAATTCACCCATTCCCGTCTCTGAGAGACCCCCTCACCCCCTCCATAATGAGACGCTTAAAGGTGGTGTGAGTTGGCCATTTATTAAGTCCACTGGAGTTCAGAACAGAAAAGGAATCATTTCAGCACAGGTCAGACGTGCCCTGCCCCATCGGGATTCGGAGAAGGCTTGTTCTTCTCCGGAGATGGCCCTGCAGGATCTCAGCCCAGCCTGTGCGAATGGCTGGTTGGTGTGTTGTTTTCCCCCAGCCCAAAGTCTCTGGGGTCCCCGAAGTCACAGAACATGAACCCAGGCGCTCACTCCTGGGCCTTACTTAGTGCCCATAGGATTTTCTGAAGGGCAGGGAGTTATCTTCCTCCCTCCTTCCCTCCAGAGGCCAAAGAATCTCCTTGCAGTTGAAACCAACAGTCCTGATATAGCTTACCCGTGGCTTCTCCCATTGGTCCCAAATGCTGAGCTGCCTCAGGGAGAGACTGGGCCCAGGAGCTGGCTTCTGCCTCTCAGCTCCCTGGCTCCCAAGAACAGGTCGAACCCCCAGCAGAAATGCCCCTTTGGCTGGTCTTTAGTCCTCACCTCCTGGGTGTTTCCAGACCTTCCAATGCTTCCTCCTCCAGGCTTTCAACAGCGTCATGCCAAACATCACTCTCTGTTCTCTGCTCTACTACCAGGACATCCTTTCTCTCCCTAAGCTCTAGCCCGGCTAGACATCTCTCTTCCCCCGAGCCAGGTGTCTGATCTCTCCCTAATTGCCTTGCTGCCTTGGGAGGCTAACCACCCCAACAGCTGCCTTCAGCTGTCTCACACAGTCCATTTAAGTTCACTGATGCCCAAGATGTTGATGTTTGTTGTTGCCATCTCATGTTTGACCATGGTTCATAGATCCCACATTCCAAGTTCCTCTGCAGTATATTTCTTTGCAGCATTGGACTTTCCTTTCTCTTCCAGGCATGTCTGCAGCTGAACATTCTTTTGGCTTTGGCCCAGCTAAAATATATAAAAATAAACTACATATGTACAGTATATTAATGCCATTAGAAATCTCCATGTGAGTGGAACTGCCTAAGAAAACAAGGTCCATGGAGTAATCTGCTCACATTCAAGCCAGTACCAATAGTAGCCCCATTCTGGCCTTACCGTCAAGTTGTTGGTTACAGCCCTCTGCACTTTCTAGATGCTGATAGGATGTCTGCATAAGGCCACGTTTCACCAAAGCACTGTTATGTAACAATTGTTTTATACCCACACTTTGCAGTTAATTTACCCTTGGGTTGGTGCTACTTCCGAGTATGACTTTTAGTACAGTATATGTAATGGTGTTTAATACAACCCCTGTCAATAGGACAAAGAGTGCTAAGAGTCAAGCCCTCAGAGGCAACTGCTTCACTCCAGCTTTGTTTTCTCTGCCTCTTAACCTCCCATAATGCTTCTGAACCTCAGGATGAGTCTGTTCTTTTTCATTAACATCCTGCTGTGCAGGTAAATGATTCATCACCTCTCCTAGAAGCCTGTTGGTTTATCTTGATTTTACTATCTCTCCCTTCCACCCCATTTGTCTTCCTGCCTCCTCTTGTTTTGTCAGCTTTGTGAATGAAAGGAATTTTCCAATGGTGGAGATTCATGGATTCCTGTAATTTTCCAGCTAGATTTTAATGAGTGCTAAGCCAAGAGCTTTGGGCCATCTGTTTGACTTTCCTGGTTCAATGCATGAGCCAATAGGGTAGACTCTAAAAGTAGCTATCTGCCCTTTTGTGTTGGCTGAAGACCAGCCGAGAGATTCAAGCCCCCTGGATTCACCCTGACTGATTAAAACAGTGAATAAGTCATTTAATAGTCAAGTGTAATCAGACCTCCAATCAATCAAACCAGAATAAGTGATATGGGTGTTATTTAGTTTGTCATACTTCCAAAAGATGTGGTGAGAATATCCAAATAATATTCCTATGATCTATATTCATAAAGCATCAAGATAAGTATAGATCAAGAATGTGTTGTGAAGGTATCTGGGAGATAGTCAGCATCATGTTAGACAAGGCTGTAGGTGATGCCATTAGCATCGTGATTTGTTTCTTTAAGCCTCCTTTGTTAAGCAAAGGAGTACAACTTTTCTTCTTTTTCAGGCATCTGCCGCAAGATGTTTCTCCAGCTGAATTCCCACTTGGTGTGCTCCCTAAGCATATGTATATATTCACGTGTTCTAAGAATCCATGCCGGGCTGGATAGCACAGCGAGAGGAAGTGGGGATTCATCTTCCAGCTAATGCCTCCTGGAAGAGGAATTGATCTGTGTAGCCTTGCACAAGCTACCTGGGAACTGAGCTCCTCCAGAGGAAAGGAATGGTAAACAACTTCTGGTGATTGATACTCAGAAAACCCTTGAGAATGTCCCTAGAGAAAGGGCCTCAAGAAATTAAATCAGCTCTTTCTCTGGATTTTTGCCACTGTAAAACTGCAGGGAACTGGGACTCAATTAAAGTTATATGAAGAGGGAAATCAAAGGACAATGAGTAGGAGGTTCTGGGAAGCTGTGAGACTTCTGGAAGAACCGGACAATAAGGTTATCTGACCAATGCTCTGTAACACATAAAGGGATGCTCTGCCCCACTGCCAGCATAAGATTAGGTCGAAAACACTCTAGTTCAGCAAAGTAAATTCAGCAAAAGAAGCAGTCAGAAGCAGCAGAAGTGTTACCGTCTCAGGAATAAGTGATCCATGCACCAATAACAGGAATGCAGAAATAGTGAATTCCAGGATTTGCTATGCATTTGAAAAGCATGATAGCATTTCCACCAATCTCTTGCAAGGTAATATGGATTCATTGCTGGTGGCAGCATAGCCAGGGGACTGAGACTCTTCAATTGGGAATTATTCACATCTACAGCCTGATCTATAGTCCTTTCCTTCGCTGGAATGAGTCTCTCCTGATAGGATGGCAAATCACAGTGGCATGTACCAAAGAGGACTGTGCATACATGCCAGCTGCTACAGTGAACCCACAAGGATACCTTGATATCATTTGGTAATACTCTCTTAATCCTGGTGGGTCTGAAGCTGCTGTGCCTAGTCCTTCTACCTAGTCCTTCTCAAACTGTACCAGAATTTGAAAAACTGCCTCCCCCCCCTTTCTCTTGAATACAGATCCCAGAACTGCCTTGACAGCATAAATTAGCAAAATGTCCTTCTTCCAAGCCATAGCACCAGCTGCGTATGCCACATTCACAAATGTAGGGCTAGGGCATGATGTTGCATAGAGCTTTGTAAGCACTGTAGTCTACCATCGTCCTCTCTCAAGGCATTCAGTAGAGAGAGATCTGGGAAAGAGATTCCTGAAGCCAGACGGCCTCCTCTACTCAGGGTTAATTGGCTGGGGATTTGTGACTCACAGACATGCCTCTCTTGGCAAATCTTGGATGTCAGAGCTGTGAGGAAGCAGGTGTGGAATTCACAGCTGCTCCTTGGCTCCCAGCCAGGATAGGACCACACAAATTGGAATGACTGGTTGTGCCATAAACTCTTGCCCCACAAGGATGAGGTACCTACACTTGTTGGACCTGGATGCTCCAAATTAACTCTGTCTTGTCTCTTTTTGCCCCCCTCATTCATGCACATATCCTTCTGCAATATATTTCTTCAAAGCAGCTTACTTCTAGCATTGTTCTTTATCTTCATTGCATTACGGGTTTATTTGAAGTGTTTCTGCAGTTCCTTTTTTTTCTATCTTGATCAAGCAGGCTCTAAGAAGTTTGATAAGGAACACCAATGACAGCAATTGATTGGGAATGCGGGTTACACATGCACTGAGCAAAGTTTTCTGCTCTTCAGTGACTGGGCTGTTAAGTCAAAAGTAAAGTGGATTTCTCCTCACCCAGTCTTCTCCCTTATGAGAGCAAGGTCAGAACAGCTATCTCAAGGGCTTTGCAAAGGTTCTCATAAACACTGAATGTTTAAATTACGATTAAGTCATGTTTACCAGTTAATTGTGCAGTAAATAAAGCTGTGGCTTTCACCTTCCAGTCATAGCATGGCAAAGTGTTAATTAGTATTGAGAAACTGGCAGCAAGCCAGTGGCTATGCTGCATGGGAGGTTGAGAGGTACCGTTTGGTTATCAGTTATGTTGACATGTGCTGAGCGTTGTGGTTAGACAGCATACCCTAACCTCCTAGCTTTAGAATTCCCTGTTATGAAAGACCTGCTGTTTAAAATACTTGGCTCACCATCAAACTCAGAGAGTCAGAAGATCAAGAGCAATTTATTTCTGTTTCCATCAGATTTTATGGGAGCTTTTCCCTAGTGATGGGGGGGGGGTGCTTTGGGAGAGAGAGAGAAAAAAAGAGCATGCACCACTATTGCTCACTGTATAAGTACAAATAAAACACTATGTAGCCTTCTCCCACCACTTTCACATGAGAGTGCAAAATGGTGGTCTTCCTAAGACCCAGTTTCTTCCTTTGTGTCAGCCTGTGAATCATCCTTCTGAGAAGGGCATAGTGGACGTGGAAGGGCCGGCCTTCTAATGAGTCATAAAGGTCCCAAAATGTAAAAATTAAAAGCAAGCAAAGCTCCTTTGGTAGGGGGAAGGAAAATGAAATGTCTTGTTTTCCATGAAGCAAAATGCTAATCAGAATGGCAACTAACCCATATTCAAAGTAATGGCTAAGTGCCCGACAGTCCATATAAAATACATATACCACTATAATACAGATCGTATGAGAGTCTAATCATGTTATGAAAGTTACAGCATTTCCAAAATTCTTGGTCTTATAAGGAAGATCTAGAGGTGACGACAACCCCTCCCACTCTTTTCTGAGACTAATATGAACATCATATAAACACAGGGCTTTGGAGTGATAGCATAGATGACTCTAGAGTCTAGACTGTGCAACCTAAATCCCCTTTGTTGGGATTTGGCTTCCTTGCTGATGCTCTGATAAATGGCACTTAGGACCATTACCTTCCAAATCTGAGTCTGGATTTTATTGCTTCCTTGGCCATGATTATAAAGCAGACTTTTCAATAAAGATGATTTAGCCTTGCAAGATTTTTGAAAGAAATGGGAATGCAGAAGCTGCTTTTTCTTCCTTTGGGATTTGGAGCTAAAATACGTGGGGAAGTCATATTGACATTTTCTGAGGGTTACATATTATCTCCAATGCTTTGGTAAGTGAAAAAAGAAATAGAAAGTAAATCATCATTTGTCTTGACTTTAGGAAGAGGTATCTCAATGTCTAAACCAAAGTGCACAGTTCATATTCAAGACGTACTCCAACAACATTAAAGGGTGTGATTAGGGCCTGGCTCTATTTAAGGCAATCTGATAGAATATTGTAAGGTATAGGAAGGTGATCTGCATGAAGTGGTAGCTGCCTTTACATGTCTTTAATGCCACTTTTGCCTTCAGAAAGTTAGATTTCTGCATTCAGAAAGGCTTTCCTTTTCATTTTAAAGCATAGACCAAAGTAACACACACTATCATTAGGGTATGACAGGGAAGTTCCTCCATCTGAGCAAAGCACCAATTCAATATGCAGTTAAGGATACCTAGTCCAGTAGGGCCTGTGTGTTTAACTATGGGCACAATGTTGTAGAAGAGATTCATTCAATCAGCAAGCTGAGCAAATGCTTACTACTTATTAGAGATGGGCACAAAACGAACATTTTTTCATTTCCGTTATTCATTATTCATTATTCGTTACGTTACGTAACGAAACGACAAACGAAAATTGTGATGAAAATGGAACGAAACGAACAGAACCACGAAAATTGTGTTCGTTACGTTTCCTTTTTGTTAATGGCGGCGTGCAATGAAATGAACTGTTTTAAATGTTAAAAAACGCCCTGGACATCCATAAAAACGCAGCAATAATTATTTATACTGTCTGATAATACCTACCAGAGGGGGTGGGGGTCCTTAAAACATGCATTTATGTCTTTTCTCAGATCGCCGTATTTTTTTCCTTTAAGGGGAGTTAGGGGACATCGACCCAAAATGGCACCCAGATGCCTAGTATTGATTTCTTGGGTATTAAAACGCCCTGGACATGCATAAAAATGCAGCAATAATGCAATAATTATTTGAAATTATTACCTACCAGGGGGTTGGGGTCCTTAAAACATTTGTTTTTGTCTTCTCCCATCATGATGTATTTTTCTTTTCACTTTAAGGATGACAAAATGGATGTTGCCACTCCAGCCACAACATGGAGGCAAGCCATGTGATGGAATCATGTAAATTCTTGGACAACTTCAACCAGTAGCATGCCCAGGTTGCAGACTGGGCAGGTCTGGCAGCCACAGAGGACATAAAAAGCTCTGGCAGCCCCCGTCCTCCTTGCAGTCCCCGGTGGGAGTTAGGGTGGGATTGCTGTCTCTGCGACTCTAGCTTCAGTCCTGCAGCCTCCCTGTGTGCGTGTGTGCGTATCTCTCGGTGATTACCCTCCCCTGCCCTGCAGTGCAGTCACTCTGCAGCTGCCTTGCACCCTGGGCAACACCCGCCACTGCCTTTGCAGCCTCCCTGCATACCTAGTCTATACTGTGTCTCTGCCAGCATCAATTTTTTTTAGTGTTTTCCCTCTGGTCTGGGGTGTTGGGGGACGCCCCTGTACAGAAATGCTTTAAAAATTGTGCAAAAAGCGGGTAGAAACGACAAACGAAAAAACAAAAAATGAAAACAATTTTATTTTATTTATATTATTTATTTATTTATTTATTTATTTATTTATTTATTTATTTATTTATTTTAATACTTATATACTGCCCGTCTTCCGGAGGAACTCCGGGCAATTTACAACAAAGAAGAAAACAATGAAAACAATACATTAATAGTAATGGTAAACTAAATAAAATATCATAATAAAACACACACAAAAACTCTTTGGCGTGATGGCGGGACAAGAAAAACAAATTAACTGTTGCCAAATGCCTCACAAAAAAGCCAGGTCTTTAAGGCTTTTTTAAATGCTGGCAGGGACTGTGCAAGGCGCAACTCACTCAGGAGATGGTTCCATAGCACAGGGCCAGCCACAGAGAAGGCTCAGTTACGTGTCACGGTTTTCCAAGCCTCTCTGGGCGTGGCCACCCGAAGTGAGAGCGCCAGCGACATTCTGATAGGTCAGGCCTCAGTTGATATTTGAGAGATTCACTCTGCCAGGTATTCAGGTCCCAGGCCGTGGAGGGTTTTATAAATTAAAACCAAGACCTTGAGTCTTATTCGGGATGCAACAGGTAGCCAATGCAAGCGGGACAGCACTGGAGTGATGTGGTCATATCGATGCACACCCGCCACCAGTCTGGCTGCAGCATTTTGCACCCGCTGAAGTTGCCGAATAAGAGTCAAGGGCAACCCCACGTAGAGAGTGTTGCAATAGTCTAGTTTTGAGATCACAAGTGCTTGTACTACAGTTCTCAGGGAGTCCTCATCCAGATAAGGACGAATCTGGGCACTCTGCCGAAGGTGGAAAAAGGCAGTCCTGGAAACGGCAGCCACCTGGGCCTCCATGGTGAGAGCCAGGTCCAGGACCACGCCCAGATTCTGGACACTGTCCACCAGCTGGAGGGAAACATCCTCCAGACTGGGGAGAGGGCCTCCCCATCTGGAAGAAGGAGCCCCAAAGAACATAACCTTGGTCTTCTCCAGGTTGAGTTTGAGTCTGTTGGTCCTGGTCCATTCCAAGACCGCATCCAAGCACAAGTCGAGGGTCTGGACAGCCTCAACTACAGAGGTAGAAAAAGAGAATAGTCAAATATAGTACATAAAAACACTAATTCCCCATTTTAAGAAGTACCAAGTATAAGTAGTAGAGATGGGCACGAATCAAAAAAATGGCATTTTGGTTTTTTGTTTGTTGTTGAGAGGTCCGTTTTGTTTCGTTTCCATTTTTTGTGAATATTTGGAAAAAATTGTTTTCATTCTTCCCACTTGTTTCCCCTTGCTCAGTTAAATATTACAAAGCCCTGTTACATCAATTGTTCATCTCTCAATCTTCTAACAGGTGGGGCTAATATGGATTAGAGGCCCATAATGGTTCCACATGATGACTGTGCAAACTTACCTTTCTCTTCTGTGCCATGGGATGTTTAGTCCACGCCCTCCACCTATTCACAGAACATGTGGAAGAGTTAACTGTGGGCTATCCCTGACCATTAGCTCCCAGGTAAATAGGCAGAACTACAGGACTCTTTACTGCCTGGCCAAGAACGATTGCCTGCATGGAAAGCATTAAACAGACTGAGACCAGGGGTTTGGAAGATCAAAGGATAAGCTGAGAAAGGGCCTCTAGAAGATGCCTTGTGTGAATGTGGAGAAGAACAAACCATCACACACATGTTGTGATGCATATGATGGCCTTCAACATGTATGGAGGAAGATCTTATGTTGGCAAGAGGGAATATGGATGTGTCCCCAGTACTGGGCAAATGTTATCTTTCTCTTTTTTTTAATTATATATATATTATATGTAATAATTTTACAACTTTTAAATATTCTGCTCAATAATGTATGCTTATCTTTTGATATATTTTTGATGCTTCTCACATAAATAATGAAAGAAAGGCCTGCAAGTATAAGCCCAAGATGGCAAATAGTTTTATCTTCTTTAATTGTTTCTACTGTTTGTACAAAAATGCTTTTAATATGGCCCCTGTCCCTAAGAAAAGCAGTGTATTGGATTTTCATACACACCCCTCTTCGATACACAGTGGAAGCGTAAAATAGGCTGATCACAAAGATGGAATCAGTCAATCCAGTACTATATTGACCGCAAAGCAATTGTTACTACATATTTTAGTCCTGCCTATTTTATCAAAATACCCAAAAAAATGGCTGATGATGAGAATATGTGAAATTAACAACATTCCCCAAAGTTTGGGCAGTTCACTTCAAGCAGGACAACATATATACAGTTGTAACTAGAAACAAATTATTGTGTTAGTTATAATAAAAAAGAATATAAGAACATAAGAACATAAGAACATAAGAAGAGCCATGCTGGATCAGGCCAACGGCCCATCTAGTCCAGCTTCCTGTATCTCACAGCGGCCCCACCAGATGTGTTTGGGAGCGCATGAGACTAGATATCTGTCTCCTGATACCACTCTCCTGCATCTGGCCCTTGAAGTACCCTGGTTTAAAGCCTGGAGATTACACATCTCCATCATGGTTTGTAACCTGTGATGGACTTTTCCTCCAGGAATCTGTCCAATCCCCTTTTGAAGGCATCCAGGTCAGATGCCATCACCACATCCTGTGGCAGGGAGTTCCATAGACTTACAACGCGCTGGGTGAAAAAATATTTTCTTTTGTCAGTTTTTACTCTCCCAGCCCTCAATTTGAGTGTATGTCCCCTAGTTCTGGTATTTTGGGAGAGGGAGAAGAGCTTCCCTCTATCCACTTTACTCATACCCTGCATTATTTTGTATGTCTCAATCATATCCCCCCTCAAGCGCCTTTTTTCCAGACTAAAGAGGCCCAAATGTTTTAGCCCTTCTTCATAAGGGAGGTGCCCCAGCCCAGTAATCATTTTAGTCGCTCTCTTCTGCACCTTTTCCAGTTCCACTATGTCTTTCTTGAGATGCGGTGACCAGAATTGTACGCAATACTCCAGGTGAGGCCTTACTATTGTTTTGTATAATGGCATTATAATGTTGGCTGTTTTATTTTCAATCCCCTTTTTGATAATCCCTAGCATGGAATTGGCCTTCTTCACCGCTGCCGCACATTGGGGAGACACCTTCATGGAGCTGTCCACCAACACACCAAGATCTCTTCCCTGATCCGTCACGGATAACTCAGAGCCCATGAGTTGATAGATGAAGTTTGGATTTTTTGCCCCAATATGCATTACTTTACATTTGGCTACATTAAAACGCATTTGCCATTTCTCAGCCCACTCCCCCAGTTTGGAGAGATCCTTCTGGAACTCTTCACAATCTTCTCTGGTTTTTACCACACGGAAAAGTTTTGTGTCATCTGCAAACTTGGCCACCTCACTGTTTATCCCTGTCTCCAGGTCATTTATGAACAGATTGAAAAGCACCGGTCCCAGGACCGAGTCCTGGGGCACACAGCTTTTCACTTCTCTCCATTGTGAAAATTTCCCATTGACACCTACTCTTTGTTTCCGGGATCTCAACCAGTTCTCAGTCCATAAGAGGACCTGCCCTCTTATCCCCTGACTGTGCAATTTTCTCAGCAGCCTTTGGTGAGGGACTGTATCAAAAGCCTTTTGAAAATCCAGATAGACTATATCCACCGGTTCACCCAAATCCACGTGCCTGTTGACCTTTTCAAAAAATTCTAAGAGGTTTATCAGACAAGATTTACCCTTACAGAAGCCATGCTGATTTTCTCTCAGCAAGGTTTGTTCTTTTATGTGTTTTAAGATTTTCTCTTGGATGAGGCTTTCCACCATCTTCCCTGGGACAGATGTAAGGCTAACCGGCCTGTAGTTTCCTGGGTCCCCCCTCCTTCCTTTTTTAAAAATTGGTGTGACATCTGCTATCCTCCAGTCCTCCGGCACTGTGGCCGTTTTAAGAGACAAGTTGCATATAACCGTTAAAAGATCTGCAATTTCATTTCTCAGTTCCCTAATAACCTTTGGGTGGATGCCATCTGGGCCCGGTGACTTGTTAATCCTCAATTTATCAATTAGTCCTAAAACCTCCTCTCTTTTAACCTGTATTTGATTTAATTCTTTAGTCAAGAGGGGTGGCTGAGGCAGCGGAATCCGCTGAAGGTCCTCTGTCGTGAAGACAGACGCAAAGAACTCATTCAATTTCTCCGCAATGTCCAAGTCTTCCTTAACCTCCCCTTTTCCTCCCTCACCATCCAGAGGGCCAACTGGTTCTCTGGCATGTTTTCTACTTCTAACATATTTAAAGAAGCTTTTATTATTACCCTTTATATTGCTAGCCATTCGTTCCTCAAAGTCTTTCTTTGCCTCCCTTATCATCTTCTTACATTTCTTTTGCCAGAGTTTGTGTTCCTTTTTATTTTCCTCATTTGGGGAGGATTTCCATTTACAGAAGGACCTCTCCTTGCGCTTTAGAGCCTCTCTAACTCCACTCGTTAACCATGCCGGTGCCCTCTTGGACTTAAATGAGCTCTTCTTTCTTTGTGGTATGCACTTGTGCTGGGCCTCTATTATTGTTTTAAACAGGCTCCATGCACTCTGAAGAGATTGGATTCTTCTAACCTTCCCCTTCAGTTTCTCTCTAACTAGTTTCCTCATCTGAGGGAAGTTTGCCCTTCGAAAATCAAAGGTTTTTATGTCTGATTTGTTTGACACTCTTCCTCCGACATGCATGGCAAAGGTAATTGCAGCATGGTCACTGTTCCCCAGAGGCTCAGTGACATTCACTTTTATTCAATACTATTTTCTTTTTTTAAAAAATCTTGTATTATGCTCTTACTGATTTTATCCATAAAATTGCTAGGAACAACATCTGGAACTTAGGTATCGCACATAGACACATTTGTGTGTTCTCACATTTACATGCAGTATCAGAAATGATAATGAAGTTCAATATTTATGTACCTGCATTCTTCTCTCTACCTCACATCATATTAATAAAGTATGTGTTAGTGGTTGAAACATCACAATGGACTCAGGAGAAACAGGCTCAAATCTGCACTCAAGTTGTAGAGCTCACTGTGTGATTTTGGACCAATCCTGCCATTTTCCCCACCACCATCTACCTTCCTCTCCGCAGCCCAGGCTCACTTCCAATTCACAGGTTTGTTTTGAAGATAAAAGAGAGGAAAATTTGCACCACTTTGATCTCCTTGGAGGAATATTGTACATGTAATAAATAGGAAGAGAAATCCATAGAATGCTTGAATTTTGTACTTTGCCTGTAAGAGATATGCAAGGCAGATGTTGATCAAAAGCAAATCCTAGTCTTATCAACAGAAGAGTAAAACACAAATGAACATACAAGGAGTCTTATGTAAACTAGCTAGGAAAACGTACAGCAATTTACAATAATACAGATAAAAATTCCATCCTTAATTTCCCCAGACAAGTCCCCAACATGCTCTTATTAGATGCTGAACATGTTGTGGATGGCTGAATGAATGCCCCTCTTGATATAGCTTGGGGCTTTACTAATTTGAGTTGGGGGAAGGGGCACTTTAAAATCTCAAGCCCGTGTACCACTATAAAGTGAATTTGCAGTCATTTTTAACAGGTCTCCAGGACCTTGCTTTGAAGTGATGACTCACAAAGATGATTTTGTTGAGCCAGCTACACCATAAAAATATTGAGTGTGGTTTCGAGCAGTAAAAGGTTTTTATTATCCCGCTCACTTCCTGTCATGAAGCATTGCGTTAAATTGTACTTTTAAAAATATTAATGACCTATTTGCTCTGCTCCATGCAGTACTAGCCATTATTAAAAAAATGTTATCAACATCAGTGTTAAAAAAGAAAGAAAAAAGAAGGAATCTGCTCAGCAGAATATATTGAATTCCAAACATTAAATCTTTTATATTTGTATACACTTTCCCAATAATGTATTTCTAAAAGGTCATAAATGACAAAGCAAGGAGATATCAAGGAACATGCAACATATCACACAGCCTGTCATGCACGTATTAAGATAATTGTCATCTTTGGGGACTATAGAAAAATGCAACTTTTAATGAGTTTTGTTTGGGGGGGAAATGGAGGGGGCCAAGACAGATTAACAAATGCATCTGTGTCAGGAGAGGCATTTTTCTCCCACATCACAGCTGCAAATTGTATTCATTTGCCAACTGACAGTGCTAGAATTGAATTTTTATCATGGGATCCACTGGCCTCCCTGAGGGAGCTTTTGCCCCTCTCACAACAATCCACCTTTGGCCATTCTGTTTAACTTCCCTTTTCATGCTTTTCTTGTGAACAAAGGGCCCTCATGTGGAAGTCTGACCACTGGGCCTTCTAGCCCAATAACTGTCAACTCTGACTGTAGTGATGGGGGCTGGACATTAAAGATGGGCACAGAATGAAAAAAATGACGCAGTTTTGTCATTTTGTCAAATAACAAATTGTTTTGTTATGAAACAAAATGAAAGAAACCATTTCACACCGAAACAAACCAAACCAGGGGAGCTTCCTTGGACTCTTCCCTGGAAGCTCCCCAAATTTGGAGTGGTTTGGGATTCAGTGTTTCTTATGGTAAGGGGAAAGGTGGTGGGCTGCCAAAAGTAGCTGAAGGGGGGCCCACGGTAAGGGGGCCCATAGCTTTACTCCAGCCAGTGGATCTCGCTGCAGCCCACCACCTTTCCCCTTACCATCCAGAAATACCCAACCCCAACTGCTCTAAATTGGGGGAGCTTCCAGACAAGAACCGAAGGAAGCTCCTCCTCATAGAGCTCCAAAAAGATTCATTTCATTTCCTTTCCTTTGGGGAGGAAAATTCATTACTAACAAAAACAAAATGAAACTACTAAAGAAACAAAACAAAACAAAACGAAATGAAATGAAACACTATATTTTTGTTTCATGCCCATCTCTAGTGGACATTTTTCAAGCATTTAATATTTCTTCAGAAAAATATTATTTCTTTTAAAGAGAAACTAACATTCTAGGAGTTAATGTTGGATCTATTTCAACCCTTTATATTGCCTTATAAGGTATGGCTAGGAGGGGCCTCTCTGTGGTAGGGTGACTGTCAATCAATCCAGCAGTAACCTTCCCTACCTCTGACTTTTGAAGAGAGACATGTTGCTCTGCTTAAGTACTCTTCCCCCTTCTCTTTCTAGTTTGCTCATATTTGGTCTATAGTTAGAGTGCAGTTAATTAGGCAGTTATACAGTTAGGGTGCAATGCAAATATACTCTGCAGAAGCCTGCTGGAAGCAAGCTGTGAATTTGCTGAGGCCTGTTTCTGATAAGCAGTTATTTTTGTTCTGTATCTCACTTTCTATTGGTTCAGAACTGTTAGCAAAAATGGAACCTTTAATTCGTTTCTTACCAATTGCTCAGAATGGGTTACTGAAACTTTAACACCTGTTGATGAGACAATACTAGGTGGTTTACTCTGAGAAGAACTGAAACTAATTTTTCTCTGTACATTTCTGTACTTCTGCTGCTTAGCTAGTTTTAATACATTAGTCTCACTATTATATAAAATGTTTCAGTTCAAGTACTTGTGGGACATTGGAACACATTTTCAAAAAGTGTTTATGCTATTATTCATTTATTTATTCAATTTATATACCACCCATCTGGCCTGAAGGTCACTCTGGGCAGTGAACAACAAAGGCGCAAATTATATAAGCATCAACCAGCAAAGATACATACAACATTATAATATAACAGATGTACAAGGAAAACCAAAACCAAGTATAAATTATAAATAATAAAGGTCAACCAGATAAGATGTCACAAGAAAAGATAAGATAAACAAACCAAAGATTAAGCAAAATTAAGAACTTTCATTGACAACATACTCAAGGAAGGCCTATCTATAAAGCCAGGTCTTAAGTTGGCATTTAAATACACACAGTGAAGGCTCCAGATGAATTTCCATAGGAAGATGACTCCAAACTGAGGGGCAACCACTGAGAAGGCCCAACACCTCATCAACACCTTTCAAGCCGCATTTGGAATGGGCACTCTCAAATATCCTGCCTGAGATGAATGAGTGGCTTGGGCGTTACTTCTTGGGAGAAGCCATTCTGACCGGTAGATACAGTTCAAATAAGCATAAGTATGATTGTTCTCTATTTAAGGCATTGGAAATTATTCCAGTTCAATTGTTTTTTTTCCAGAAAATCCCACACTACTGTCTGTTATTCTTTCATCTCTTTTGTATATGTCTTTAGTATACAGTTTCCACCATCTCTTCATTTTAATCCCAGTCAGATCGTGTTTCCCTGTTGGTCATTCAGTATCCCTAATCTAAGTTTAAATTTCCCTTTGATTCTTGGATGCTCTGGAAAAAAAATCTCTTGTTTTTCCCCTTTGGTGCTCTGTTCTATATTTTTGTAATGGTGGCTGTAATAGTTATCTTTGCTGAAAAACAGCATTCAGGGTTCTAACTAGAGTTGGGCACGACCAGGAATTTTTTTTTTCCGAGTTATCGTTTTTCAGGACGGGTCCATTTCGGCTCGTTTCCGTTTTTCGTGAAATTTTGCAAAAATTTGTCGTTTCGTGGTGTCATTTTTTCATCTGTCGTTATACTGGTTTAGGGGGGTAGCGGGCTCCTGGAGGCACCTCTGTGGGGTGGGTGCCTCCTCTGGCCCGCTATAAAGGGAAAGCAGGCTCCTGAAGGCACCCGTGGGTGCCTCCTATCCTCACCCGCTGCAAAAGGGCATGCATAGCCATATGGATATGCATACCAAGTTGCAGACGCAGCAAACTGGCAGAGGCACCCCTCTTTTTGGGGTGCCTTCCCTGCAACAGTCGGTGATGGTGAGACATAAGCAGCACTCGAGGGCATGGTTTGCATGGCACTGCTGCTGAAGGAGGAGTCAGCCAGAGCCACAAGTGACGGACTGGCAGACTCTTTGCACCCACTGCGTCTCACTAAGAAGGGAAAGGTACTTGCATGTGTAGTGCAATGCAAGTAGATCTGGCTTAGGGTTAAGACGGGTTAGCGCAAGGGCTAGGGTTAGGCTAGTTACGGGTGAGGTTAGGGTGAGTATTGGGGTGCACCTCTGGGTGCCTCTCTGACCCACTTAGAAGGACAGTGTACTGGCATATGGGTTAGGCTTCAGGTTCGGGTTCGGGTTCGGGCTATGGTTAGCGGGCTTTTATGCCCGATTGACACATCCCAGAAGTCTCTGTGGTCAACCTGGCCAAGTGGCCATGCGATTGGTGGAATGGCTCCAAAAATTTGCATGGTCACTCCCATGGCCAGCCCATCATTGCGCAGGTGTAAAAAAATAAAATAAAATAAAATAAAATAAAATCAATGGAGAGAGGACAGAGGAGACATTTTGTTGCATGAAAAACTCACTGCTACTGTAAAAATTCTGGCAGTTTTAAAATAGCAATTTCCGCATGTTTCTGTGGTGCTTGTGTTGGCTTGTGTGTTTTTGTTTTTTGGACCACGATTTCAAAAAAAATATTGCGGTCGCCGCCCCATTTTCGATCCCCCGCCCGCACCGCATGGCATGGCGAGACGAGAGCAGCCCAGGAGGACAGGAGAGGGGGGGAGGACGGGGACCCTCCCCCAGAAACCACCCCTCCTCTGGTAGGTGCCCTCACTCAGGCAGGCATATTTCTGCCTGCTTTTTGGGCCGGGAATCGGGGCGGAGGTTTTAAAACTTTTTTTCTGTGCCGCTTGAATTGCGGCGGCCGGCGGCGAGTCCGGTGCTTGTTGCGACTTGCGAGCGACTGCGAGACGATGAGGATTTCCCCCACCAGAGCAGCCCAGGACAGGAGAGGGGGGAGGCCGGGGACCCCCCCAGAAACCACCCCTCTGGTAGGTGCCCTGCCCTGAGCCCTCACTCAGGCAGGCATATTTCCGCCTGCTTTTTGGGCCGGGAATCGGGGGTTTTAAAACTTTTTTTCTGTGCCGCTTGAATTGCGGCGGCTGGCGGCGAGGCCGGCTTGTTGCGAGCGACTACGACAAGGATTTCCCCCACCACCAGAGCAGCCCAGGACAGGAGAGGGGGGGTCAACCACCCCTCTGGTAGGTGCCCTGAGCCCTCACTCAGGCAGGCATATTTTTGCCTGCTTTTTGGCCGGGAATCGGGTTTTTTTTAACTTTTAAAAACTTTTTTTCTGTGCCGCTTGGCATCGCGGGATTGCCGCGATGCCAGGAACGACAAAGACAAATCAGACCCAATTTTTCTTTAGTCGGTTCGAGTTCGAGTTCTGGCGGAGTAATTGTCGTTTCCTTTTCCGTTCCGTAACGGAAACGAGTAACGGAAACGGAAACGAGAATTTCGTCAAGTCATGCCCATGTCTAGTTCTAACCCTGCAGTACTTCTACAGTATCATCTTTCACTTTTGCTTCGTGTCTGTCCTTTACAATCTCAAGGGTTTCTCTTATCATCCATCTAGGTTTTCCTTTTCTTTTTACTACATGAATTCTCTTTGTGCATTTTCCCTAATAATTTCTCCAGTTTTAACCCACAGTTGTTTTGTCTCAAGATCAATTGCATTTAGTAATCCAAACCTGTTTCTTAGGAGGACTTTCATCAGCAATGAATTAACTGCATTAGGATTCTTTTTTAAAGAAAAACTATTTCCAGAGAAGACAAAAATCAGAGATTTGAAACTGACATTAAACTAAACTTCTTTACTTCATTTAGCATATATATACCTCTTGCTTGTACAAAAACAACTCAAGGCAGCGTATAGACACACACACACACACACACACACACACACACAAAGTAACAGGTAAATAATAGGCAATAAGCAATAAAACAATATAACAAATACCCATTAAAAATAGAAAAGAACAGACACAAACTAACTAACAGACATCCAGGCTGTCTCTACTTTGCATGTTATGTTTAACCATGGCTCAGTTAAATCAGCTAAATATTATAGTTTAACAAGCCAGGAATCTCCCTTAATTGCCTAAATTATAGTGAACTGAAACCCATTCTCTAAGTGTTCAGCAAGAAATGGGTGCATCACATTTGATGTTTTATATTTTCTACTCTACTTGGGAAAAGGTAGTCAACTGAGAAGTAAAAAACACTAGACATCTGTGCTACCCTCAAGCTTAACTAGCAACACTACCAGATAATTAGTTCAGAAATAAATGTGGCTGAGCTCCATTGTTTGTTTGTTTGTTTTTTAATTTTTGTTTAGACCTAGTAAGTGTGTGAGGAAAAAGTCAAGTACTGTCTCTTCTGCTTCTCCAGAGCTGTCCAAATTAGTATGGCACTGAGTAATTCAATTCTTAGAGATTTTCCCAAAGACATCACCATTTTCAATAACTTTCTGTTAAGTGGATTCTGAGTTATACCAACCCGTTCCAGAGTTTCCTAAGCATGGCACACTCAAGAACAGTTTATTATTCCCTCCTTCTGGTGGCACACTGGGGTAGCACATAGATTGCCCAAGGCCAAATGCAGGGTGAGTATTCTCCTACAAGGCATGGTGACGAATTGAGCTCCCCACCCTGAGTTCTCCAATCAGGTGTTCTGACCCACTGAGCTATCTAGACCAGCACATTAGATCTGAGAAACACACACAAAGTTTATCTGGAAGTTGAGTAGTAGCCATGACTCAACTTCCAGATAAACTCATTTGGATGACTGAGAATCTTCACATACACACACAAAGTGTCTCATGCCTGTCAGTTCTGATCTGTTTATTCAAATTATGGAGCTGCTATTCAGAGGAACCCATTTCCACTGAGGTTTATAATCCACATCTCTTCCGTCCATGCTCTCTGTGAATCAAATAAATCAGAACCAAATTTAAAAAAATAAGTCAAGACAGAATAATTTCTATTACACCTAACATTTCTAAAATTTCTAACCACTTGGAGAAAGGGTAAGGCAAGTACTAATCAGAAATCAGTAAGCAATACCAGTAACAAGCCTCTAGAGCCCCGAAGATGCACAAATGTAGGCATCAGCTTGATTATTAATGGAAGGATGAGTAGGTTTGAATTTTATAATTATGGAGAAAAACTTTGCCAATTAGAATGTGACAAATTTATCACTATCAGAGACTAGGATCCCTGAACTTATCTTCATCAGGTCTTCCAGGATACTTTTCCAGGATAGAGTTGAGAAGTCTTCCACGGTAGGATGCAAGTAAAAGGATTTATATTAACTGTCTTCATCCCAAAGGTTTTAAACACCACTGCTTGTCATGGGCCATTCAATGTACACAACAAAGTTATATTCTGTGTTACGCTGTTTCATTTCCATTAGCAACCCTTGATGTAAATAATCATTCCTGCTCCCTTAAGCTTGCAAATTTCCTGTCCACCTCTTTAGAGTCACTTCTAGGCTGCATTTTTCTCTTTTCCCACTCCTTTCTTTCTTTTTTTCTGATGCAGAGAAGAACCTTACTAAATTCATCTGCTTTACAACATTCAGTTCTTGCAACCTGCTAGCTCCTTGGCTCTCCTTCTCCCATAAAGAGGTTTCATCTTAGCTGTGCTGCAGGTCTGGTGGAAAGATGTCAGACCGTAGCCAAAATGAAGACCACCAGTGCTTAATAACTGACTTTCAACTCCATTTATAGCCAGGCTTGGCCACCATTTATAATAACCTTTGGTTAGAATCAAATTTTTAAAATTAAATTATAGACGCCAGTGGGAAAACATAGAGAGCCAGACTAAAACTTCCCCCATTTATTAAATAAATGCAACCACAAGTGCTTCAGGTTCATACTTTCCTACTCAGTGAGACACGTTATAACTGGGGGTAAGCCTACAAATGTAAGGCGGGTGACATCCTTCCCTTAACTTAAAAATCCGACATTTATAATCAAGTGCCTAAAACTCAAATAAAGGCAGAAAGTTTAGTCATTGGTTTGCTTTTTAAAAAAGTTTCTTCAGTGCAATGCAGCCAGTTTGATGTGATAATTGTATATTTGTTTTTGTTTCCTTGTTTCTTTTCTTTTAACAGATTAGTCGGATTGCTGCTTCTCAAGTTGTTCTCTATTTTCAAGGAGTCAATTAAAACAATGCTTATAATATTACAAGTTAACACCCAGTTGAAATACAAGCTAGGCTGATAGGTAGGGTGATGTAGGTACAAGAAACCAACATCAGCTATTCAGAACATCCCCAATTCCATTTGTATGTCTCAGCTGTCCAGTGGGGATCTGCTCTTTCTCCATGGACAGGAGGTGGTAAAGGTGGCCCATGCCACCTGGCCCCCTATCAGCTTCTGCCTTTTCCTGAACTCCATGAAGGACCCAAAATGCATACATTCTGAGACACTCTCCTCGGCCTCATGACCTCCCTCTTGGCTTTCTGTGGTGCTGATGTTGCTCAGGTGCAACAAACTCAAACTTTCTTGCACTACCAGGATGAAAGGCTTTAGATCAATTCTTCTGGGTGGGATTCAGGATTCTTGTCCTTACCTCACTCTTGATGTGGATGGGAAATGTGTCTACATGTCCTGTGTTTCATTATGTCTTCATTTCAATGGCAGCTGAGCACCCCATCCTTCCCATGGTTCCCATAACTTTGATAAGAGCTCAAAGAAATATGTCGCAAGGTGACCAGGAGACCATTAAGCTTTTTCAGAGTAGAAAGTGTTACTGCCGGGAAACTGCAGAAGGATTATGACAGGTGTAATGACTATGGAAAGCAAATGCATGCTGAAAGGTTATAGCCTCAAAAGAAAACCAAAAGAAATCCATAAGAAGCCTAAGAATGAGGAAGAAAGATGAAAATACCTTACCTAGGGAAATAAAAAGTTTGGGAAATTGGAGTGGGAACTATGGCCCAGCACTAGCTTTACCTTTCCTCTACAATTGGACACAACACAAGCTCTCTTTCTCTAGCTAAAAGTTTATAGAGAAGAAGGCATATTACAAGGCACAATGCATCTTTCAATTTCTTTCCCAGCATTTTGGTACATCTGGTGAATGCTGAACCTCGAAGAATGACAAACGCTGAGCGAAAATTTCTCAAGCTATTTGGAGTGTGAGGGTTTATTCTTAAACTCTCCTTTTTAAAACTTTATTTCTGAAGTTAATTAATCATTAATTGCAATATTCCAAATGTCATTATACTGTTCATGCAATTGGAAGGTCCAGTTTTGTTTCCATTTTTTTGCAGAGAGCAGTCATGCAGCAGTTAACATATTCAATATCATCTACGTCCCTCTTTTTTGTTATTGACATCAAAATGTCTATTATGGATAATAATGCTGTTTTTGGTGATATTTCAATAGTAACTTCCAATATTTTTCTAATCTGCTCAAAAACCTTATTCCATTCTTTTTGTACTACTTCACACTCCCACCATAAATGCCAGTAGGTTCTCACAACTTTATCACATCTCCAGCATTTCTTAGAATAGTTAGCATCTATATTCTTTAATTTTATTGGAGTTAGGCACTATCTCCATAATATTTTATACCCATTTTCTTTTCTTTTAATTGACATATTTTTGAAAACATTTTTATTCCAGATTTTCTGCCAGTCTTTGCCAGTCTTCATTTTCTGTTCTCCCAACATCTATCTCCCATATTGTTTTTGGACTTTCAAACAGATCCTCTTCTTATTAAAGAATGGGTACCTGGGTTTTAAAATCAGTGTTGCAGAGTTTTGAATTTCTGGTAAAATTCTCTTCTTGCTACATAACAGAAGTATAGATCTACATTGGAGAATGTTTCCAAGTTCTCTACAGTCCACCTCTTTCTATTTAATGGGCACTTAAAGTCTCAATAACTCAGTCAGAAATATTTGTAGGATAAAACACATTCCTTTACTTACAGTTGCTTCCTTTACTGTATACATACTTATAACCATTAATAATTGACACAAACTGATGAAAGAGAGGGGTAGAACACTCAGCAGTGATGCAGAGCTCTCTTTGAATTTCAAAAGCTGGAAGCAACAATCGGTTAATGCTGAACAATTGGTTAAAACCCAGAAAAGTCCCCCCCCCCTTCACGTGTCAGTCAAACTACAGATGGCATGTGAAGTTGTAAATAAAACTCCAGCAGTCACTTCACATCCAATGAAATCCTACTTTCTTCTTTCCCACTGTCACACTGCCTGTGATTCCTCTACTCACTGAGAGTTTTTCTACTGTTAACCACCCGGAGTTCCTTTGGGAAGACGGGCAGTATATGAATGAATGACTGAATGAATGAAAATAGGCAAAGCAATTACTTGAGCCTTTGACTGATACTGTACACCACAATCTAGAAACCCTACTGAGAAAATCTGTAACTTGTAACAATGCATAAGATTGCTGGGGGGGGGGGGGGGACCCTCTCTCCTATTCGTAGCAGGATAGTGATGGCCGGGTTCAAGACATAAACAGCCCCTAAACCATTTCAGTTTTTTTTTTAAAAAAAAAACAAAAAACCTACCCACCACCACAAGCATGCCTTCAATATCTATATTGTGGCAGCAGCTTCATGACACTGTGGCTAAACTGCTGTGCCACAGCCAAACTCTATTCACAATCAGGGGTTCGATCCCAGGTATCAGGCTCAAGGTTGACTCTGCCTTCTATCCTTCCGAGGTCGGTAAAATGAGTACTCAGCTTTCTGGGGAGAAGGGAAACAATGTGTAGCCTGCATAATTACTTGTAAATGCTTCATAGCTCAGTCCCTAACTTGTAGCTTACTTGACCTGTAACACTGGGGCATGTTCACTTTAGTTTATATGGGGCTCAGGAAATTAGTATGTGCCTCCCTCCAATGAACACAGAATATGTGTTATAGCTTGCTGCAAAATTTTTCTGCATTCTATTAGGTCAATGAACCGTGCAGTCCAAACTAGTGGGCAGAAAGCTCCACAGCTCCAAGGGACTCCCCACCCCCCGCCCCCAATGAAAGTAGTGGGAAGCAGTAGCAATGTTTTAATTCCTCCCTCTCAAAAACATCACATAGCACTTTCTCTTGGTATGGAGGTGGTAAGCATGAGTGGACCTTCGGACCACAGGGCAGCTGCTGCAAATGATGTTTTAGAAGCAAAGGCTGACATCCTGTTTGCTGCTCTCTGTGTCCATCGCTTGCATAGTTGACCATTTTCCATGGCAACCTTCACAGGACAGCTGCTTCTTGGCTGGCTATGAGAACAATGCCTGTTTTTGGAGGGTCCTCAGAGTGACCTTAGCCACCCCTGCCACAATTCCTTGGCCCCAGGGACCTCTGAAGTCTAGCTGGGTGGGAAAAGACTGCACCGTATCATTAGGCAGGGGGCAATTTGACTAGGAAAGCCCCTACAACTGTCCTCTGCTTCTTTTCATCAGTTTCACTATCGCCTGCAAAGAAGAGGGCACCAAGATAGGTGGGAAGGCTTCATCACACACACACACACACATGCACGCACATGCACACACACACACATGCATGATGGTTGTATTCTTTAAAAAATATCACCAAAAACCCAGAAAAGGTCCAACCTCTTTCTTGTCATTGCCTGCGAGGAGGAAGTGGGAGAATGCAACTAAACACTGCAGTGAAAGGTGCAGGTGAACTGGGGGGAAAAGGAGGGAACAGGACACGGCCTTTGATTCTTCCCAGGAAGTCCAGAGGCGACTGTGCATAGGCCCTTGCAGTGCCATCCTTAGTAGTTCAAAGAAAGGTGCTTCGTTAATCAGTCTAGAATACCCAATCAGAAATCAATGTGATAAGGGCTGTCCAAAAGAAATGACAGTGCAAATTCCTCTTCTAAGAGGGCTCTGTGGGGAATAGTTCTTTCTCCACACCTGTTTGCAGCTGTTGACTAACTCACCGTCACTAGCTTTAGCGTGAGATAAAGCCTGCTGATGACATCAATATAAAAAACTGATCTACAAGCTCTTTCCAGGAAATAACTGCTTTTAAAAGCTATTACAGTCTGTTAGTTGAACAACGCATCCATGCGTGATTGTCACAATCGATTACATATATTATTCTTGTAATCAGAGATTCCTTTTAAACTATAAATCAGACTTTGCCCATTCACTCAGGCGAGCTTTTCTGGAGTTAAAGACAACTGCTTTTTCTTGTGACATGGAATTAGACACTATTGAGCACCGAGGGGAGAACAAGAAGTTTAATACACTTTGTAGACAACTTAAGGATGAAAAATAATTTAGTTCCTGTAACAACCATCTATGGGGAGACTGACATGTCCCTCATATCTGTTATGCAGAATTTGTGGAGTAGATAGAAGTAAGCAAAGTTTTGTCCAGGAACATATTTGACGTCTTTAATGTTGAAAGAAAGTCTGAAATTTGGATCTTGCTGCCTTAAAGAGAGTTTACACACTTCAATGGAACAATGTACATCAACTATGTTTTCGTATTCTCCTGTGCCTTTGGCCTTATCTTAGCTACTGGATTCAGTGCAAACATTTTGGCTCTTGGGCTCGCCATAAAACAAAGCATCTTGAAGAAAAACCAGCTGGATGTCCTTCTCCTGAGCATGGCTGTGGCGGACCTGCTGACACTCCTCCTGATGCCCTTTGTGCTGGCTTCCGTCATCTATTACACATGGATCTGGGGAGATGTGTTCTGCAAGTTTTTCCAGTTCTGTTCGACTTTCTCCTTGGCTGCTAGCATCTATTCTCTCTGTGTGGTCTCCATTGCTAGAGCTCGGATCATCTTGAGACCTTACAGGACGCCCAAGACTACAACTTTGATCTTCATGATCATCTCAGTCTGGACCCTGAGCTTCGTGGTCAGTTTGCCACTGAGAATCCAGGCCACAGTGGAAACTAGACTTTCTACTAATATATCTTTCTGTGTGACTGCTCCACGCCAACAACACTACCAAGTACTCCTTAGTCAGTTCATCCTATATTATCTCATCCCCATCTCAGTGATTGCATGCAACTACATCCGAATTGTCCTTTTCCTTCAAAAAAGTCCAGTGATGTCTGTGGTAAGTTCTCAAAACACGCGGAGAGCTTCTATAAAGATACTTACTGCCACTGCCACCTTTTCAGCCTGCTGGCTCCCAGTATATATCTTAGAACTATGCATCTATTTAGGAATGTATCATCATAGCTATCTCTGGGACTCCTTCTATTTTGCCTGCAATATCCTCCAGTACCTTCACCCCTGTGTCAACCCTGTCTTGTATGTATTCTTGGCCAAGCGATACAGGGATCAAAAGAAAATATTCTTATGTTGCCAAAAAAACAGAGTTCACCCACAAATCCTCAGTGTAACAGAATTCAAAGAAAGAACATAGGAAAAAGAAGCAGCCTTGCATTCTAACTAAAGAAAAATTGGATTAATTTGAAAGTGAAGGCAAATTTGGAAATAGAATATAAAGGAAAGAGAAATGAATGATGTATGATGTGTTGAGGTGGGACCAGGAGTTGCACATCTTTAGTTTTATGTGCTGATGTCTCAAAACATTAAAATGTCCAATAAGTGAACCTTTATTTACAGTTACCAGTCATATGTTTAGTGAATTTAGCTTGCATAGGACACAAATAGACCAAGAAATAGGTAAGCTAGGCTTTGGGGATGCACATTCAGACCTACACCCAGCTTTAGAATTTTTTTCAGTATGGATAGGGTGACACCTGCTTCTGGATGCTTATCTTCATCTAAAAAAACAACGCACATACATAAGGTTTCTTCCACACTGTTGCACGCTTCTTCCTCTATGGATAAAAGCAACACTCTCCACCAACAAAGATGTCCCGAGGAGTGTTGCAACACAAAGCCTTCTTGGCCATGCATTGCAGACTCTGAAACACTTTTGCTAGCTTGTTTCGCATAACTGTTTATCGAAACTATTGATAAAAAGGCAATGTTACCTGGCAAATAAAACTACAGTATGTTAAAACACAACGAAAAGATTGCTTAATATATATTGATATTGGCACAATGTGTGAGATGAACTTGGCATATAAATGTGGTTTCTTTTAAGCTTCTCCAGAACTGCTAGATAACTCAGTGGTTTAAGTGCCTGGCTGTGGAGTCAGAGGCTTGGGAGTTCAATTCCCCACTGTGCCTTCTGGACGGAGGGTGGAGCTGATGATCCCTAGGGGTCCCTCTCAGTTCTGCGGTCCTATGATGGTGGCGGAGGTTATGTTTTTTGTTGCCGCTCTCTGCCATGTGCCCTAAACAGGAGCAGCCCTACAAAAGAGAAATTGTGATAGTTAATGTTCAAATAGTACCTGAGGTTGTTCAAAGGGACACAAAATATCTTCATGACTACCGTATATACTCAAGTATAAGTCGACCCGAGTATAAGTCGAGGCCCCTAATTTAACTCCCAAAAACTGGGGAAACATATTGACTCGAGTATAAGTCTAGGGTCGGAAATGCAGGAGGGTCTGGCAGCTCCTCCTTTGTAAGCTGGGGGAGTGGTGTGTGATGTTTGAAATGACTTTTAGCCACTGACCCAAGCACTTGCCAGGCCGTGCTGCATTTCCCACCCTAGACTCCCCTGTGATGCAGAGGGGGGTCATGAGAAGTGGCACGCAATGTTTAAAATGACTTTTAGCCACCAACCCAAGCACTTGCCTCAGTGGCTAAAAGAATTGACCCACATATAAGTTGAGGGCCCCTTTTTTCAGCCCAAAATTAGGGCTGAAAAACTAGGCTTATATTCGAGTATATACAGTATTAGAAGAGATCCTATAAGACAGCGCGCTAACATTATTCTCGCATCAAAAGAGGATGCTCAACTCAGTGGTGTCCAAACTTCGACCCTACAGATGTTTTGGACCATAACTCCCACAGTCCTTTGTCATTGACAATACAGGCTTGGAATTCTGGGAGTTGCAGTCCAAAACATCTGGAGGGCCAAAGTTCGGACAGCCCTGGCCCTAAAGCCACAGAGAAATATCATGAAAGCTGATATCGAGACTCACTGGCTAGAATCCCACTAGTGTTCAGGGAAAGTCTGCATAATTTGGTGCAGCTAAATTGGGAAGTTCCTGGGGAATGTCTCAGTTAGGTGCCTCCTAGCACTTCATCAATTAGGTGCAATTACCTTCAGCAAGTTAACACACCCTGTACATGTACACCGGTATGATTTTGCCTTCCTGCAAATAGCCAGGAAAAATATGAACTTTGGTGACAATCCTCTCTACAATAAAAAGATAAAATCATTTCTAACCAAAACCAGCAGTTAAGGCGGAGATTTGCACAAATGCACAGCTTTCGTTTACGTCGTAGCTTCTGAATGACTTTTACAACCGTTTCTCTGATCTGGAGGCCAGGCTGCGTCTGTGCTTGGTCCTTCTGGATTTCAGTTCTGGAAGGCCATTGGATGGGGAAGGGGGAGGCTTGCTTGTATCTGTTGTTTCATGTTGACTTTTCCTGGCATAAACAGCCTGTGTGGATTTGATTTAACTTTCACTTTAAAGGAGAGCCTCCGCCAACAAGCTTGTTGGGATGCCAAACATTTCAGGGTCCCGTAGCCCGTGCTCAGCCACCCCGGGAGATTGCTTTCAAAAACCCTGTGGCAGGAGATGCAAGGAATCTGAAAGCAAAGGCAGGGGTGAAGGCAAATTCCGACCAAGCAGCTCTCTGTAACTGCATTGTGGCAGAGAGCAAGGCCACCAGACATAACAAGCCTGTCATGTGACAACAAACTCCCATCAGGTTCAGCACATTCTTGTCAGCCTTCTCCTGTTGCACTGGGATATTTTGACTGGAGGAAGAGTGAAGCATTGATCATGGAGTTGTTGACATGGACCGGCCTTCCATCAAGTTTAACCACCCTGAAGATCGTGTAATGCAACAGGCTCTGTTCCAGAGTTTTAACACTGTTAATGTAGATATCTTCACCTCTGGCATTAAAGCTACATTTAACCTTTGAAAATTACTTACTTGCCATCCCCAGCCCCTCAATTCAACCACATTTTAACTTGTCAAAAACTCGTCAGTTTGTTCTAGAAGTAAAAGGGGCAATAGAGCTCACCATTTCAAACGTCTCCTTTAGGCAGCCAGCTCAAATCCAGCAGACAAGCCTGATTCTGCTCTGTGCTGTCACTTGAAAAAATGTCTGAGGTTTCCATTAGGCCTTTGATATATCCAGCTGGATCGAAATTTAGCCTGGGGTTCTCAATCTGTGGGTGAGAAAACCAAACCACAGCAGTTGTAAAAGTAACACTGTTAATCGCTTTACTGATTGACTTTCATGGTTTTGGGTGGGTTTCCCAGGGTCTGTGAAACCCTGGAACATCTGGGGAACATGTTCCTTAAGGAGGGATAGACTGATACATAGGTGCCATTTTATTCTATAGCAGGAGGCCACTAGACACTTACTTATGGGGTGGGGGAAGCAATGGTATTAAAGCTCAGTGGATGGATATATATTCTTTTTATAACAAGGGCAGTTGGAATCCTCTGGTTTTCCTCAGGATTCAGACTAAAGGACCAAGTAATGGAAGCAATAATTATGTACATTTATCTAATCAATAAATTGATCATTCTGCATTCACAGCTTCTTATAAGAATACATAAAGGTAACACACAGTTTACTTTAAAAATCTAAGTCTTAAAGTTTAACACCCCCCCTCCTTAACACATCAGCAATAGTAGCATACTCCTATTTGGCTTCACCTTTCAGAGGGACTCTGTCCATGTACAGTACGCTGTAGTAATGTTATAAAGGCAAAATTATGAAATTCCTTAAAGAAATGACATGGGAAGGCAAGATATAGAGGAAGAAGTGTTACAAGGTTTAGAAAAAAGGAAAAGGGAAAATACAGAATATAACTGTGTAACAATCACAGGAGAATTCTGTAATTCTTGACATTTACAAAGATTGAGGGTGGTGATCAGACAACTCTTTGTTCCATGGTTTGGTCCACATTAGGGATAGGCTGATTTTCTCCATTTCCCAGTGACTAGACAACATACATACCATCGCAAACC
The DNA here is from genome assembly GCA_023846285.1 of Phrynocephalus versicolor. Taxonomy (NCBI): domain Eukaryota; kingdom Metazoa; phylum Chordata; class Lepidosauria; order Squamata; family Agamidae; genus Phrynocephalus; species Phrynocephalus versicolor. The sequence continues at coordinate 4,439,156 of JAHTLZ010000274.1, read as the reverse complement.
AGCCTCTCCCTGGTCAAAGCCTACCTGCACTTTTTGGACCTTGTTCAGAGTCTTTTGGGTTGTTTTGGTAGGGGTTGCATGTGCAGGTGGAATTTGCCCATGCTGGTTTGATTCTAGCTTGCGTGATTGCTAAAGTCGCACCAAACTGGTTAGCACAAGCGGCCCATTTGCTTAAGCACTGAACAATCTTGAGAAATTGAAATGTTCCTTCCAGTTTACCTGTGGGGAGGAAAGGAGAGAAAGTTTTACAGTACATTTCTTTTTTTTTTAAATGTTGCTAATGCATCACTGATGCTTTGAACATTTTGGGGGGTCTTTAATGCATCATTTAAATGCATCCTTAATGTTGGGGGGTTGGATTTTGTTTTTCATTTCTTTCCCTTTAAAGAAGGGGAAAACAGGCTCATAGCATGGTCAGTCTTTGCTAATCATATACTGCACCTCAAAGTGACCTTATTTTACATGACCCAAACCAGTGGTGGTGAACTTTTGGTACTCCAGATGTTTTGGACCACAACTCCCAGAATCTCAAGCCTAGATTGCCAATGACAAAGGACTGTGGGGGTTGTGGTCCAGAACATCTAGAATGCTGAAGGTCTGTCAGCAGACTCAGCACCAATCTAGGCTAATGGTTTACAACCTTGGATCCTCTGATGTTCTTAGATTACAGCTCCCAGAAATCCTGGCTAGCACAGATAATATTAAAGACTTTTGGGAGTTTTAGTCCAAGGATAGCTGGGGACCCAAGGTTGGAAATCACTGGTTGAGACTAGAGATGGGCACGAAACAGAAAAATAGTGTTTTGTTTTGTTTTGTATCTGTAGTAGTTTCATTTTGTTTCATTTGTAATGAATTTTTAAAGTAGTTTTGTTATGAAATGAAACACTAAGCTCCCCTGGGTCCTAAAGGACCAAAATGGCAGGGGAGCTTCCTCAAACGATTCTAGGTAACTTCCTGAAATTTGGAAAGGTTTGGGGGATAGGGAGCTGAATTATGAAGCTCCAAAGGGGGTGCCCCTAGGAAAAAAATCATTCTAATTGGAATTATTGGGAAGTGGCAGTGGCACTATCACTCACCCGATCAGCTTCTGATTCCAATAGATTTTTTTTTTGTAGGAGCACCCCCTTTGGAGATTCATAACTCAGCCCCCTGCCCCCCAAACTTTTCCAAATTTCAGGGGTTTACAGGGAATTGCTTGAAAAAGCTCCCCTGCCATTTCCTCTAGAAGAAATTGTTTCATTCTTAAGGGGGAAATGGCATTTTGTTTCGTTTCATAATGAAATGCTGCCTGCTGTTTCATTTTATTTATGAAACATTTCGTAACCTTATGACACGATGAAACAGCATGCCATTTTTCATTTTGTGCCCATCTCTAGTTGAGACCAATCCAGGCTGGGATAATGAGGCCATTTAGTCACACCCTTACTTGCTTGAGCCAAACTGTTCAGGATTTATAATTCGCACAGATTTTTCAGTTAGACTTGCTGTGAACAGCAGTAGCCCTAAAGTTGCAAGACATAAGGTTACAAAATGAAAATGACAATTTCATATAGCAAAATGCTCTCTCTCTCTCTCTCTCCCCCCCCCCCTTCTCTGCATGTGTGTGTGTGGTGTTGATTTCAAATTAAATAGACTCCGTTCAGGCTTTCATCCAGTCATCATCTTTACACCATGCAGATGAATTGCCCAATCACTTCAAATGATATACTGTACAGTAATACCTCGTAAGACAAATGCCCCTTAAGGCAAAAAAAATCATTAAGATGAATGCAATTTCCAGGGATAGGAAAAACTTGTAAGATGAACTTTTCCTTCCTGTATCCATTCGTCTTATGAGGTACCATTGATCCTCACCCAGCTGGGACTGTTTGCAAGGGAACAGCCCAGGCTAGGTGAGGATCACTAGGTCCCTGTTTTGCCCACCAAACTGGTGGTCAAAACAGGTTCCTATGGATCTTCGCCCAGCCCATGCTGCTTGGAAGGGAAGTGGCGGTGGCGATCTGCCACTGCTGCTTTTCTTGCAACCCTCCCAGGATGGGAGAACATCCATTTTAGAATGTCCCACCAGGAGCATTCCAGCTGGTGACAGAGCGCTTGTGGCAGGACATTTTAAAATGGATCTTCTTCCAGCCCAGGAGACTTGCAAGGCAGGTGGCAGTGGCAATCCACTGCCGCCTGCCTTGCAACCCTCCTGGGCTGGAAGAACATCCATGGGGTCGTCCTCTGCCCAAGCTTAGAAGGTCAAAGCAGGAACTGATCAATCTTCGACCAGCCCAAAGGTAAGTGGCGTTGGCAGAGATCCACCGCCACCGCCGCTTATCTCGGTCCCGGGGAAGAGGAGGTGGTGGAGATTTCTAACCTGCCTTCCCTCTCTTGTAGGATGCACGGATCGGATGCAACAGGGAAGGAAAGGCAGGATAGAAGCTGCATCCTCATCCTCCTTTTCACCCAAGTCTCAGCGCAGAGACACGGGTGAAGAGGTGGCTGTTCCCCTCAATCACCCGCTGCAGGAGGCTCCTCCACACAGCTGAGACAGACACCTGATTTTGACAGCACTGAGATGTCAGAATCAGCTGTCTGTCACCTGCAAAAAAAAGGGGGGGAACAGCCTTCCACTGTCCCTTGATTGAGGGGGTATTTAGACAAGGAATGGATTAACATGTTTTCAATACATTCCTATGGGAAACCATGCCTCGTAAGATTAATTGACTCATAGAATGAATCAAATTCCTCTTAAGAGGCACTACTGTAATCATACATTTAAAAACTATAGCCAGGTACCAATCATCCTCTCAGAAAGAAGTGACCTACTATAAATGAGATACAGTAAATCTCTGTAACAAAGATAACATAGAATCAGAGAATAATGAAGTTAGTTAAGGGGCTTATAAAGACATTGAGTTCATTGTCTAAGTTTCTCTTGAATGCCTCTGGTGTTGGGAGGACTCATAGCCTCCTGAGGTAACTGGTTCCATTGTCGTACTGCTGTAAGAGGTTGTTTTTCCTCCTTAACTAAAATCTTGCTCCCTGTTACTTTAGCCCATTGTGTGTCTTGCACTCTGGGTTGATTGTGAAAAGATCCTGCTCCTCCTCTGTATGACAAGCTTTCAAATATTTGAAAAGTTCTATCCTGTCACCCCTCAGTCTTTACTTCTCAAAATTAGCGACTAGTAGAAATGCCAGCTTTGCCTGTATCACTTTATTATTTGCTGTCACCTATGGTGACATTCTGAATTAATGACCTCCAATCTAACCCATCATTAAGAACCCTCCTCAGGTCTTGCAGACTCAAGGCTACATATACCTTCCTTTACTGTCAGCAATCATTTGGTCTTCTTCCTCCTGTTTGCCTTTAACTTACTTCAGAATTATTTTCCAGAGAATCTGGTCTTTTCACAGTGTGTCCAAAATATCATAGCTTTAGTGGAATCATTTTTGCTTCTAAAATGATTCAGGTTTTATTGGATCTAGCATCTATTTCCTTATCTTTCTGGAAAATACAGTAGGACCCCCGCATCCACTGATTCATTATCCACTGATTCAGTTATCCACAGTTGGCAGGGGGGAAATTAAATAAATAATTCAGCAGCTGCAAAGCAAGCTACTGTCACAAACAGCAGTTGTAAAGCAAGCTACTATCCTAAAACAGCATCCGTAAAGCAAGCTACTGTCACAAAACAGCAGCCATAAAGCAAGCTACTGTCACAAAATAGAAGTTTTAGGGCTTTTTGGTGTTCTCTCTTATCCACGATTTTCATTATCTACGGGAAGGCCTGGAACCAATCTCCAGCGGATACCGGGATCGTACTGTATAATATCCACAAAGCTCTCCTCTATCACCATATTTTGAACTGATTTTTTTACCTGTTAACTTTCTTGGATGTCCAGGTTTCATCCCAACACAGAGTAAATAGAAATACCACAGTATCAATAATCTTGGCCTTGTCATTGATCTTCAGTGACATGTCTTTAAACATTTGTACATAGTTTCTAGTTTCTTCACAGATGGTCTTCCAAGTCTCAGTTTTCTCAGATTTCTTGGCAGCAGTCTCCATTTGGATTGACAATTGGACGAAGGTATACAAATCTTTACGTAACTCTTTCAGTTTTTCCATTGTCAACATATAGTTCTTCTGCAGTCCCTTAATTCCCAATCCATCCTTGGCTCTTTCCCCCACTCTACCCCTTTCTCTTGTTAGTCGTGTTGTGTCTCCACCCCACTTCATTCAGCCTGTTCTAGACTTTGCTGGGCTGGAATAATCCTCCCTGGTGGTCTTTCCTCCTCCAATCCTGTTTTGGTTTGGGGTTGGTTTTTGTTGTTTTGTTTCAAGGGGGGGAAAAACCATCCCAATTGTCTCTCTGTCCCTCCACCCATTCTAGTCAGCATGACAAGCTGATTCTGCCTTTCCCAACCACTGTTTTACATAATCGTCTGGCTTAGTAACGCCAAGCAGAGGGCCAGCCAAGACGATAAACGCCAGACTGGAGGCTGGAAAGGGGCCTATTTCCACTCGCCTTGCCCAGGTCAAAGTTGTTTATGAAGCTGGGAGAGGCAACAGACAGGGACTATCCAGCAGTCAGGCCGGCCCCCAGATAGGCTGCTTCCTCTTTTTCCATGGGTTGAACCTTCCTTGGAGGACAAGGACGAGGTCTTCGCACATCCCTGCCTCTTGACCTGGGCAAGCAGCTCTGGCCTTCATCAAATAACCATTTTCCAATACTCCTTAGCTCCAGCCTTACTCTTCATAGCATGAGGTAATTTTACACCCTGGGAAGAAATAATATGGGTTTTGGGTCAAACTAGGTATTAAAGGAAATGAGCATTTCCAATGATTAATATGTTTTCTCTCCACCAATGGGTTTTTCTCAGAGATTTTTGCACCAGCAGTGAGACTTATAATTGGAGCTTGTGCTTATCTTCCAGCAAACAATTACAAAACAAAGCATGGCTACTAGTACAGAAAGGATGCAAGAGAAAAAAGATGCTATGAAAAGCATATATCTTTTTGCACTTAAGGAAGAACTGTTTCTAAATAGTTGCTAAGCATATCATCTGCTTTGACTTTTAGGTATACCTGAAATGAAGTGGTACAGAGCTACACTTTTACCGCTGTGAAATACAGTACTGTAACATATTTTCTATACCCGTATTCATTCTGGAAAATAATCTTTACATGAAAGGTGTTCCTGACACGTTGTTGTCATAACTGAGAAACAGGTTACTTTTGCTCTTAACCTTTCATTGCCAGAAGCCCTGTTTACGCCACCGTAATGCATTTTAATCTCCCCTCCAAATTCTTTCCCAAGTATTACCATCTCCTCTCCTCCCCCACTGCTTTTCCAAGGATAGAAAAATACAATTGCTGGTTTGGGCTTTGGATGGCCAGGAAAGTTTGGAAAATAGATCGATGATAATCTCATAAGACTTTATCACTCTGCTGCCCGTATAAAGATTCTGTACTTGCTGAATTTTGAAGGGAGATGTGAGGGAAGTTGTAACTCCCATAAAGTACACATAGGGATGTAACTCCCATAAAGTACACTCATAATCACCACTGCTGTCTTAATTTTTTTTCCAAGGTAATTTTAGTGCTAAATCCAAATAAGGCAATAATGAGAAGCGTCAGCTAAGAATTGAATACAGTAATATGAATCAAGTCAGCGAATGCAAACACATATAAAACATAAGAGTCAGAAGAGAAGCAGTTAAAAAGTATTTGCACGAGTTGCCGTAGAATGCCACGATCCTGTTACCTAACTCAGATCCTGTTACCTAACTCAGAATGGAAGGGGGATTTTGTAAGCATTCCCCCTGCTTGATAAGGGTCCCCATCACGGGCATATTGGAAAATCAGTAACCCAACAAAGAGCCTGCTGGAACTGGGGTGATGGCAGGGCATAATTTCACATGTGCTCCAGATTTTTCAAACCCTTCCTAAAAAGGAAATAAATGGGCTTGATACAACTTTTATGAAATATTCCCTGGTTCATTGTTCACACCATGGGCTGTGTTTAAACAAAAGGGAACAGGAACAGGACTGAGGAGGACTTTGGATAACCTGCGAGTCAAGAGGAAACTCCATAAGACTGTGTAGCCTCTGAAACAGTATAGCAAAAGTCTCCCATTGCATCCTGCTTTGTCCTGTTGTGAGATAGCACACAGTGTACTTGGCAGCTGGAAGTGAATGCAAAGTATGCTGTATACAGAAGATGCCCTTGGCACATCACTCTGAAGTGTCTGCAGCTGAACTCACTTGGAAGCTTCCCTTCAACCAGGCCTACCATGTTATCAAGTTCTCTATGGTGGAGATTTTGGAAAGGAGAGATAATAAGTATGAATGTACATTGAATCTCCATCTCAGGCGTTACCATGGAGTACAGGAAAATGAAAGTTGGAGTGGGCACGGAGGAGAGCATAGGGACCCATATGCTCCTGCACCCTTTTTGTACCTCAGTCACTTCCCCTGCTGTTTGGTAAATGATCAAGTTCAGCCTAGCAGGAGTCTATAGTCTATGCTAAAAGCATACATAGGGATGGCAGCTGGTCTAGTTTGGGACGTCAACGTCCAGGGAAAGGGTTGAACATAGGGTGGTGGATGACCAGAGTGGGGGTCCCTGCCAGAAATTTTGGAGTTATGTATCCCCTTTGTTTTCCATCACAAGCTACCACTGGGTTGAATCCTTGCCATTTTCCTTTTGGGGATTCCTTACACTGATGATTTTTAACAATAATTTAAACCAATTGGCTTTTGTAACATCTGATTTTTACATTTGTAATTGTTTTCATATTTTCAAATCCTCTGTAAGCTTCCCTGAAGCCCTCTACTGAGAGAAAGCCAGTATATAAATCAGTGGTTCTCAACCTGTGGGTCCCCAGATGTTCCTGGACTGCAACTCCCAGAAGCCTCCACCACTCACTGTGCCAGAAGGGGTGGGGACCCACAGGTTGAGAACCACTGACCTAAAACTCTATAGCAGGGGTTCTCAACCTGTGGGTCTCCAGTTGTTCCTGGATTGCAACTTCCAGAAATTCCTTCCAGCACAGCGAGTGATGGAGGCTTTTGGGAGCTGCAGTTCAGGAGCATCTGGGGACCCACAGGCTGAGAAATACTGATATAAATTAATTAAGGGGGGGTTGAGTTTAAGGTTTGCTAATTGCTTACTCTTGGAGTGGCCCTACGCTGATGTTTCTGCTGTCTGAAGTAGATTCGTCTCTGTTGATGAGGAGAGAAGTGCAAATTGTTTCCCTCATGTATGTACAGCCAGATATATTCTGAGGGGCAGGAGATAAGAGAATAATCTGGTCACACCTCCTGCAAAATTTGGCCTGTCTCACATCCCTACAACTGGGGGGGGGGAGGTCATGCTCTGATTTCACCACAGTGTTTGTTCGTTATTTAATGAATTTATTTCTTAAGGAGCAGGAGTTTCCCTCACAGAAAACTAATATCCTTTCTCTAATAGATTATTGCTGAAAGGCACTGTTTTGTGTGGAGGGACATGGGGAGAATTACTACACCCACTTTCTTGCTCATGCAACAAAACTCACTACATGATCCTAGCTCATATTTAAGACTTCAGTATTTGAATTGAAAGTACTGTACTGTCCTCTTCCAATTCAGTTTTATTGTGAGTAGAGAGAGCCACCCTTTGGGCATCACTGGAATGGCAAGTTGCATTAGATCTTTCCGCCACAGGTTGATGCCTTGCAAGCTTGCTTTTGCAAACATGCTGCTTATTAGTTTGGCACGCACACCCAGACCTTTAAAGTGATACCCTGAGGAATAGTATTGCATCTACCATATATGTACTTCGCAAGGGGTGTCGGGAATGATTAATTACTGTTTACACACATTTGGAGCATTTAAAAATAAAGGCTGGCTATTAATTACATGCTGTGCCACACACTCTCTTGTAGAACTCCTACAATCCACGTCTAGGCATAAATTAAACAAGCATCCATTCATGTTGTGTCATTTCCCCTTCTGAAATCCTGCAGGTGTAGGTTTTTTAATTAAAAAAAGAAAAAATCTACCCTGTCTATGAATTGCTCATTTGCCATTCAATGTATTACTAATTGTGCATACAGTAGTTATAAATATGGAATCTTCACAAAAACAGCATTGAAAGAAGATCTGAGCAGCTACTGGCTTGCCTACACATATGTTTAACAATATTGTCTAGGTTTAAGTGGGCTTGCACACATTGTGTGTGTGTGTGTTGTGCCGTTAAGAGTCATGAACGACTCTTCGTGACCCCATGCCCATGGAGTTTTCTTGGCAGGAATACTGGAGTGGCTTGCCAGTTCCTACTCCAGGCGCCTACAGCACCTGGTATTCCCTGGTGGTTTCCCATCCAAGTACTAACCAGGGCCGACCCTGCTTAGCTTCCGACATCAGGCGAGATCGGATGTGCACGTTTTAACTATGTGAAATAAAAAATGTTGGCCAGATATTAGACATACAGTGAAGAAAACAGTTTTCAAAAGCAATGAAAGAAAATGAGACAAATTGTACTGTAACATTTCTCCCCTCCCCTCCATACTTTTGTATTCCTGATCACCATGTATGGGTATGAAAGCTGGACAGTAAAGAAAGCTAACAGGGGAAAAAACTGATTCATGACATGTACTGGAGGAGAGTTTTACAGATATGTTGGCCTGCTAGAAAGACAAACAAGTGGGCCTTAGATCAAATCACTCCTGGACCATCTCTGGAGGCAAAAATAATGAAAATGATCCTGTCCAACTTTGGCCACATCATAAGAAGACAAGATACTCTGGAAAAGACAATAATGATGAAAAAAGGTGAAAGGTAGCAGGAAAAGAGGAAGACCGAACATGAGATGAATTGACTCCATAAAGGGATCACAGGCTTCAATTTACAGAAGCTTTTTGGGGCTGTCGAGGGCAGGAGATCTTGGAGATCACTCATTCGTAGGGTCATCATAAATTGAAGATTACTTGATAGTTCACAACAACTTATTGATCTATCCATCCCAGTAGACTGTAATATATTGCAGCTCATAGGCTTCACAGTGGCGAACCATTTCCCATCAAGGTTGTCATATAAGTTCAGCCGCCCCTATGGCTCATGGGGAGGGCATGTGTCAGGTAGAGCAGCCAAAGCACATCTGGCCTCCAACTGCAAAATCAAGTAGCTTCTGTGAATTAGCAGTCTGTAACCTAAAGATCAGCCATTGCACAGCTCACCCCCACCCCATTAATAATGGCTTCCACTGGGCTGCACCAGTGGAAGATAGTTCAGCAATCAGAGAAGTAACTTCTCCACAATAAGAGCAGTTTGACAGTCACTCATGTTACCTAGGGGCTATTATGTTTGTGAAAGAGAACTGCTGTGGGAGACAGAACAAATGCACTGGAGGAAACAGTGCACACCGTCATGCAAAACTAGGTTAGGTGATACCTTTATAGGTCACTAATAAAACAAAAGATGCAAGCCAAGCTTTCGATGGCAAGCCATCTTTATCAAAGCACTGTACCAAAAGTGCCTTTTTGGCAAAAAGATGTAGTTTGCCAGGCATTCAGATTGTTCGTGGCCAGTTGATATCAGCCAGGTGCTCTCCTGACGGGGCAGGAAGTAAGGCTGGTGTTAAAACTGTGTCAAAGTCCAGGATTGTCTTTCAAACCTGAGCTCTCCAAACACTCAATGTCTGATGTGAGACTGTTCTTTTGGCAGCCTAGTGGAGCAGTGGGTCTCAGCCTTTCCAATCATATCTGCTGCCTATCAAAGAAACGAATTTCATCACAGCCACAACAGCAAAAAGCCTATGGCATTGCAATTTTCCCAAGAAGGACATTTACTGTATATGCTTCTAGTCCTTCTGCTATGAAATTTGTAATTTATGGTGCCTTTTAGGAAGTTACACTTTGTTGTCATTGTTGTGATTAAATACCCTGCTAAAAATAAACAGCTGGAAAATTCCAGTAATGGTGTTATTAATTTTTGGCACCGTGGGAACCATGAAATACAGAGATGATGTATTCCTAGTAATAGTGATTTAGACCCTGTGTCTTGCCTTGATGATTCCTAAACTTCTGAGCCCCAGCCTAGCCGATGGTGAAGCTCCACTGGCTGCAAACCGCTGTGTCACAGCATGGAAGCTACACCTTCATCTGCACTCAGCCTTAGAGCTGCGGATAAGTTCCAGATGTTACAAAGAACTTGAACTTCAAATGACATTCTTCTGGAGAGAAATAAAGCTGGGCAAGCACTCCATGGACATGTTTTATTATGTACAGTAACTCCATTATTGAGAACATGCATAATTTAGCTATCACATGCAATTTTCATCCTCTACTGTTTTCTTAGCCAAGGTGGCCTCCCAAAATAAGGCAGACGCAGCTCTACAGCCTTGATGCACAGAGAAAGACCTACAAGTGTATGGTCTGCTTGCACAAACTGTGAAAGTATCCCAGGCACAACACAAAACCTGATCTGCATAATAGATTTGTTCTATGCAAAGAGTCTTTCTCTCTATCCCAGTGATTCCTAACTTTGAAGCCGTCACCACTACCTATGCTAGCTAAGAATCCTGGGAGATGGAGTCCAATAACTTCTGGGAATCACGGCACTAATCAGATATCCTAGTCAACAGTCAACTTTGAATGTCTTTACCTGACACCAAGTGTTTGAAATTCAATCTATGTCACTTTCAACTGTCAGCCCTCAAATGGTATGGATCTATATGTCCCTCTGGTGTCTCCTGGGGAGTGTCTTGCAGTTTCCATTGGTGGTTCTGCAAAAACCCCTTGTATTGGCTTTGAATGGAGGGATGGCATAACATTCCTCAGCATCCCTGACCTAAAATTTAGACTCACAAATCACCTTAATATTTGGAGGAGTGCAGAGAGCTATGAAATTGCTCACTGGGCAATTATAGATATGGAGGAGGAGCAAACATCATAATAAGATTAAAGATGGTTTTAAAAAGTTTTGATGATAATAATAAAGAAATCTTACTTCACTTCCATTGTGTCTGCAGAGTGTTACCTAGCAATAGCAAAGCATTTTCACGTGACGACAAGGCTTTCCTTTGTATCAGGTAAAAACCTCAGTGAGCCACTGCGATGATCCACACCATGTTTTGCAGACAGATTTCTCAGATTAAGGTTGTGTTAGACATACTTAACCAGATGTACAGTATCATGTGGCCCCCGGTCTTTTCTAGAGCCAATCTACTCACGGTAGTTCTAGGGGGCTCCTGTTTGAGGACCTCAATGTTATTTTATCTCTCATTCCTTTTATCATCACCCTGGAGTCACCAAAGGAAGGTAGCTTTCAGCTGTATGGTGAAACATTGCTGTACCTCTTCCCACCCACCTCCATCAGCTTTTTCAAGGGAGGCTGAGAACATCATGAACGGACGTCTAGAATTAATACATTTAAAACATGGCACTCCATTATAAATTTGGGTTGTTGTTTTTTTTGTTTTGTTTTGTTTTGTTTTTTTTGCAATAGACTAAAACAGTGTTGGTGAACCTATGGCACAGGTGCCAAAGGAGGCACTCAGAGCCCTTTCTGTGGGCACCCGACATTGCCCCTTCACAGATACCAGTATTCAGGTTAAATTGCTGTATTGGCACTTTGTGAATAATTAGTGGGTTTTCAATCACAATTTGGGCACTCGGTCTCTAAAAGGTTTGCCATCACTGGACTAAAATGATGGTAACAACTAGTATAATAATGTCAAATGACTTAGCACTTGTTTTATTTTCTTTTAAGCAAAATTTGCATATTACTTAAGAGCGTTAGTTATGGGAGGTCAGACTTAACCACATTTTTAATGTTTAAAAAATTAACAAAAAAGTAATGCATTGCCAATGATTAATTAATGTTTCTTTTTACTACTGGGGCAGCCATTAAGAAAAAATGGATTACTCTATTTCTTAAAAAAATAGAAGTATAAAATAGAAAAATAAAAAGAATTACCATGGTAGCTTTTAAAATATTGTCTCCAAACTCTGAAACAGTTTTGGAATGAATGGCAGCCATCAAGCTGAGGCTTAATTTAAATACTGTACAATGCAAATGCTGTGGGTACGAAGGTCTAATGATCTGTAGGGAAGTGTGAGACCGTCGTTTGATGGGATCGTACTCAAAGGGCAATGTTTATAGTTTTGGGCTTTTCCTGGACTTGACAATATATACCAAAGTTTATTTGGCAAAGGTTACTAGAGGTGGTGTCTGTCCTCTTCAGCCGCACTCCTATCTGAAGAAGGTAGACCTTGCTAAAGTCACCTCTACCTTGGGCACTCTTGCTCTTAAATTATTGGGCTGCTTCAAAAACAGCTGATTCTGAATTCAGCCAACTGGTTAGGCAATCAAAATATATGACACTCATTCTGTATCTCCAGTGTGTTTTGGGCTCAATATAAAGGGCCAGGTGGTAGCTTGAAATGCCCAAATAAATGAGGACTGAGATATCAGAAAAACAACTCTATGCCTAAATACACCTACAGTGGACCCTTGTATAACAAACAGTTTGTATAACATAAAATCTGTACAACAAAAAAATCCAGAGATAGGGGAAATTTGCTTAACATAATCGCCTATGGAGAGAATCCATACAACATAAAAATGGGATTACTCCATTTTCAATGCATTCCTATGGGAAATTTGTATAAAGGAAAATTTGCTTAACATAATTTCATTTGGAACGAATTAATTTCTTTATACAAGGTACCACTGTACTTGGATTTTATGATCAGCCATAGAGGCCCTGTCTGGGATGCATTTTTAAAGGTTTATAGGACAGCAGGCAGAAAGTAGCTTTCTTTGAGGTAGCTTCACCAAAGGGAATATCTTGAGAAAACGTGGGGTTGCCCCTGACCCTTGTCCGGAGACTCCAGTGGGTGCAAAATGCGGCAGCCAGACTGGTGGTGGGTGCCCGTAAATACGATCATATAACCCCAGTTCTGGCATGCCTGCACTGGTTACCCGTTGCTCTCCGGATAAGGTTCAAGGTCTTGGTTTTGGTTTTCAAAACCCTCCATGGCTTGGGACCTGAATACCTGGTGGAGCGGATCTCCCAGAGATCAACTGGGGCCAGACCTACTCAATCGTCGCAGGCGCGCTCACTCAGGGTGGCCACTCCAAGAGAGGCACGGAAATCGGTAACTAGAGATGGGCACGACTCAGCAAAATTTTCATTTTTGTTTTCTTTTTTTGTTTCATTACGTAACAAAAATGAAAATGAAAATTTTGCAAAAACAAAACGGAAACGGAAACAAAACGAAAATTTTTGCCGTGTTTTTCATTTTCGTTGCGGCAAATGTATTGAACTGAAAAGAATGCTAACGAAACAGAAATTTTTTGTTTTCGTTTTTTCGTTTTGTTTTGTAACAAAAACGAAAAATTTGCGAAAAACCCAACGAAAATGAACACGAACCGAAATGGACCCCTAAACGACCAAACGACAAACGAAACACAATTTTTTTGAGTCGTGCCCAACTCTATCGGTAACCCATAGCCGCGCCTTCTCTGTGGTTGGCATGGCCATCCTGGTATCAACAGACCTCAAAGCATCTGTTCAAAAACTCCAACCCTCTTGCAATCTAGCCCTTGCAATGGTTTTGACATTCACCTCCCATCTTCTATTAATCATTGATGTATATTTACCTCCTCTAAAGTCTCGTACAGAATGTAAAGTCCAATGGGCTAAACTAGTTGCTTATATAGATAACTTGTTATCATTATTCCCAAGTGCTTCTCTAATGATAGCAGGAGATTTTAATGCCAGAACTGGAGAAAATGATGAGGTACTATTTGCAAAGTTCAAAATGTTGCCTCCAGACCCACCCTCCCCCTGGTGTTCCCACAGACAATCAAAGGACCGAGGCTGTAATTATGGAGGTCTTTGTCTCATGGAAATGGTCAATAATTTGGACTTGATACTCTTAAATGGGATCATGGAAGGAGATACACCTGGTGAATTCACTTTTACCTCACTGGCAGGTGCATCCACTATAGATTATATCGTGGTCTCAAAGGATCTGAGGAATTTAATTACTGATTTTAGGGTCGAATGTCGCTCTGAAAGTGACCACTTTCCTTTGTGCACCATACTCAATCTTGGTGCCACCAATGTGTTCGCTGACAAAGAAATGACACTCCCACCCTCATCTGAAATTAGAGCTGCCCGGGTCAAGTGGACTACCGAATTTGATGTTTCCATGAGACAACGACTTTTCTCAGACCCCCTTTCCCATCTCGGTACATTGATCATAACCACAGATTCTAGCTCAACTGCTCTGGATACTTATAAGGATTTGGTCCAGCATCTTCAGCCACATCTAAAATATAATAATACAAACCCCCACTTTCCCCACACTAATCGGGGGAAAATGTGGTTTGATCGTGAATGCAAAATGGCAAAAAAAGAGCTGATGGCCAAACTCAGACTGTATCGTGAACAGAACTTAGCCAGGATTCCCCCTAATTGGTTCATCCTGAAGAGAAATTACAAAGCCCTCATCAAAAGGAAAAAATTTCAGGCCCAGAGAGAGACTTGGCAACGTTTGACAATGGCAACTATCCTCAAAGACTCAGTCACTTTCTGGAGGATAGTGGCAGGTGAAATGCGGGAACATTCCCTCCGGATTGTTTCCCACATTTTGCCTAGTGCTTGGGAGGAGCACTTTCAGAATATCTATTCCATACACCCTGCCTGTGCCCAAAGTCCACCAGTAAGTGATAGAAATCTACCAGACTGGCCTCCAGTCTCCCCTGCGGAAATATCTGCCCTGATTTGCAAATTGAAAGCCGGTAAAGCCCCCGGGATGGATTATATCCCAGCAGATTTTTTAAAATCAAACTCGGATTGGTGGGCTCCAGTACTGGCATCCCTGTTCTCCTGGATCAACTACACAGCATGTATTCCAGAGGACTGGGGTCTTGCAATTATTGTCCCATTATTCAAAAAGGGCCATAGGGGGGACCCAGCTAACTATCGGCCAATAAGCCTACTTAGCACTGTTAGTAAGTTATATGCCAGCCATTTATTGAGTAAATTAACAGACTGGCTACAAGTAGAGAACCTGTTGGCAGAGGAGCAAGCTGGATTCAGATTGGGAAGATCTACCTTGGACCAGGGACTTATTCTCCACCACCTTTCCCATAAATATTCCTCCCCTAAAGGTGGTGCCCTGTACGCAGCCTTTGTTGACTTTAAACAGGCTTTTGATCGCATCCCAAGGCACAAACTTTGGGCAAAGTTTGAAGAGACAAACATAGACAGGAGACTTCTCCTGTTAATGCGACGTCTCTATGAAAACTCAAGTCTACGAGTTCTTTGTAATCCAGCAGGAGTGTTGTCAAACTCAATTCCAGCTCATAATGGGGTGAAACAGGGTTGTGTGCTAGCCCCAACCTTGTTTAACTTCTACATAAATGGTATTGTGAGCAATCTCTCGAAACCCGAATTTCATCCCCCCAAGCTATTTTCACGACCCCTCTCCATGTTACTGTTCGCGGATGATGTAGTTTTATTGTCTTTAACCTGTGTTGGCCTGAGAAGGTTTTTGAGGGCCTTCTCTACCTATTGCAATCACGAGCAACTAGTAATAAACTACTCAAAAACCAAAGTACTTATTACTAGTAGAAGAAGAAACAAACACAAATGGGTTATAAATAACCACCCCATAGAGCAGGTTTCCTGCTTCAAATACCTGGGCATAATTTTCAGTTCCACAGGCTCTTGGGTCGCCCAACTAAAACATGCATCACTGAATGCCCAGAAGAGCGCTGCAGCAATAACCAGATTCTTTTACTCTAAAGGAGGGCGACAAGTATCTTCTGCTATCCAGGTTTTCAAGGGCAAGGTTATTTCCCAAATGTTGTATGGCTCCCAAATTTTTGCAGGTACAAACTTAAATTCCTTGGAAGTAGTACAGACTAAATTTCTGAGATCAGTTCTGGCTGTACCTCCATGTACATCAAATGTAGCCCTCCGTTTGGAGGCCGGTCTAGTGTCCATAAGAGCACGGGTCAAAGCCCTTATGATTAACTATTGGTTAAAACTTATATTCTTTACAGAAGGGTTGGCCCCCTTGGTTCTAACCGATTCCTACCAGTCCAAATGGAAACAGCTTGTAGCCAAAGAAATACAGCAAATCGGCTTCTCTAACTGTACCTTAAAAGCGATGGGCTACACTAATGCCAAAGCCGCAGTTAGACAAAGGATTTGGGATATAGAACTCCAAGATCATGTGAGCCTTCTGGGTAATCACAGCCTAGTCACCTACAACAAATTTACTATATCCCCATACCTGACTGGTTTAATGCCTCCAAAGATTACAAGAGCTTTTACTCTAGCCAGACTGAACGCTCTCCCTTCCAAGCTTTTGGATGGGAAATTCCAAAATATTCCCCTCTCAAATTGTTTGTGCCCATGCGAAATGAGCCAAGTAGAATCAGTCACCCATGTCCTTCTTTATTGTTCCTTCTACCGTGACTTACGTAAGGAACTTATTCAACCTGTTATCGACAAATTTCCTGGGAGACCTGTCAATTTCTATGCAAAGTTACTTCTCTCTGACAGGTCCCAGCAGATTTCAAACTGTGTTGCCAGATTTTGCACTGCTGCAGTAGTTGTACGTAGGCTTATGACTGCCAGTAATTCTAGTTCTTGATTACCTTATGGAGTGTGGTTTCCACTTTAGGGTTTGATGTTGGCCTGATTTTGATACACTACATTACCCACCCTTCTGATATTGACTATTTTATAACAGTCCTGTTTCTATTTAGTGGCTTTTATCAAAAGTTTTACAATGTTTTATAAGTGTTTTAAGGTGTTTTATCCTGTCAAATTTAATGTTTTATTCTGGCAAATCATTTTATTGTGGCAAATTGATATTATTTGGTATCTCTTGTCTTGGTTAACAACCGTAAATAAAGATTCATTCATTCATAGCCGCGCCTTCTCTGTGGTTGGCCCCTCTCTATGGAACCAACTTCCGAGTGAGCTGCGCCTTGCAGAGTCCCTGCCCGCCTTCAGAAAGGCATTAAAAACCTTGTTTTTCAAGGAGGTGTTTGCTGACCTCATTTCTGATTAATTTTTTTTCTTTTCTTCTTTTTGGGTCTGCTGCTCTCCACCGAGGGTTTTCCCTCTTGGCCATTTTCCTACCTTATCTTGCCATTGCTTTCCCATTGGTTTTATTCTTTCTGTTGTTCTCCTGCTGTTTTTGGTGTTTTTAACTGCTTTTATTGGAAACCGCCCTGAGTTCCTTTTGGAAAAAGGTTTGCAGTATATAAATGCATCAAATAAATAAATAAATAAATAAATAAATAAATAAATAAATAAATAAATAA
>JAHTLZ010000274.1:4305301-4409036 GCA_023846285.1 Phrynocephalus versicolor | reverse complement strand
TTATTTATTTATTTATTTATTTATTTATTTATTTATTTATTTATTTATTTATTTGATTTATATACCTTGACCATCTAGCAAAAAGCTACTCTGGGTGATTTATAAACATAAACAAAATACAATGAAACACATTATACCAGGAGTGTCCAAACTTTTTGCAAGGAGGGCCAGATTTGGTGAAGTGAAAATGTGTGGGGGGTGACCATTGAGCTGCATTTGGGCCCCGGGCTGGACTTTGGACAAGTCTATCAGATGAAAGGAGCCGGGGAGGATGCTGCAGAAATGGAGCCAGGGCTGCGTAGGTTGGGCAGTGGCTGCGGGGATGGACAGAGGCAGGGAGGACAGGCAAACCGTAAAACTGCAAGCTGATGTCTGCATCGGTATGGGGAGGAGCCAGCTGCCGGGGATGCATGACAGGCTGAGCCAGTGGGGAGAAGAGGCTGCGGGCCACTCAAAATTTGAAAACGGGCTACATTTGGCCCCTGAGCCTGACTTTGGACGTGCCTGCATTATACTGCACAACTTAAAATAATACATAAACAAACCAGTCAATCAAAACCAATATGACACAAATAACAGTTTTAAAAAGGTAAGCACAAACAAATCAAAACCATTTGGCAGTTCAAAATCAAGTACTAATAAAAAAGAGCTGGTAAAGAATTATCATAAGGCAGAAAAGAGTAGTGTTCTATTTATATTTGGAAGTTGGAACTGAATGATCAGGGAAAGCCAACCTGTAAAACCAGGTTTTCAGTAATTTCGTAAAGGCATGTAGCGAGGGCACCAGGTGAATCTCTTGTGGAACCTGGTTCCTCAAGTGGGGAGTGGCCGTCCAGAAGGCCCGGTTCCTTGTTGTCACTGTCCTGGCCTCCCTCAGGTTCGGTACCTGCAGATGGCCAGCCTGGCTTGAATGAGTGATCCTGGCAGTTCTTCTTGGGAGGTGCCGTTCTGTCAGATACTGAGGTCCCAAACTGTTTAGGGCTTTGTATATTAATACCAAAACTTTGGGTAGCAAATAGGCAGCCAGGGCAGAACGGCCAATATGAGGAAAATATGCTAGGACCTTTTAAACCCTGTTAACAATCTGGCTGCTATATTCTGCACTCGCTGCAGTCTCTGCATTTACCTCATAGGCAGCCCCATGTAGAGAGCACTACAGTAGTCTAATTTTGAGATTATGAGCACATGAACCAGCGTTGTGAATGTCCCAATGTCCAGGAGGTCCCGCAGCTGTGCAATCTTCTACAGATGGTAATGAGAGGAGCAGACTACTGACGCCACCTGGGTCTCCATGGTGAGCGCTGGGTCCAGCAGGATGCCCAGACTGCAAACACCATCCTTCACACAGAGAGAGTTATTCCCCAAATGAGAGGGAGGTTCCCAAACCACAGACATCAGGGGATCCCCACCAGCAGGATCTCCTTCTTGCTCGGGTTCAACCTCAGTCTATTATTCCCCGTCCAGTCCAGCACAGCCCACAGGCAGTGTTCAAGGGAAGGAATGGCATCCAGAGCAGAAGATGAAAAGGAGATATCCTTTCTTGGCTGTCATTCGCATATTGGTGACATGAAGCTCCATAACCCCTAATGACTCTTCCCCAAAGCCTCACATAAATGTTAAAGAGCATGGGAGAGGTGACTGGTCCCTGTGGCACCCGACAATTGAGGGACCAAGGGGCCAAGGTCATCTCCTCCAGCTGCACTCTCTGGAGATGGTCCTCCAAGGACTGGAACCAGGCCAAAGCGTAACCTCCTGTCCCCCACTAGGAGAGCCTCCCCAGGAGGATACCATGGTTGACAGTATCAAAGGTTGCTGAGAGACTGAGGAGGGCCAACAGGGACGTTTTACCCCTGTCAGCCTCCCTCAAGATGTCATTGTGCAGGGCGACCAATGCCATTTCCATACTATGGTATAGCCTAAAGCAGGACTGCAACGGATTGAGGGCATTGGTGGCATCCAGAAGACCCTGACGTGGATCAGCCACTACCCTCTGCAAGATCTTGCTCATAAAAGGAATATTGGTGACAGGCCTATAATTGCCAATTTGGTCTGCCTCCACACTGAGATTTTTTTCAAATGCGCCTAATGAGCGTCTCCTTGAGGGGCAGGGGGAACCCTGCCCTCCCGGAGAGACCCATTTATTATTGCTGAAGCCCATTCAATAGTACTCGGCCTGGCTGCCTTTATTGGCCAGGCTGGGCAATGATCCAAGCAGGAGGTGGTGGCCTGACAGCGATCAAGGGCTCTGTCAACCTCATTTGACGACACAGGCTGAAAGAAGAAGAAAGTTTCTGGGCAAGTTGATGCGCTGTATGCTTTGACTCGATCTACTGTTTGCAGATGCTGGTCCAGGCCTCAGCAGATGGCCTCCATTTTAGATTGTAAAAATGCTGCAAACTGGTCACAGGGAATGGTAGGGGAAGGCCTATCACTGTGACCAACCCTAGAAAGATTGTGCACTATACAGAACAATTTGCCTGATGATTTTGGGCTTTGCTTATCCGGTTAGTGAAGTATGCTCTTCTTGTGGACTTGATATTAGCTGAATAAATGGAAGATGCAATCTTGACTGCTTGTAGATTAGTTTCCGTTGGGGCTTGCTTCCAGATGCTCTCTAGCCTCCTCCGATTTCACTTCAGAGCTTGCAAATCCTGGTTAAACCAGGCATCTGGGTGAGCCTGGCAATGGAGGGGCTGTTTGGGTGTGATTGTGTCAGCTGCCCTGGTGGCTGCCATATACCAGCTATGCACCAGGGTGTCGAGAGGAGCACCAACCAGTTCAGTGGATAACCTCTGCATGGCATCCTGGAAACCCAATGGACCCAGCAGCCTGTGGGGACGGACCATCTTAATGGCTCCAAGTGTAACTTTAGACCAGTGATGGCGAACCCCTTAGAGACCGAGTGCCCAAACTGCAATTCAAAACCCACTATTTTTTCCCCAAAATGCCAACACAGTAATTTAACCTGTATACAGGTGGCTATGAAGGGGCAATGTTGGGTGCCCACAGAAAGGGCTCCAAGTGCCACATTTGGCACCCGTGCCATAGGTTCACTATCACTGCTTTAGACCAAGAGATTTAGTTTTATAGTATGCTGAAAGATCAAAATCTCCTAATACAATGAATTAACTCATAATTATGATCAATGTTCCTCTCTTTCACCAATCTTCAAGATCCGGAAGGGTTTTTTGGGGGGAGGGGGGCAGAGAGAGACTCTTCCGTGTTCCACCATTGGAAGTATAGTCTGTAGGGACAGAGAAGATGGCTTTCTTGGATATATCATCTCAGCTGTGGAATACTACTCCCTTGGAAGCTTGGTTGGTGGTAACATTGCTCTTATGTTGACACCAAGTTTAAACCTGGCTCATCATCTGAGCATTTGGGTTAATGAGAAACCTCTCTTTCTTTTTCAGTGTGTTGAGTTGCAGGTTATACTCTGAGTTAAATAGTTTTCAATGGCTTAAACTGTGGAAACTATTTATATTGTTTCACTTGTTTGGAAATGTCATTGACCTCACTGAGTGCATCCTACCCTGAGATCTGCTAATACAGTTTAGAAATATTGTAATATATGAATAAAATAAATGAAAACAAATGCCTAGTAATATACACAGTCAAGATGATCAAGAACTCCATTTTATATCTTTCCAAGGGATGTTTACTAGTCCATTTGTATTAAAAAATACTGCAGTGGTTAGGAGACACAGAACAGTCATCTGGTCCAAATTTCTTAAAAGACATTGCTCACATTTGCTTTTACTGTCTTCAATGTATTTATTTCTTTAAAATATTTTTAGCCTGCCTTTCTCCTTGAAAAGGACCCAAGGTGGCTTACAACAGTGACAGAAAGTATTTAAAGTTGAAGAGAACGAATATACAATGATTGTTAACAATAAATACAATACTTAAAGCTAATAAAAATGAGAGTGAAGAGCTATCTTACTTAATTAAAAAGGCAATAATAAATCTAAGAACAATAAGTAAACAAATATGGGGGGAAACACCACTCTGAGAAATTGAAAACACGGGAGGGGGGGGGAACTAGCCCTACAAATCCAGTCCAAGCAAGAATGCATAGCAATCTATCTAAAAAGTATAGGTAGCTAGTTACTGAGGGAAGGCTTGCTTGAAGAGAAAGGTCTCTTCCTGCTTGCGGAAGGACTGCAAAGAGGGTGCAAGCTGTAAAATAAAATAATGCTTCTTCCACTTACCCCGGGTTGTGTAGCCTCCCATGACATAAATCTTGCCTTGGCACTCGCATGCTGAAAATTCTGCAAGGGGATTTGGTAAAGATGCCACAAAGTTCCACCAGTCATGCTCTGGGTTGTAACATTCAACACTGGAGAGGGACTGCCCACCAATGGCATAGAGTTTCCCATTGACTGCCAAGAGCTTGAAATTCGATCTGTACCAAAAATAAAAAATAAAATTAAAATCAATCATTCAATCAATTGGAAAGCTACAGATTTCATCTCAGCCACCAGCAAAATTATAACCCTTCCATAGAAAAATTCATAATCTATTATTGGGGAGTCAGGTGCCATACGACTACAGAAAGAAAAATAACCCCATTTGTCTGTCTGTAGAAGGGGAGAAAGATATTGGAAGGGAGGGGGGATATATTGGGCATTCCTGACTGATCTGTTCTGATTTTAACACAGAAGAAGATGCTAGAACATACTGTATCCAGTGTATTTAAAAGCATTTCATTTTATTTTAGATTTGTCCATTTTTAAAATTAGGAATTGTTCTTAGTGGATTTCCAGACTGCTGTGGATGTTATTTATCCTGATTTCCACAAAATATCTGATACAGTCATAGAAAAATGAAGTAGGAAGGGACCTATAAGAACATTAAGTCCAACCCCTTGGTCCATAAAGGATATCTGCCGGTGGTTGTCTACATTTCTCTTGAGTGGCTCCAGTGTTGAGAGCACTCACCATCTCCTGAGGCAATTGGTTCCACTGCCATACTGCTCTAACAGGAAGTTTTCCCTGATCGTTCAGCCTAAATCTGTCTTCCTATATCTTGAACCTATTATTATACAGCATGTCTTGCATTCTGGGTTGACCATGAACAAATCCTACCCCTTCTCTGGATAACAGCCTTTCAAGTATCTGAGAAGCACTATCATAACTCCCTCAGTCTTCTTTTCGCAAGGCTATATATTTTGGTTAGCAATCTGGTTTGGTTAGCAACTGATCATGGGGCTACATAGAGCTAGGCAAAATGTCACTCCCAACAATTGCTGCTCATCAGATGAGGGAGGTTGCAAATGCCGTGGCACACAGTTCTGTTTGGAGTCCAGTACACAGACACACACACTTCTCAATAGTTTGATCAAGAACTGTCTTACACAAAGAGGTTGAAGGAGCCCTTGATACAAAAACAGGACTAAAAGCAGAACTAAACAGGGGAAAAGAACTAAAACTGACCTAGTGGAATTTGACAGATAGCAGCGCAAAATTTCCATTCAGGCAAAGACTAATAAAAAGTCAAATGCACAAGAATACAATGAAAAATCCCTGGTTTGGCAGTAATATACAGAAAAAGGGCTATAAGGCTGCAAGTATAAACAAAAGAGGGGGAGCAAATATGAGCCAAATTAAGAATGCATGCAGAGGAGGCCACAAAATGATCAGTGACTGCACAAGAAAAGATTCAAGGAACGGTTTCTCCAAGGAACCAGGAAAAAAAAAGCTAAGGGCAGGCTTAAGAATATTCTTCAAAAGACAGTTACACAGTTACATGCAAGAGACCAAAGGCACCTGTTCTCTGTTGCCCCAGAGGGCATCATTAGATCTAATGAGATTATGTTACAAGAGCACGAATATCATTTGAACATCAGCAGAAGTTTGCTGGCGGTGAGCAGCTTGATCTCTACTTGCCATGATCCTGGCAACAATTGGTACTTGTCAGAAGCTACGTCCATTTCAACAGAAGACTCTACTGATGCCAGGACAAACTCTGTCAGAAAAAATAATGGTCTAAATTTCTTCTCCCCAGTTCAAAGGCTGCTCAGTCTCTCTCATAACCACTACATTTGCAAGAAAATTGATATATCTCATTACACTGTCATTACATGTCTTTCAAATTCCTTCCTGCATCTGCTGAATGAGTAAATGCTAGAGGTGAATTTAAGACAATAGGCTGTATGCTGACCAGAGCATGTGATGGTAAGCAACAGCTTTGGGAGGTAGGGGGGAAATTGGTGGTCCCCCACTTTCCTTTCTAAACAGATTTTTCTTTATTTCTTTTAACAACAACACGACAATGAAAAGCATTATCCCTGTATGAAAAGAGAACAAAAAAGTCAATATTTCTAGAGCCTGGCTTTGCTGACATTTACAATTAGGTCACTGTGTACCTCTCTATTATCCAATAACATTTTCCAGCTGAAAGCATCTGGGTTATCTACGTAGTGGGATGTGAACAACAGCAGTGAATACTTGAGGTCATTCATTTTCAAAGTTTCACACCTGTCTTCGAATTACATTCTCCAAATACAGAAGTGTAGAGGTAGGGTAACATGAAGCTGAAGGGAACCAGGTATCTAAGACAGAACATGCAACAACATTGACTATAAAAGACCACAAGATACTATTTCTTGCAGAAAAATTAATCATATAATCTCCAAAATGTCCAACCTGCTTTATAACTGAATATGCTGGGTTACAACCCCTGACTCAGCCTTGTAGTTATGTACTAGCCTGACAAAGAATTTAGAAGCCAGTTGAAATGCTACTACTGGAGACTCTCAAAAGAGGGACTAAGAACTCCATCACTCTTTCCATGGCCTGCTGCCTCTCTTAAACTGGATGTGGAAGAGAGGGCTCCTTCCTCTGGCATCCTAATTGGTTTCTATTTAGGTAGGCTCCATCATCTCAAACCAGTCTGCTTACTGGTCTCTGTGAAATCTTACACAGGTAATTATCTCACATTTATTGTAACCTATGGCTACCAAGGTAAGGAAGAGTAAGCCAAGAGTGGCCTTCTCTGTGCTGTTGGGTTATGATTTCCATCAGCTGTAGCTAACACAACCAATGGGAGGGTATGCTGGTAAGTACAATCCAACAACATGGGGGTGTGCAGATTCTATCAGCTTTTCTGTAACAATACCCAAATGTATTTACAGAGCTTCCTTTGTAAATATTATTTGAGTATATATGATTGCTACACACTACGCAACTATTGCTGGCAACCCAGAGTTGGATAAAAATCAACGATTTTTTTAAAAGATCAAATTGATTTAAATCACAAGTTAAATTATAAAAATCATTTTCCTTAAATAATCAAAAATCTATTGGCAATTTAAATATGGATTTTAATCATTTTGATTTAAATCAATTCCATCATGTGAGAAGCAGAAGTCAAGTTCAAGTGCATTTAGGTAACTTGGTTGCTGCAGACAATAAGTGTCAACAGCCCCATGCAATGAACTTGACTCCACTGAAGAATATTTCTGATTAAATAATGTCAGTGTTTATTGATGGCATCACTTGAAAGTATATGAAGCACAGAAGCCAAGAAGAAGGAAGGAAGGCACCTGAAAACAGCACTCTAGCCGCTTAGAGTTCGTTTGAAGATAAGCGGGGTATAAATACAAAAATAAATAAATAAATAAATAAATAAATAAATAAATAAATAAATAAATAAATAAATAAAGGCCTGTGGATATCCAAAGTGGGCCTTCAACAAAGCAGTGGGCCATCCTAGAAGAACAAGGGATCAGTCTGAGACCCAGAACCGATGGAAGAACCTGGTCATTCCTCACATGGCTGGAGTGTCGGAGAAGCTTAAAAGGATTTTTGGCAAACACCACATCCCTGTTTATTTCAAACCCATGAACACACTAAGGCAGAGACTTGTCCACCCAAAGGATCCGATACCAAACCATAAAAGGAACAATATAGTATATGCAGTCCAATGCAGTGAGGAGTGTTCAGACCTCTACATTGGAGAAACTAAACAGCCATTAAACAGAAGGATGGCCCAACGTAGGAGGGGTAACAGCTCAGGACCAGAATAAGCAATACACCTCCATTTGAAGGACAAAGGGCAGTTCAAAGATGAGGATGTACAGATATTAGACAAAGAAGAGAGGTGGTTTGAGAGAGGAGTAAGAGAAGCCATTCATGTGACCATCAAAAACCCCTCCCACAACAGAGGTGGTGGGCTCAGGCATAGTCTATCTGCTACTTATCAGGCTGTGCTTTCCAAAGTACCCAGACAAATCAAAAAGCCTTCACCACCAAGGCCATAGCTAACGACCCATTCTTGATAGGTTTCAGCACCTTACGCCATTGTTCACCTTAAGGCTTTTTTATTTTTATTTTTAAAATTTTTAAAGACAAACAGACAAATAACAATACTAGTGCATCCCCACCCCCCCGGGACCATCCAGTTCTTCCGTGAGTTCTTCTTTATTACTCCAGCGTCTGTTGTTCTAATATTCTTCTCAAAGTCCTGTTCTCCAGAACTGTCTTGAAGTATTTGTCAGTCCTTTCCCCTACCCTTCTACTAATACAAAGTCTATAAATTTTCCCCAAATGTCATAAAATGTCTTTTTTCATTTCTCCTCGTTTAACTTTTAAACTACAAGACAATTTATCGTTTATGGCTATATCCCAAACTTCTTCCATCTTGAGATCTAGTTTGGATTTCCAGTTTCTTGCTATAATTAATCTGGCGGCTTTGGTTGTAACATCATAATCTTTACTAGTTGACAATGATAACAATGCTGTCTCTGGATTACAATCAATATCTACTTGAATCATCTCACTTAGCTCTAAAAAAACCATTTTCCAAAACTTTTGAACTATTTCACATTCCCACCAGAGATGCATGTATGTACCTATCTTTTTTTCACATTTCCAGTAAATCTTAGAATATTCAGCGTTCATTCTATTGTATTCAACCTAATTGGCGTCAAGTGCCAGCTAGAAACCAATTTAAAATAATTTTCTTTTATCCTGACCGATAATGATCTCAAGATTCTCATGTTCCAGATTTCCCCCCAGTCTTCTTTTTTTAATCTCTACATTAAGGTCTTGTTTCCAGACCTCTCTCAGATAATCTGACTCCTTCACTTCCAGTGAGTCCCCTATTATTTTGTATATTTTACATACTAGTCCTTTCTCTATATTGTCCTGGTTGGATTCAAGTGATAATAAAAACTGTTCAAACTTTGTACATTCTCTAAGTTGACTGTTTCTTCTGACCCAATTCTTTGTCCATTTTTCTAACTGGATACAGTTTATCCGCCATTCAAGCGGCACAGAAAAAACACCCCCCGATTCCCAGCCAAAAAAGCAGGCGGAAATATGCCTGCCTGAGTGAGGGCACCTAGAGGGGTGGTTTCGGGGAGGGGGGTCCCCGGCCTTCCCCCCCTCCTGTCCTGGGCTGCTCTGGGGCATCCTCGTCGACGCCATGCGGTGCGGGCGGGGGATCCAAAATGGGGCGGGCGACCGCAATCTTTTTTTTGAAATCGTCGTGGTCCAAAAACATACCAAAGCACCACAGAAACATGCAAAACTTGCTATTTTAAAACTGCCAGATTTTTTACAGTAGCAGTGGGTTTTTCTTGCAACAAAATGTCTCCTGTCCTCCTCTCCATTGATTTTATTTTATTTTATTTTATTTACACCTGCGCAGTGCGCAATGATGGACTGGCCATGGGAGTGGACCATGCAATTTTTTGGAGCCATTCCACCAATCGCATGGCCACTTGGCCAGGTTGACAACAGAGACTTCTGGGATGTGCCAATCAGGCATAAAAAGCCCACTAAGTTAGCCCGAACCCTAACCCTAACCCTAACCCATACGCCAGTACACTGTCCTTCTAAGTGGGTCAGAGAGGCACCCAGAGGTGCACCCCAATACTCACCCTAACCTTACCTGTAACCCTAAGCCTAGCCCTTGCGCTAACCCTAACCCTAAAGCCAGATCTGTGTACTCGCATTGCACTACACGCAAGTACGTTTCCCTTCTTAGTGAGACACAGTCAGAGCCTGCATCTCTGACCGACTGGTGCAGGGAAGGCATCCCCAAGAGGGGTGCCTCTGCCAGAGTCCACTAAGCAAGTCTGCAACTGGTATGCATATCCAATTGGCTATGCATGCTATTTTGTAGCGAGTGAGGAGAGCAGGCACCCACGGGTGCCTCCAGGAGCCCGCTTTGCCTTCATACCGGGCCAGAGGAGGCACCCACCCCACAGAGGTGCCTCCAGGAGCCCGCTACCCCCCTAAACCAGTACTAGACACCACGAAACGACAAATTTTTGAAAAATTTCGCAGAAAATGGAAACGAGCCGAAACGGACCCGTCCCGAAAAATGACAACTCGAAAAAATTTTTTCCTGGTCGTGCCCATCTCTATTGCTTAGCTATATAATAATTTCTTAGATTGGGTATACCTAATCCTCCTTCTTTTTGGGATCTATACCACAAACTTTTATTTATTCTTGATTTTTTTCCACCATTACAGTACCTATTTATCATGTCTTGGAGAGTTTTAAGATTCTTTTCTACAAACTGAACAGGTAACATTCTAAAGATAAAATTAATTTTAGGCAGTATCTTCATTTTTATCACTGCTATTCTACCAAACCAAGATAAGTTCAATTTAGTATAGCTTTGTATTCTATTTTTCATCTCTTCTTTTAATTTTAAAATATTTTTTCCTTAGTCTTGGTAAACTCCTTATAGAGTTCTATTCCTAAATATTTAATACTTTTACCGCATTTCAGCCCAAAGTTTTCCATTATCTTAAGAACTTCTCTTCCATAATTAAACAAAAGACTTTCTGATTTTTGCCAATTAACACATAATCCAGTTATTTCCCCAAATTCTTCTAAATGAATTTTTACTCTTTGAATTTTCTCTATTGGATCTAAAATTGTCAGTAGGGCATCATCCGCGAATAGACTAATTTTGGTTACCCCATCTTTCCCAATACCTTTAATGGATTCGTCATCCCTTATTGCGTTTGCCAAAAGTTCTATAACAATGCAAAAGAGAACTGGAGAAAGAGGACATCCTTGTCTAGTTCCCAGGCCTAGGATAATATGTTCGGTCATACCATCATTAACTATTATTGAGGAAGTACCTTCTGAGTACAATTGATTTATTACTCCTAAAAAAATGTTTTCCAAATCCCCATTTTTCTTACAAGATTTTTAATGTAGCCCATTGAACACAATCAAAAGCTTTAAAAAGATCTAAAGATAACATGCCTGCTTTGGTATTACTTTTTCCCATTTCATAAAGAACATTCAGATTTCTTCTTCTAATGTTCGCCATTTGTCTTCCCTTGATAAAACCACATTGATCATCTTTAATATATTTAGCTACAAAATTATTCATTCTTTTGGCCAGAATTGCAGTAAAAATCTTAGCATCCTGATTTAATAGGGAAATTGGTCTATATGATCCAATGTCCATTAAGTTCTGATTAGGTTTAGGTATTAACATGGTCAAGGAGTGGGTCCAGGATTTCGGAACTTGTTCTCCTTCCATTATTTTATTATATAGCTTTTTTAGTTTGGGTACTAATATTGTTTTGAGAAGTTTATAAAATTCAGGTCCCAGACCATCCACTCCAGGAGTTTTATTATTCTTTAATTTATCTATTACCTCACCTATCTCTTGATCTGTAATGGGTTTCTCAATTTCCAGCATATCTTCCTTTTCCAAAACCCTCTTCAAATTTTTGGTGATATATTTTTCTATATCTTCCTTGCTCTTATTTTTTGCTGTATATAGAGATTGATAAAACTCTTGAATAGCTTTTAATTTGTCTTTCATTTGTGTACAGACCCTACCTGCAGAATCTTTTATATTCCCTATCGTATTTTTATCCCTTCTTTTCTGGGCTAATCTGGCTGAAAGTTTTGAATTTTTATTACTATATTCAAAAAAATTTCTTTTTAAATACAGTAAATTTCTTTGTACTTGTTGTAGTTCGAATTCCTCTAATTCTTTTTTTCTTCAATCTGCCTCAATATCTTCTTATCATTGTTAGAAAAAAATTGGGATTCTAAATCTGCTATTATATTTTCTAGATTTCTTTTGTTAAACTCTTCCATTTTTTTTATTCTAGAGTTTTCTCTTATAATAAAGCCTCTGGCTACAGCTTTTAAAGTGTCCCATATAATTCCCATTTTTCCTCCAGCCTTTTCATTAATGTCCCAAGTTTCCAACCAGTCTTTTTTAACTCTTTCCAGCACTTCTAGGTAATGAAAATTTTTTGCATTCATTCTCCATCTTCTGGCTTCTCTATAGTTTTTATTTATTGCTATATCAATTGACATTATAGCGTGATCAGATGTTGTTATAATTTCAATCTCAGTATTATTTACTTTAGGTATTAGATTTTGTGAAGCAAATACAAAGTCTATCCTAGAATAGCTCTTGTGAACTGGTGAGTAGAAAGTATATTTTCTTTCATCTCCTTTAAGTTCTCTCCAGACATCCTTCAATCCTGTATTATTTATAAATTTTGTTAATGTTGTGTGTCTAACCCTCCAGTCTCCCTTCTTGTAAGCTGATTTGTCTTTAATTTTATCTAACACCATGTTGAAGTCTCCAGCCATTATTAAATACCCCTTTTTAACAGTTTCAACCTGATCCCAGAGGACATTATAAAAGCAGCTTTGGTTAGCATTTGGTGCATATACATTTACCAGATTATATTGCTCTTCACCCATTACAACTTGCAATATTATATATCTGCCTTCTGAATCTTTCACCACATTTTCGACAATGCATTCACAATTCTTTGAAATTAAGATGGCTATCCCCCTTGTTGTAGATGTTCCAAAACTTTAGTCATAAATATCAATGTTTGGAATTTTTAATTCGTTAACACCATCTTTTATTTGATGAGTTTCTTGCAAGAAAGCAATATCAATTTCATGTATTTTAATCATTGCTTCAATTCTCTTCCTCTTCAAAACTGATCCCAGACCCTTCACATTCAATGTTGCTAATTTTATAGACTTTCCCATAACTTAACTTTTTTTCTTTTAATATTCTGGAATGGTCCCATTGTGCAAAAAGAAAACTTAACACCTACAATTAATAAAAAACTAAAACAATCCAAACCCTCCACCCTAAACTTATATTCTTTTCTCCCACCCCACTAGCTACCATACATTTTTGCATGTGCCCTCAAGGGGTGGGAGGGAGGAAATCCATCCACGGACAATGACCGGCCAAGATCCCGCAAGCTCTTTAGTCATCTTAATACTGTATATCAATTTTTCCAGAAAACTATTCATCCCCCTCCAAATCACCCTCACCCCCATTCCCCACTGAGGGGGGAAAAAGAGGGGGGAAGGGGGGAATAGGATAAAGGGGGAAAAAGGGGGAGAAGGGAAAAGGCAAGGAGGGAAAGGGGAAGCAAAGGAGGAGAGAGAGGGGGAGAGGGAGAGAGAGAGAGAGATGGATTGGTGGGCTTCAGCTGTTGTTCTTCATTCTGATGTTGTAGCAGATGTCCCAGGAGTCAGACTAGAAGAAGTCGAATCAGCTTGAATATTCCATGCTTTCAGAAGATGCTGGCCTTCCTCCAGGGAGTAAATTGTGTGCTGAATAGAACCTTTCCAGACTTTCAGAAAAAGGGGATGACCCCAAGAGTAGCAAAAGTTATGCTTCAGCAGTGTTGTTGTTACTGGTTTCATCAATTTTCGCCATTCAGTGGTTTCTTTGGAAAGGTCTTGATAGACTTGCACAATTTTGTCTCCCCTCTTCAAAAAATCCGGATTTGCCCTTATAGAAGACATGAGACGCTCTTTGTTTACATTGGACTATTATTGGTCTTGGACTTCCTTCTCTTGAGTTGCCCAGATAATGAATCCTCTCTATGTCTTCTTCTACAAGTTGTCTAGGTAAAAATGAGTTAAGCCATGTCATCATTTCCTGTTTTAATTCTCCTCTCTTCTGAACTACAAAATTAATCAGTCTTACATTCTGTCTTCGAGAGTAGTCTTCCATATAGGTTAACTTCTTTTTGGCTGTCAATAATTGTTGTTTTTGGGAGTTGATTTCACTTTCATTTTTAGTAACACGTTGATCCAGACTCTTAATCTCCCCTGCCATATTTTCCAATTTCTGGCCGTTGCTGTCCACAGCGGCTTGTGTTTGTTTGATCTGACGGGATAAATCTTGTTTTGTATCATCAACTTTACATGAGACTTCATCAATCCTTCGCATCACATTTTTCAAACCCAGGCTCATTAGACCCGCCAGTTCTGTTTTAACTTGACGCATTTCCCTCATTAAATCTAGATCTGCGGGGGGGGGGGAGTAGTTTCCACCTCCTTCCCACCCGTCGCCATGTCTGCCTCAGCTTTTTCCACGACTGCAGGGTCAATACGTTGCAGTGCTGCACATCGGAATGAGGCGTCGGAGGGTTTTCTGGCCCAGGTTTTTAGAAAACAAGACTTTTTCTTTTTGGCAGGCATAAAAAAATGGAGAAAACACAAAGAAGTCATCTCCCACCAGAGCCTGTAAATTTAGTCTCTCTCTCAGTGCGCGCTGTTCAGACAGCCAAAACCGAAAGTAACTAAGTCTTAGTAAATCAGGCTTATCTAACTCTCGAGGAAGACATATTGCTTTCCCTGTCGACCCCAGAGGGTTTAAGGGTACATTACTCACGGCTCCGAGGGCTTTAGACAGTACATTTTAAAGCTTTTTCTCATCTCGGTACAGAGCTCCGTGATCAAGCGGCCGGCATGGTTTCGTGGGCGGGACTTCCTCCTGTTCACCTTAAGGCTATGGATACTATTGTCTCCCTAACGAGCCTATTCAGGCCATTGTTCATCTTATGAGCCTAATTCAGACCAGGGTGACAAGAGGTCAAAGCTGACTCTAAGATGGAGGACTTGCATTAGCTGTATTCAGACCGATGAAGCTGTTTGGATGAACAGTGAAACATTTTTATCTCTCAAAAAAGAAGTCCAGTAGCCATGATTCAACTTCCAGATAAACTCACCTGGATGACTGAGAATCTTCGCAGATATATGAAGCAGTCTCTTTGCTGATGCTAAGCTTGCTTGGATCTAGTCAGCCCTTGGATGGAAATGATCTGAAAGCATATGCTAGCTGTCCAGAGTGCGATAATGATAGAAAGATGAGACAAAATAGTAGTAAAGTATATACTACTGTGTTACTGTGCAGCAGAGCAAATCAACATTTTACTAGGCCACTCTATAAATGGGGGTAGCTGAAACAAAGCATTATAACTTTGAAATTAGGCTTTGTATCAGCACCAAATTTGGCATAGTTGCAGCATACAATCAGCTTTAACTAAGTGCCAAATATGGGGTGCTTTGGGGCAAGGGGTTTTCAAGTTGTCATTTTTTTAAAAAAAACTGTTTTACCCCTTTTCAGAAATAGCAACCCTACATGTCTCCAGATTTAAAATAGTTCATATAAATTGAAAAGATTAGTCTTATTTACCTTGAAAGAGAAAGGTTGGCCCAAACCACTTTTTTATTTTGAAAGAATACAGACTGCAGGGGCTGAAATATTGATCATCAAGAGAAACATTTCAAATGGGAAAATAGTAATCTATCATATGGGCCGGGGCGAATTACAGGCCAACAAAATCCACAGGTATTATGGAAGGAGTGCTTTAAAGAAAGTAAAGGAGTGACAATCCTCCAGAAAGGGGACATTTTGCCATGTATTTCCAGGGAATTAGCATACAGTTTAATAAGGCATAATCAAAGTACTCCTGCATTACAAAAGCACAGGGCAGTTGTATCTGTCTCAGCCCTGCTTTTTTTCAGTAAACATTATCCCAGGATTTCTGAGACTAGGTTCCTGACACAAATCTTCAAAGAGGAAATCAACTCCAGGTCTGGAATAATCTGAACTTTTGAAGCTGCCAATCAGGACCGAATTGAAGTTTTAATTCCTCTCTTTGAATCAAGCAATATTGTGTTTTCTAGTCTGTTTTGTATTTTCACTATATGCACATGGTAGAATAGCTTTAACTTACTCATTTTTCCTCTAGTGAAAGTTCAGCTAACCCCCAACTTTTCTGCCTTTCCGGTGGTCTACTGTATCCGTAAGACCCTCGTTTAACACCACATTTCAAAGGTTAATCTTTCTTCCTTTTTGACACAATACTTAGGATTTTGTCCTTGGGTTCCAATGCAGTATTTGCCAATTCAGAGCCCTCCCTTTTTTAAAGTTCCAAAAGGCAGGAGGACATGTTTTGGAAAATATACACACAGCATGTCTGTACGCCTTTTGGCCTGATACAGCTTTTCTTCCTCAGCTTGCCTACCCAAAAGAAAGGGCTTGGATATTGGAACATAGCTTTAAGTGCACATGAAAAAGTTAGTTCACCTGAGAGGATAAAGGGTGTGTATGTTTTTCCTGTGTATATGGTTCACATACTCAATCTGTTGCTTCACAATTTCATTCAGTCCAGAAGGAGCTCTTCAAAATACAGGTTTTTCGGCATAGAGTGGCTATGACACATCCCAGCTATTCTTCCTTCTGTCCTCTCCCAGCACCCTAGTACAGATCACATGCTCCTCTTCTGGTATTCTCTAGCACTGTGTACTTCTACATAAGGAATGTTTATGTTGCAATTTGTATGTAGAGAGTGCTCTGGCACTATGGGGCTGTATATTTTATTTATTTATTTATTTATTTATTTATTTATTTATTTATTAAGCTTGTCTACCCGAAGGAACTCCGGGTGGTTCACAACAAAGAGATATATAACAACATCACAACAATTAAATATAACAATTTTAAATACTTAAACAGACAATAAAACTAAACAGATGGCTAGTGGTGGATGGCGGGAGGAAAAAACCTTAAAAGCACAACTTATACTTCCATTTTAAACAGGAGATTCAATTTTTCACAAAACAGAACAAAACAAGACAAAACAAAACAAAAAAATACAACTCTCTAGTTTATGAATGTGAGACATTGTTCTTTTATGTCCATGATTGAAAATGCTAGGAAATGGCCAGACACTGCTGCACATTATGGCCCATACATAACAGGAAAAAGGATGCCAAGATTTATATAGCAAAGGTCGCCTGCGTGCTGACAACACAAATGGCAGAAGTCAGTATAGTTTAGAGCAGTGGTGCCAAACCTTCAGCACTCCAGATGTTTTGAACCACAAATCCCAGTCCTTTGTCACTGACAGTCTAGGCTCGGAATTCTGGGAGTTGTGGTCCAAAACATCTGGAGTGCCAAAGGTTCAACACCACTGGTTTAGAGGATACTTTGTTGTGACCGCTATCACAAAACATGGTTAACTGATGGAGGGGAAGAATTTTCCCTTGCTTGGTGTCACTATTTGAATAATCGGAATGGATATGTGTGAGGAACAGTATCACATGCAAGTGGCCACTTGATGTTGTAGTGACTACAGTCGACTTGCAAGCACCAAAATCAGGAAGGAAAATCAGAAGGTGTTTTTCCCCCTAATATGCAAGATAATTACTAATTCAACAAAAAAGAGGGGGAACAGCCATATAGATCTTCCTCAGGCAGGGCACCAGAAAGCCATGGGTGGTCCAGAAGTAACACAGGAGTTCCAAAAAACATGGCAAGGTAGATAGGGAAATCCCCCCTGCTTAGAGCGTGTTTCAAAGTGGGAGTTGCAAACACAGGTCAGAAGTGCAGGTTTCTGACTTTAACTCTGATGTTGAAGATTAGAAGGTCTCTTCCAAACCTCCTAGCCTAGGACAAAGGCTTGCCTGTCATTCAGCATCACCTGCCCTCATTGCCCTGTATCAGAATGGAAGGTTTCTTTTCAGCTGGGAATAGCGGCACACAGAACCATGGCAAAAACCATTACCACAGGAAGCAGGATAAAATTTGATTCCTGCACTAGGTGTGCCAGCTGCAGCCAAATTAAAAGCAGTACCTTATGGTTGGATGAGAATGTTGGTCTCGGTTCACGAGCAAGAGTAGGGTTGCCATTTTTAATGCCCTAATAAAGGTTCTACACCCTTGCCTTCAGATTATATACAAGAATGACATGGCCTCACTCGCAGCACTTTTTCATTCAGCTATGGAGGACTCCTTGGACAACCAACCAGTGCACCAAGACAAGGACATTAAACATTGCCTAAACAGTGACAGCAAACTGAATCCCTGACCTCACAGCCTGGAAATGAATTATTATTCATCATAGGAAGATGAATACAAGGTATGTCATATCTTCAACAAGGAACCTTGATTTGGTTTATGTCACTACCAGGTAACAACTGCAGTGGCACACCAATCTGGTTTGCCACTAAATACTGCTGGCAAGGGAAAAGTGGAGGCCAAAATAGACATCTTTAGAATACAGTAGTACCTCAGCTTATGAATTTAATCTGTTCCGAATACATGCTCTTAAGTCGAACTACTCTTCAGTCAGGGTACCTATCTAAAAAATTGAAAAAATATGTTAAAAATCAAAAAATGAAAATAAATATTTGTAAGTTGAGCAGACCATATATAACATTTGTAAGGCGGCAGTTAAAATGCCAACAGTTTTCCGCTCTTAAGTCGAATTGTTCTTAAGCCGAGCTCCTCTTAAGTCAGGGTACCACTGTATGCTTTTTAAAACTAGTTTAGCCAGTTCTTGATCACTATCTTCAATTAAAACAGCCTTACATCTTAAAATTAACACCTTCAAATAAGAAAAGGACAGAAGTTCGGAGCCCAAGTATATTCTTTCAGGTACAGCTACAATGAAATACACAGCAGTACGACTTGCTCCATTCAAAGGTGACAAGTCTGTGTTAATCCACCTTCCTTGGGTTTTGCAAGCTGTCAAACTAGTTAATTGTGGGGATGGGGTGCTGGCTTGTAAAGAGTTTGATATAGGATAGGTGATGTGTAGTTGGAGTTGCACACGACACGCATATCTTATGCACACGATACGCAAGGCGTATGCACCCCACACGCAGGGAATATGCACACGACTCTTAAGGGTGTGCACACGGCACGCTAGCTATGCACCCGGCACAGTAACAAAACTAGGAGGGAAAATGTACTGTTTTGATTGGCTAAAGATATGTCTGCCATGTTAATGTAACTGTTTGTGTTCTTAAAGAATAAAAAGGCCAGTGAGAGGTGCAGCTGGCAATTTTCCTTTCTATGCACCATAACCTCAGACTGCAGTCCTGTTTATTTCAGTGCACTCCCTTCGCACCATATCCTGATTGTTGGACCAGACCTGGAGCTGGATCTCCCTGGCTCTGACAAGTGGTGCCCCGTGTGAGGCTAATCAGAACGATAGCTGAATTGTTCGTCACTCATCTGCACCCATTTTGGGTCCCAGGCGCGCCGATCATCTGTTTTTCAGATCCCCGGGTGAGTGACCCCCTACCTTGCATCTAAAATGGGCTCATCTTTGTCAACGCCCCAACAGAAATTTGCTAATGATCTCCACTACCTCCTTACTAAAAATGGGCATAAAGTACTCACTGAGGAGATCTCTCAATTAATAAAGGACATTGCTTATTTTTGCCCATGGTATCCAGAACAAGGCAGTTATGACTTGGCTTTGTGGGACAAAATTGGCTCCTGTTTCCGTGGTCACCCAAAGGTTTCTGTGGCTACGTTATATACATGGTGCAAAGTCAGAAGTTGTTTAACAAAAATGACCCCACAAAATATATTGATAAGCCAATCTCAAGTAACCCCGAATCTGCCATACTTAATGCCACCATCTCCATTGTTAACAGCTAATATTGTAGTTCCTACAGCTCCTCCACCTACTTACCAAGAGTATAATAAACCAATGGAGCTGAAAGAAACTTCTGATTCTCCTGATTTACAACAAAAATTGCCACCAGAGGATACACCCACAGCCAAAGCCATCCAGGAACTGTCCTTGGAAGATATAAGTGCATTTCCTGTCATACGAGGGGCTCCAGCAGCTGGTGGTAATCCTGCAATCCCTGATAGATATGAGGCTCTGAACTTTAAGTATATTAAAGACCTCAAAAAGGCAGTAACAGAATATGGCCCCACTGCTCCCTATTGCTTTGGGATCCTTGAATCTTTATCTACTATGAGATTGGTTCCAGCAGACTGGAAATTGATCCTCCGAACTATTTTGAATCCTGCAGATGCAATGCTTGTTAGGCAGGAATGGATGGATCTAGCCCGGACTCGGGCACGGGTCAATCTGAATGCTAACCCGGTGGTTAATATTACTTACGAAATGTTGGTGGGAGATGGCCAAAATTGGGCGACAGCTGCTCAACAAGCGGCACTTACAGATGCAGCCCTTGTGCAGGTGGCAGAATTATTTATAAAGGCTTGGAGACGTATCCCCTCTAGTGCTACAGGCCAACTGGGAGCTACCTTCGCCACCATTCATCAAGGGCCCAAGGAGGATTATCATGAGTTTGTTAACCGCTTGGTGGTGGCCTTACAGAGGCAGGTGGACAGTCAACCTGCTAGGGATATGTTGGTACGACAACTAGCCTTTGAAAATGCGAATCAGGACTGTTGCCAGGTTCTTGCAAGCATTTACAGTCAGCCCGGGACTGGGATTGTCGATTTTCTTAAAGCATGTCAGAAGGTGGGTTCTGCTTCTCACAAGGCAGCGCAAAAAATCACTAAGGAACATCTACTATCCTTGGAAAAAATGCTTCAGCAACGGGGACTGACCATTGCACCGGAGAAGGTTCAAAAAACGTCTCCTTACACTTATTTGGGACACCGTCTTCTTCAATCTTCATCAGCACCGGTAATCCCTGAACTTCGAATCCCGTCCTCCTTTACTTTAGTGGAGCTTCAACAGCTGTTAGGACATTTGAATTGGGCTCGACCATTTTTGCCTCTTACCACTGAAGAGCTGTCACCCTTGTTCTCTGCACTCACTGGACACACTTCTCCAGCGGATGTTATTCCTTTAACTTCCCGAATGAAGGAAGTTTTGCAACTCATCAACGAGACGTTTGCAACTGTAGCAGTAGATAGAATTCCATTGGGGGGGGTTACTGGGATTGCATTGTGCTGTATTTTGTACTAATCAGTTGCCTACAGGAATTTTGTATTGTTCAGGACAAAAGGGTCACATTTATATTTTAGAATGGTTGCATCTCCCTCATACACCACCTCGTAGCGTGTATCCTGTTCCAGATGCAGTGGCGGATGTCATCAGCAAAGCCCGGCTTCGAGCTGTAATGTTGACTGGTTATGATGTATTAACAATCTATTTGCCTTTTAAGCAGGATCAAGCAGAACACTTGTTGCAGGTTTCGATGCCGTTTCAGATCGCGTGTGCTGACTTCACAGGAAAATTTGTGTTCAATCCTCCTAAAGATCCAAGGCTAACATTTTTGTCTTCTTTCCCATACAGTTTGCACTCTTGTTTCTCGGATAAACCCCTCTTAGAGGCGGTTACTTTGTTCACTGATGGTTCTAAGCACCGTGGGGTGCTCACATGGGTGGATATTTCAGGGGAATGGAAATGTAAATTTACGGATTTGCAACTTTCAGCTCAAAGGTCCGAGCTGGCTGCGGTAATTCTGGCGTTCCGTACCTTTTCTCATGAGCGGTTCAATCTTATTGTAGACACACAGTATGTATATCGTCTTTTATGCAATCTGCAGCATGCTTACCTGTCACCGGTTCTTGATGGAGATCTCTTTTCCCTGTTTTTGGATTTAAAGACTCTCGTCTCGCATAAAACTTTGCCATGTTTTATCAGTCATCTTAGGTCCCATAGTAACATGCCCGGGGTGCTCATGGAAGGAAACCGTAAGGCAGATGCGTCCCTGCGTCTGAATCATACTGATACTGCCTGTTGTTTTTCCCTATTTGATGACCCTATTCAAAGCCATGGCACATTTCATCAGCCCGCTAAAGTTCTTCATAGGCAATTTGGTATTCCCTTGTCTCAGGCTAGGGATATTGTGTCAACTTGTGCCTCATGTTCAGTTTCACCTTTGAATGTGCCCTATGATGCTGTGAACCCTAGAGGTACAAACTCAAATCAGATCTGGCAAATAGACGTTACGCAGGTACCTGCCTTGGCCCCATTTAGCAAACTTCACGTAACAGTTGACACCTATTCTGGCTACATTTGGGCTACACCAATGAAGGGAGAGACTGCCCGTCATGCAATTCAACATTGCCTTTGGGCCTTTGCAGTAATGGGACGGCCTGAAGTGATGATGTTTCTTTTGATGATCTCCCCTTCCCTCAAGGGGGTGCCAATGGAAGCGTTGCACCATAGTTTAGAACAAAATGCTTGATTGGCAGGTGTACTGAATATTACTAAGTTCTGTATTGTTGTTATCTGCAATGTTTTCCTTTTCTGATTGCTTCATACTAAGACTGTGTACTTTTGCCTCTCATGCTTACTGGAATGAGCTGTCGCCAGATCTATGTGTTACAGGATATTTAAAAAATTGATCTGATCAATTAGTTTAGTCGGTTTGGTTGATTGCATTAATTGATTAATTGGTTGAATTGATTGAATTGATTGATTGAATTAATTTAATTAAATAAATAAGAAAGGAGGGCATGTGGGGATGGGGTGCTGGCTTGTAAAGAGTTTGATATAGGATAGGTGATGTGTAGTTGGAGTTGCACACGACACGCATATCTTATGCACACGATACGCAAGGCGTATGCACCCCACACGCAGGGAATATGCACACGACTCTTAAGGGTGTGCACACGGCATGCTAGCTATGCACCCGGCACAGTAACAAAACTAGGAGGGAAAATGTACTGTTTTGATTGGCTAAAGATATGTCTGCCATGTTAATGTAACTGTTTGTGTTCTTAAAGAATAAAAAGGCCAGTGAGAGGTGCAGCTGGCAATTTTCCTTTCTATGCACCATAACCTCAGACTGCAGTCCTGTTTATTTCAGTGCACTCCCTTCGCACCATATCCTGATTGTTGGACCAGACCTGGAGCTGGATCTCCCTGGCTCCGACAGTTAATATTCCCTTTATCAAATACATGCCATATGGCTTTCATAGTCCTTCAAAATGATCACTGGAAAAGGACATACCTGAGCCAGCAATGACCTATGGGAAGATAATGGAATTCTTGCATCTAAGGTCCTACCACTTGTGAGAAATGATGGTCAGATGTTTATCAAGAATAAGGAAGCATTTACAGCAAAAATGTATTTTATTAAAGACTTTATTAAAGCATCATACACTTGAAAAGCTCACTAAGCCACTAGTGCCATGGAACTGGGGGTAGGGTGAGGCTGGAAGAGAACCTCTCCTTGTTTAGTCACCCCAACTGATACAAACGTTGTACATTCTCAGTGACTACCAACCAATGAGACTGCAGCTAAGAACTCAACCTCTACTTGCACTGGTTCAAAGAATACAAGTGAGTGGAAATTATCTTTCTGTCTTTCTTTCTAGATGCACACCACTGGAAGCCTAACCAGTCAATATCGTAAATTATTGTTCCTGGGCCAAGGCAGACTCCTAGTTACTTGCCCTTTCCAGCCCCACAGTAACTACAATGAATCAAGGACTTCTAACTCTTTTCTGGTCTCTACCAGCAGTGGCTCAAATGTACATTACAATATTGCATTGTACGGGCACAGAATCTAAGAGAAGAGGCAAAAATGTCATCCTGCCAGACCAGATGTCTCTTCTAAGCTCCCCAGGAAGGTGGAATTCAATGTAGAATTACCAAAGCTGGAGGAGGTCTTCAAAGGCGCCCACTCAAGTTGCCTGCTTAATTGGAAATACTGAGATACCAGGAATGAGCCCCCCCACAATCCGTACCAAAAAGGAGGCAAGTGGACCATCAACGGAGACTTGACAAACCACTAGGTGCAACCTCTAAACATCTGAGCTCCGGGACTCAACTAAGAAACTACCTGGCATATTTTCCATCTTGCCAAGAACTCTACATCTAAGAAATAACTCCTGGCAACTCCATCTCTTGCCATATTTTAACCTGTTGGTACAGCTCTGAGGAAGAGGATTTTTGCCCTCGAAATATGAGCAACTATTTTGTTATTTTTCTAGTAGCCTAAAGGTATCACCTGTTCTACTTTTGTATCTGGTTTTTGTGGTGGCTATATGGCTCAACTTGTTCTGCTTAATGTAGGAAATTCAAGGCTACACCTTCCCAAGTGGATAGGCTGGTAAAATGAGTACCCAGCTTGTTGGGGGAGGGGCAATGTATAGCCTGCAAATTTAAATTGTAAACTGCCCAGCAAGTACTATAAGCACTGTGGGGAGGTATATAATCAGAACACTTTACTTAAGAATCTGCTCCATCTACTATTCCTCTAGGTGAGAAGTGGACAACCTCCAGATGAGTGAGGGAGACCCACTCCCAACTCTGAGGCTTAGAGGATGGCACCCACACCTGGGCCTACCTGGGACCCAAATATTTTTCTTTTAAAAGCCATTTTTATTTGAAAAAGGCCTCTAATGGGGAAAAATCAAGGTGTTGGGGACCCAAATGTGGAATGGAACTCCAAAACATGATGAAATGTCATAGTCTCTAAATGGTATGAGGGAAACTTTTGAACCAGAAGTTTACTTTTAAAGAAAATTCAAGGAACTGTGCAGCTTGATGTGCAGGAAATGCATTTCAATTTGCTAATCAGTTCCATGGTTTTAAGCTCCTTTTTCAATGGCCAGAATCCTACCGGTGTTTGTGTCAGCTTAATAAACTTGCTGTCACTAAATGACACCACATTTCAGTTGTGTGCCTGCTCACGCATGCAGCAATGCAACAGAGATATGCCTTGGTTGCTCGACAACTAGCCATGACAAGTTAGACAACCTTGGGGTGGGGGTGGGGTGGGGAATCAGTCGGATTCAAGCTCCTGAAGGCATTTCTTTGGAAATTCAACTTAAATCTACCTTCTTTAATTTAAAACATTTCCACCCTTTTAAATTCAATCCATTCCATCCTAAATTGCTCGTGGGATTACTAATCACTTTTGTTGCCTACTGAAACTCCACTCTAAACTGCCTCCATTCTTTTCTAGAGCAGAATTCCGTTTGTTCTTTCTGGTGATTCAAAAGTCCATTCATGCAAGTGGTTGGCCAGTTTCTGCACCTGTGTATGGAGGTACATTATTACCAAATACCCCTTTGCTGGAAGCTGCTCAGCTGCCACACAAAGGAATGTTGCAAGAACAAACATGATTTTGACCTCAGTGTGTTGTCCAGAACCAGATGCAAAACCGCATAGGAAATCACTTAGCAAGACATACAGATAGCGGCTCTTTTCATGTACCCCAAATAGTCGGTCACAACTGTAACGACACAACAAAAACCATATTAGCCTTTTCTGCAGGCACATTACAGTGACAACTCACATTCCAACAGACTAACAACAAACCCAAGGTTTTGTTCATGTGTTCCCATTGTTACGTCAAGCATTCCCAACCCTATACTTGTAATTCGATTTTTGAGACTTATGGTTTGCCAAGATGCAGAACTTTGTACTTGTCTCTTTTGAATTTCATCTTGTTAGTTTCACCCCTAATTTTCAATCTCTCAAGGTTATGCTGAAATGTATCCCCCCCTTCATGATGAATTAAAGATTCCCTCCTAACTTGAGTGCCACCTGCAAATCTGATCACTGACCTCATCCTCCAGCTCAGTGATAACCATTTTTAAAGCTCTGCCGCATTCCATTAGGTGGCCAACGAGGAGCAGTCAATAAGCGGTCCTTGTTTTCCAACTAGTCTAAAACCACATAGGAGTGTTACTGAATCCTACCACCTGCATTTAAACAACCTAACAAGGCTTTTCCAGCTACCCTTTGAAAACAGGCCTATTTATCCTACACCAAGAAGGTTGGTCTCAGTAGCTATAGTCTTCAAGGTCCGTTTTGGAAGCAGGTGCGTGGCTCCTTGGCGCCAAGCATGTTGGCTTTAGAATTTTCTAAACATACCAGGTTAAAACAGATAAAATGCTTATGTGTTGTCGTGTTACATAGTTTCCATACAAGTATTTTCCCAGTGTTTCAGCCCAAATGCTTAAAGTATTCCACATTTACATGTTTCTTTTCTATCATTGTAATTACCATTACTTATCTCCGTTTTCATCTAATGCTTTACCTTTTCTGATTCATCGATGCCATCTGACTCCACTCATTCAGGCACGGGTTGTAACAGTGGGCTGCGGATATCTCCTGGCTGGTGATGCGGTAGCCTCCAACGATGAACAAGTAGTTGTCCAAGACCGCCGACCCGTAACCTCGTACGTTGACCAGGTCCGGAGGCAGGTTGTTGGGCAGCAACAGCCACCTCTGGGCCACCTCGTCATACCTCAACATGGAACAGGGCGCGTCTTCTTGGGAGTCCTGCTGGCTCAAGGGGAAGAAGGGTCCGGCGAAGCTGCCCATGGCCACCAGGGCGGCCATCCCTTTCATGCGCCTCTCCCTCAACTGCTGCCGCAGGGAGCCCGGCAAGAGGAGGTGAGGGCGGGCTTCGGGCCTGCGAAGCACCTGGTGGTACTGGGCGGCCATGAAGTCGAGGCAAGCGCCCTGCAGGTCTTGGAGGCCATAGATCTGGGCCAGGTGGTGAAGCTCCAGGCAGTTGGCCAGCCGGACCTGGGAGAGCAGGAGGCGCAGCAGGGGCCGCACCTGCAGGTAGGAAGCCGCCTCGACCAGCTCCTCCAGCAGGGGGCGCTCTTCCTCCCCCCGCTCCAGCCCGGCCAGGCAGGAGGTGTTGATGAACTGCAGCACCAGCTCCAAGCCCAGCGCGCTCAGGCCCCCGCGCAGCTGCTGCACCTCCGCGCCCGAGCCCGGGCCCGCCGCCTCCCGCATCCCGGAGCGGTACAGGGCGCGGAAGTAATCGCTCTGCTCGATCAGCTTCCTCTTGCACACCGCGAAGGAGCGGTCGCCCAAGCGGATCTGCACCACTTCTTCCTCCTCCTCCGCCGCCGCCGCCGCCTCCCCGGGTGAGCCATCCTCCTCCTCCTCTCCAGCGGCGGGCTCCGGCTGCTGCGGCTCCTGCGCGCGGGACATCTCCCTGGACCGGAGCCCCCCACTCCCCCCAGCCCGCCTCCCCATAAGCCACGCTCCTCCCTCTCTTCCACCTCCCGGACTTCCTCCTCCTCCTCCTCCTCCCCGCGCTCGTTTTCCCCACCCACCACCCGGGACGCCGGGAAGGCGCGGGGCGCTTCCCGTGGCGCCTTGCAGCTTCTCTCCAACGCGGGGAGAAATAACATTTTAAAAAGCCCTAAAAAGGCAAGGCTGCAAGGCGTCGGGCGGGGCAGAAAGGAGCCTCCCGCTCGCTTCCTCCCCCTCCCTCCGCCCGGCTGCTAGGAGCCCGGCACGCACGGATG
This sequence comes from Phrynocephalus versicolor, assembly GCA_023846285.1. Classification (NCBI taxonomy): domain Eukaryota; kingdom Metazoa; phylum Chordata; class Lepidosauria; order Squamata; family Agamidae; genus Phrynocephalus; species Phrynocephalus versicolor. The sequence continues at coordinate 4,381,753 of JAHTLZ010000274.1, read as the reverse complement.
GGACAATGCCCCCGGGAAGCGGTTCTCTGGGGGGAAGGGGGCCCAGGGAGGACGCCTAGTTGGGGGGGGGTTGCCTTGCTTGGTCCAAGGGAAGCGGGTCGCCGCCGCCGCGCTTGCTTCCAAGGTGGTGCCTGGTGCGGTGCCACACACACACACACACACGCAGTAAACCTTGCAAGACATGGCGGGGTTAACTATCCCCGGGTTCGACCGAAGAGAAATAAAGACGGGAGGCGGCGGGCCAAAGCGTCCTTACAGCCTTCCTGGGGGGGACAGCGCGTTCTCCCATAACTGAGGTATCACCTTAATTAAACCGTTTTGTGAAGTATGTGTTCATATATACCTGGCAACCTGAAGACATAGCAGAAATATTATATAATCCAGAAGTGAATTAGAACAGAGGCTGAGGGTCAGGGCGTGCAAAAGGCCATCTATTGATTCATGGGCAATGCAAGAACTGCATTCTCAGTCTACAACACTGGCCTCCAGGGCAGTGACAGCGAACCTTTTAGAGACCGAGTGCCCAAACTGCAAATCAAAACCCACTAATTTTTTTGCACAGTGCCAATACAGTAGTTTAACCTGTATACAGGCAGCTGTGAAGGGGCGATGTCTGGTGCCCACAGAAAGGGCTCCGAGTGCCACCTTTGGCACCCGTGACATAGGTTCGCCATCACTGCTCTAGGGTCAGAAAGATTGTGTGACCTCTCCCCCAACTAGACATAAAGTTAACCCAGCCTTTATTTTTCTGGACTTTTCCTAAACCCAATTAAATAAAACTCAGCAGTGTTTTCAGGTGGAGCATAAATTGTCACACTTCTTTAAATAGCATACCAATTTCTACATTGTCGTCAAGCTTGTTCCTGTTTGTATTCGAATTAGGTTTTTATAGTTCAAAACAGCTACTCTCAGATGCAAAAATTACAACTTAAGCATTTGGTTGGAAATAATAAACTTTACATGTTGAGTATTGTTACAATAGATCTCCTCCCCTCCCTGCAGTCAGTTAACTCTCCTTCTCCCTCCATAGTCCTTTAACTCTCTCTTTCTTTCCCTCTCTCTTCAGAGGCCAGTCAGCTGTCACAGGTTGGATATTTGTTGCTAGGCAGACCTCATAGTTGCAATAGGATCAGCACAGATCCATCCTTCTACAGGCATGTCTATAAATTACTGCTTGGATGTAAGTCTATAGTTTATGGAGTAGTGTCTTAGTTGAAGATTCAAAGGCAAAACATGCAGTTCAGAACAGACATTACTGACTTTTAGAATATGTCCATATTGCTCTGAACAGTATTATAGTTATGTATATCTGGCCAAAGCTTTAAAAAGTTAACTTTTTTCAATCACACATCCATGGGTCCAAGTTGTCCAGCTGTTGAAAGGAGGCAGTTATTCTGTAACTGTTATAAATGCCTGAGCCCACATTAGTCTCCCAAGCATGTTTACTTGCTAGAATTATGCAACAAGCACATAAGCACCAATTTACTGATAGTTACACATAGCTCTATTATTCTGGCTTCTGTTCAGAACATACTGTACAAGAAAATCTACTGTTTACAACAAAATTCTCAGATACAACTGCATCTGTACTGAACCAGAATGCAGAGATTCACAACGCATGGGTTTACAGCAGGCATTAGTTAAATTCTAAAACTGCATTGTCTTGTCAATGAAGTTAAACAAGAAATTCTTGAAGGCTTTCATGGCTTGGATCTGATAGCTGTTATGAGTTTTTCTGGCTATTTGCCCATGTTCTGGAAGTTTTTCTTTCTGACGTTTCTCCAGATTCTGTGGTTGGCATCTTCAGAGGACAAGGAGCTCAGGGAACTCAGAGTTCTCTTTGTGCTCTAGGGTATTTCCCTGAGCTCCTTGCCCTCTGAAGATGCCGGCCACAGAGTCTGGTGAAACATCAGGAAGAAAAACTTCCAGGACACAGCCAAACAGCCTGAAAAACTCAAAACAGCATACAGAACACTGCTGGTTGTTAGCTATAGCACTCAGCTGAGAGCCCTCAGGTGTATCATTATTGAGTTACAGCTCATTCTGGACAAGTTATACCTCCCTTGTCCAGATTCTGGATGGCACACCACTCTTCTCTTATACACCATCTCCTAAATATAAACAGCTAACAGGTGACTGCAAGGATTCAGAGACAATGACAAGGTCCTACTACAAACCTAGATGCAGGGTGAAATTGATTTCAGTGGTTTTAAATCAATGATTGAAATTTTAAAATTTCAATGTTTGCATGATTTAAACGAAACATTAATTTTTAAAATTTGCACAATGATTTAAATTGTGTTTTAAATCAATTTTTAAAAATCATTTATTTTTATCCAACCTGCCTAGAAGTTAACTCCAACCTACATCTGTTCTGAAAGCAGTGTTACAAGGCCTGATACATCACCCTCAACATCGGGGGCCAATTCACTTGTTCATTTAACAAAATTGGTGCCATTCTCTGCCTCTACCTTTTATATAGAGTAGACAGGATAGGCAGAGAGCAGACAGAGGAAAACACCAGAAGCAGCTATGTTTGAAAGTTAATACTGTAGGAGGATAATTCAGGCATGGCGTTTGGTTTACGTGACCACATGAAGACTCTGGGCTGTTTTGCTGCCATGTATCCACATAGAACCCTCAACCCAGTGCCATTCAGTCCATGCTACAGTCCCTTCTCTGGTGGTCCTCAGCTCTCTTTTCATGGTTTCCTGTCATACCAGTGAGACTGTTTAAAGGGTTGCATAAAGATAAGGGGAAACAGACTGTTTTCCCAAGTTCTCCATACGCATGCAAACATACACATATACTGTACCATGGAAACATTGTAGTCTGTTGGAGTTTGTCACAGTTGTTTCTATTTTGAGATGATTTCAATCTTTTTGGTTTGTAGCAAATGTATGCTAAGTTTGCTTTAAAGAAAATAAAAATAAAATTACTTTGATGCAACTAGGAAGAAAGATCATAATGCTAGATGTTCCTGCAGTACCAAGTGTCCCACTTTACAATGTCATCAGAAAACTGCCCATAGTTCTGCCTGTCCAGTCCTTTTGTAGAATGAAATGACTGCACAGGCAAAAAGCTGTTTGAATCATTGCAGTCAGAAAAAAATAGAAACCCTCCAGCAGCAAGGAAAAGACCCAGATTGGAAGGGGAGGGGGAAGGATGGCCTAATTCACAATGACCTTTAAGTTAAGTTAAGCACTGAGACGTGCTTCAAAAATGCTACAAATACCACAGCAAATTGTGAAGTGTTGTCTAATTTAGTTGCTTACTTGGTTCAATTCCCATCACTGTACAAAACTCTGATCTTTTACTTCCAGAAAATTAAAGTTTTGGAAAACACAAGTCATTTGTGTTTACCTGTTGCCTGAGTATTATTAATGTTATCAACACCTTGAATATTCACTACCTGTGTTAAAAACAGCACTGTCACCTTGGAAGCTTATTACCAGGAGTTAATATGCTCTTAGCATCTCCTGTTTCCCAAGTGCTCTTGGTCCCACTCCCATCCCTACGTACTCCATATAAAGTCCTGTGGCCAGGTATTGTGCTTCATGTGTCTGAAGAGGTGGACAGTGATCCATGAAAGCTCACACTGGAATAAATTGGATTGCATGCCACAAATTTTTCCTTTGCTTTTTCTGAAATAGATGAAATGCTTACTCCTCTGGAAAATGCCATATCCAAGAGGACAAGAGCTGGAACTATGTTTTATTTGCTACTAAGATGTGGGCTCCCCCTCTCCCCTAATTATTAATGTTTGAAAGTTCGGCATTTGCAAGAGCCTGTTCTCAGGTATTTCTGAAACTCAAAAGCCAAGCCATCTACAGACAGGAAGCATTATTCTCCATGGTTCAAGGAGCACCACAGTCACTGAGGTACAGAAAGGAAACTGTGTGTTCTCCGGTGATGGCTGTGACACTCAATCCATTTAGGGTAGCTTGCAAAAGGTTCAAGAATGGAGTCTCTTTGTGCCTGCCTCAAGTGAAGAGGTTCACTGAGCAAGCCCACGGCGAGGCAGGTAGAAAAACTCTGTGTGGGCTCATTCCTTTCAAGTTGTGCGTTTGTGAGGGCTTTTTGTTCTGTGGCACACAGAAGGGTGTCTTATTGCACGTGATGGATGCCTCTACATTTTGTATCTTACAATATTGTTTTTGCCAAGGCAGATCGAATCATAGCTTATCTTAGTCAGAACCGCCTCACTTGATCAGGCTAAATTCAGACTAGCCCCACATCCTTTTTCAAACAATGTAGTGCTTAACAATACAGTGCTTAATTTAGCTCAGTTGCTTATCTTGTCACCACATGTAAATATACAGGGTGCAAAACTGACTTGGTTGGTCAGAAATGATGATGACGATGACAGCAACAATAATGATGGTGACAATTGTTGTCTTGAAGGAGAGAGTTTCCCCAGTTTGATGTTTCATATGGGTTAGTTCAAATCTTAGTTTAGGCTTCAAAGGCATATCATAGCAGTTTCTTATTCTGCTAAAGGATTGTGCTTTGTTTTGATATTTTGTGTTAATAAGTATCTGGGAGTGAGGAAAAATAACTCCAGCACCATCCACTCAGATATCTCTGGAAGCTTACATATCATCCTACCCACCCTCAGTTTGCCCCATCATCCACTATATAGGGAATTTTGCTTGCAACTGCCAAGTGGAGAATCCAATGGTAACAGATTTTCTGGTCTAAACATGCAACGTGAGATGAACTTCCTCCAACCTTTGCTTTTTCTTCAGGAAATGCTGAGTCGAGCACACTCAGTCAGGATTTGTGACCCCTCCTCTTCATTCTTCTTCCCCATCTGCAGAAACGTGGAAGAACATTCGCAGTTTGCAGGAAAGTGTGAGGAGCACAGGCTGTTGTTAGATACCTGCTGAGTCCTGAAATGATCAAGCAATAATATCATTGGTATTGGAGAAATATGGGGTGGGATGCAAAGAATAATTGTGCGAATATATACCATGCTTCCTATTTTCTGTCTCTAACAAATTTGCATCTATAATGCAAACTTTAATTAGGGATGCATTGCCATTCTAGACTGGAAGGCTGAATCTGTACATATGAATCATTCTAGACTAGAAGGCTGAATTTGTACATATGATGTACAAATCATATGTACAAATCCCTGTAAATCGTGTTTGCCAAGGACAAGTTGCTAGAAAGCAAAGGGGATGATATTTGAGGGTTTGAACAGATGTATGGCATCTTCAGTGCCTTGCATACAAAAGAAATAACATGTGTTACACATATTAGAAAAGGGCATGGACATATTGATACTTTTGACGGGCAGTGGGGAAAGATGATGATGAATAATTGCTGTCAAGATACCTCTTGAACAGTGTGGCTATGCCAAATGCGATTGTGTATGAACTGGGTTCTCCCCACTTTCTGCTGTTATTATATATGTCTTCTGCTGTACATTGTGTATGAATCAATTAACTTGAAACAAAAATACCACAATGGGTTTCATGATTTCCACTCTCTTTGGCTTCTTGGCAGGAAAGGGGTTAACCACCAGGAACCTGGCCTTAAAAGAAAGAAACGCTGCTGCCATTCTTTCTGAATGCAGGGAGGAGTGTGCAAGGGGAGTCTTTGTGCTACTAGTTAACAGCTGTCTGCTCTTCCCGGTAGGCGTTTTTGCAAATCCATAACCATCTTTAAAGCAGCCGCAGGTCTGACAATTATGCATGGATTTGTAAATCGTTTTTTTCTGTTTAATGTTCCAGAGTAATCCTGCGTGTCTTTGTGTGAACAAAATATATACTCCTTCCTTCCCCTAGTTGGAGAACAAGGAACAGCCATATCCACCAATTTCAGGTAAAGAAAAGTGATAACTGTGCTTCAGCTGAGTTTTGCACTGGCTGTGCTCTGTGTGTGTGTGTGTAAAAACTCTTTCGACTTTTCTGTCTTTTGCTAATTCATTATGCACTATCCACTTCCATTGGAGATAAAATGCAAGGAAAGGGCTTTGACTTCAGCTGTTTTGGAAGCCTTCTTGAGATGGAGGGATTGATAATATTTGTTATGCTTACTCACATACCTATTCATTGCAGGCTGAGAATTAAAAGTCTGGAAAGAATTGGAATTATGAGCCAACACTCTGTTTCTGCACACAGAATTCTGGTGGCAAATATTTTTGTAAGAGGGAATGAGATAAACATGAGCCATAAAAGGGAGGCACAGAAATAATAGAAGGAATCGGGATCCAATCCAGCTCCCTTGTCCTTTGCCCAGAGGTAAGCATCATAGGATTCAATGGGATTTATCTCTGAGTAGATATGTGTGACTAAATTAATGAAGCACATCTAACCCTGCAGTAAATCAAAGTTAAATTGAAAAGTGATTAATGATGTCAAAACCATGACTTAATAACTTAATGTAATAATTTCACATGATTATAATTATATAAGCTAATACAGTGGTGACCGATCATAACCATCTGCTGCATATGCTACTTATGGTAGAATAAATACTAGAATTCAATTACATATGACATTATGCTTGTAACAGCCCAAACAAAACACAAGCAAAAGTATTGTGGCATTACAAAGACTAATGCATTTATTTCAGTGTGAGCTTTTGTGGATTACAATGCATTTCCACAAAAATCAGTCTGCAACTCACAAAGCTCACACTCTGAAATACAATCGTTAGTTTTGAAAGGGCCACAATATTGCATGTGTTTGTTTTCGTTGCTGTCAGAACAGACTTATATGGATATCTTGGTGACAACTCATCATGATTGTGGATTTTTTTCAGTCTTGTTAACTACAGTAGATGCAAGTTGTTAAAAATGGTGGATTATAGATTAAATGTAACAAATACAGTATAAAGCTACTTGGATACCAAATGGCTACTACGTTCCTGCTCCTTTTAAGAAGCAAGTGTTCCCTGTACTACTGTGACTTCTAATTTACCACTCAAAATTTATGCCAGATCAATCTTTTGGGCCACATGAAAAATTGCATTTTCCAATTATTGTACCTTCTCTTTCCACTCTTCAGAGAGGACAACTGTGGACAGATAATCACCATTCCTTTTAAAGCGATACCTGTGGTTCGGGACAATGTACATATTCAGGGTATTCCACAGATATGCAGAAATGTAACAAAAATGCATTTTAAGAAAAATAATTAGCAGCAAATTCCGGTGCATGTTCTTTTGGAACTAAATCCCAGTGCACGTATTTAGGGTTGGAATGCTAAACTCACACAACTAAGCTCAGTCAGAGTTATGCCAAGCAGCAGATGTGTGTGTGGATTGCTACGCAATTGTAATAACTAAATTAAAACATGCAATTAAGGATGTTCACAGTAAGTAGGGCAGTTAAAAATAAATGCCCCGTTCAACTAATTTAAAAGAAGGGGAGGGGTGTACTGTTTTGTTTCTACAACAGTGGTGCCAGATTTTTTAAAAAAAATCTGTTTATATACTATTCATTTTACCAGGTTTACTTACATTAAACCACAGCTCTCTTGAGACCTTGGGGGACAATTTAAAGTGCTCAGTCATTGTTTGTACTACTGTACAGGAAGGGATCGGTCCTTGCTCTCTTCAGGGACTCTTTCATTCTTCCACAAACTCCTGAGGTGGGGGTGGGGGTGGGGAGGTTGACCCCTAGACAACCTAGCTGAAAATACCTTTCTCCTTCCAGCACGCTCCTATCCAAAAGGCCTTGAGCATATGCTGTTTGGAGGCCATGTAGTCCAGCAGTGACATTAACACACCACAGTAGGCACTCTCAGGTGGAGAATGCTTCTGCTTTGGCGAAAGGACTTCTGCCAGTCTCAGTCCGCTGAGGCATTTCTGCTGATGGCCATGTTGGAGGTCTTTCTGCTTTTCCACTGGGTGAGGAGAACAGACTCCCTTTGCTCACCCACGACTTTTTTCAAAAATTGTTGGATCCGACGATTCCCAGGCCTTACAATTGATCTGGAGCATTCGCAGAGGCGAGGAGCCCGAGTCCTCAAACTATACACAGAATCGACAGGACAACAGTGTAGTCGGACCTGTTGCCTCCTGAAAAACGGTAAGGCTTTGTTTCCTTCCTCTGTAATAATACGTAAATAAAATCGAAATAGACAATTCTAAAATCAGAACATTCACTATTTTATTGCCTACCCCCCCCCCACACACACACTGCCATCAAGATGTGACATGCATGCGTCAAATCTACTTTCCAGTCTTCTTGTCACATGCCAGAAGAGGGATAGGGAAGATGCAGCCTTCTAGAGGTTGTTAATTTGCAGCTCAGCTCATCCCTGACCATATGCAATACTGGCTGTGGCTTTGGAGATGTGAGATCTAATAATGGCAGACCTTGCTACTTAATCCCTGTTCTGGAGTAACTGAAACGGAACCCAATTTATCAATCAACTATGGAGATGTAAAGCAGGGGCTAGAGAGGTTCAAGGAGCTCTGATTTTTGAGAGACGCGCAATTAGCTTATCCTCTTCTGAGCATCAGAGGGAAGCACTGCTTCATACCACTCCACTTCCCTCTTGTTGGCCCTCTGACCCCGCTTGCAGGTTAGTCCAGCATTTTGTGCCCACTCCATATTGAGTTGTGGGATGTGGGGAAGGGACCTCTTGTCTTCTTAATTCAGAAGGATTTTTCGCAACGCCACCTTTCCCTCTTGAAGCAGCAGTGGCAAGAGACATCTCTGCAGCTAGCGGATGTGACTGTTGAGTGTATTTGCCCCTTTAATCCATGTCCAGATTCCTTTTCCAAGCCTTCCCTTTCAGACTTTGTTGTTTAGCTGTGCACACTAAGACCACCAAACCCGCTTGTGCTTTCTTCATACAAGATGAAGTGCTATTGACTGCATCAGGAGTACTCAGAGGATGAGTCTGCTATTATAATACTGGATAAAACTAGCAGCAGTTGTAGAAGAGGAAAGAGGGCATGAGTACTCTGGATTTTCTGAATTATGAGGGGGCTCTATGCCTTTTTCTAAGGAAGAACATCCCATCTTGCCTTTAGCACCACCATTATGTCTCTGTTGCTCAAATTGAGGGCAATCTCCAGATGTATTTCATGCATGGCTTACTCCTGTATTAGGGCTAGGTTCTTACCTTTACGTATATAATCACACAAGATCTTCCCTGAAGGTCCTGAGGCTCCTGTTGAATCTCTTTCATGAGGCAGGTGAGTCCATTAGACAGGGACGATTTTACCAGCAGCGGTGGATTTTGGAAATTAAGTATATCCCCCACCACCACCTTGGGCTCCACAAGTTTCCCCCAAATAACAGAGTTTTTAGGGGACCTTTGGCCTTTGTTAGGCAGGGAAGGCACATCAGAATTTTCTTTTCAAAAACTCACTATAGCATATGATGTCATTAGCCTTCTGTAGTGTAGTTTCACAAGCTGTTGGGGATTTGTTTGTTTTGGGGTTTGTTTGTTTTTTACTACATATTACGTGGAGAAATGGCGTTGGAGTTGAGGGAGACTCACAAAGGGCAAATCATCTGTTCTGTGATAATCCTATATTTTGCCTAATTAGCTGCTTATTACGGGACCACGTTTCCAAGGAATGTTTAGTAGGGTTTGCATGTTCCAGAGGAAAAGTGCATTAGTTGCAATAAAAACACTTCATACTTCCCAGACATACTAGATGCAACTTGTGAAATGTTGTCAGTATTTGTCATAAAAACTTTCCTCCTATACCTAATCGGCTTGCATGTTGCATTTTTTCTAAGTGATCCACCACCACCCCTTTTTTTTAATCAAAAGGACTAAGACACCTCCGTGTGATTATGTAGGCCTGTGATCCTATTGCTGTGGGAAAAAATGGATGTAGTTGGAAGACTTTTTCCCACAGCAATAGTTCACTAACATTTGGAACCAAACTTTCAAACAAAGGGCAGTTCTGTGTTATCACGTGCTTCTCAGACTCGGAAGCAAGATACATGCTGGTAAAATAAAGGGAATTATTGAAATCAGAGCTAATGGAGTAAGATCTTCCATTGCATAAGCCCCAAATTGGCACAACAAAACTCATGTTTAGATATCCTGATAGTTACCAATTCCAACCGCCCTGCTCAATGAAAAAATACAAATCAATGAATATCTGCTGGATGATTGTCCAAATTTCTCTTGAATGCCTCACCTTGGAGCAGATTACCTCTTTCAGCGTATATATACTTGTCACATGCAAATATTGTATAAATGAAAGATAATGGACACATGAATAAAGTGTAATATTTACATACAAAGTAGCCAACTAGTAAACCTATTCAGAGCTTCAGTTACCAATCACCTTTATTCCAAATGTTTACTGTATATTAAATGTTCATTACATTTTTAAGTATCTCATTTTTATTATGTTATGAGATTTAACCAAAAGCTCATCCTGTTGACAAGCTCTTCCAAGGATACTGTATCACTGTGCAAAGGGATTAGATTAGAACCACTCCTTTTAGACCAGCTCAAAGCTTTTCTTCATTCCCTGTTTTTAGTTTCCTGTAACTTGGCAGTTTTCTTCTACGAAACCAACCACTGGAACCTTAACTGCTTGCATGTTTATTGTCCGGCACTGGAGAGCTGTGTAGTGAAGCCTACCATCAACACTGTGTTATATAACATCACACCAGGTAAGGCATTTTCAAGAGAAGTTTGTGTGCTGCATGCAAATGTGTGTAAAAGCAACAACACCCCATTATGGTTTTTTTTAAAAAAAATTCAAGGACAATTTAGAAGGTAGAAATCTGGAGTACATGTGGGGGAGATGTCTTCACCATTTGTCTGCCCAACCATACTACACACACAATAATTTCTGAATAGCTCTTCTCTAAATTCTTTCACTTGTGCTGCTATCATTTAAAAAGTGTGGTCCAGGGGGACCAGACCTCCCATACATTTGCTCACTATGATGCATCTTTGGGTCCACAAAAGCACCAAAGAATTTGCAACATGTCCCCCCCCCCCCCGCTGTACTGGGATATTACAGGAAGTACAGTCAGAGTCACTTAAAAGCCCAACTGAGGTGTTGTATATGTAGGTATGAAAGAAGGTGAATGCACTACCCCTAACACCCCTCGTCACTTGGTTCAGCTGAAAAATAAGAGAAGCCTTCAGGGAGTTTGCATGACTCTATGCCAGGCATGTCCAAACTTTGGGCCTCCAGATGTTTTGGACCACAACTCCCAGTCTTTTGCCATTGGCAATCTAAGCTTAGAATTCTGGGAAATGTGGTCCAAAACATCAGGAGGGCTGAAGTCTGGACATGCCTGCTCTACGCTAATTTTCCCAGGCTGTGGTTCACTTGGAGTACCTCCACACATAAAAGACATTCAGCATTTTGCATGCAAGTACTATACAGTAAAGCACAATTCTCTTTTCTAAACCACATCCTTGAGCGCCCTGGTTGCAGGCCCATAACCCAAGGTTGGGTTTTTTGTTTTGTTTTTTGGAACAACCTCTCAGGTGGATTGGTTATGTCCCCAACCTCCTGATGTTAAGACACAATTAGATCCTCTGCTGGACTTGAGGGAGGCAAAGCAAAGATGCCACTTTTTGAGTCAAGATTTAAACAGAGTATGAGTTTTCTGCTTGAATGTATAACAGACATTTGTGTTTCAATCACATTTTCATTGTGCTGGCATTTTGTTTGATGCCCTCAGCAATGTTTTAGACCCACAGCAATGCCAGCCAACTAAGACAAGTACTGTAGAACATCCTGACTGGATGAATTGTAAGTATAACACAAAGTGCAGCTAGAAAGGTGTATTTGGGAACAGCACTGACATTAAGCCAACCAATTCTGTTTGAATTCTGCTTTAACAGGGGTTGATCCAGATGTCCTTGTTTTTGAGAAGCTCTCTTTTAAAGATATGAATACCAGATCCTCTTTTAATAAATGGGAAAAGCATGAAAGCACAAGAACTGATGATTCAGAAAAATGCCAGAATGCAGCCACAAATTCAAGGCCCCATTCCCATGAGACCTCATCTTTCACAATGGTACAAGAGCTGACAACGAACAGCACAGCGACAAGTCCTCCAGATCAGTCTACACAACAGACTGCATCCACAACATATTCAAGACCTACAGTAGCATTACTGAAGGGCCATTTTACAGACATTATTTCAGAAAGGAACCATTCAACAGCCATCTTTGACAATGCAACATTTTCTACTCCAGCATTCACCACGATCAAGAAATTGTCACATGCACCCAGCCCAGCCCATCTAAACAACAGCAAACACCTGAATGAAACCAAAGGTTATAGTGGAAGGAACTACAGTTCTGATGACCAAGGCCAGACACCAGCTTGGAAGGGGGAAGAAAGGTGGAGCTGGTTGTTTCTGGTGGGACTTGGTTCTTCAGTCACCTTCATTTGCTGTTGCGTTGTTCTATTTGCAAGAGGATGCCAGCAAAAGAGGAGGGGTCGCTATGGACCGAGGCAGGGAGGAGTGTCAGCATGCAGGCAAAAGTAGCTTTTAACTGCAAACATTCCAAAAGGAAAGAAAAATTGAACAATTTGCATTTCAAATAGGTAGATGGAGTGGAGTGACAAATGGGGAAGAAATGAAAATGTAGTTTTGGATGTATAGAAAAAGCAAGCAACTTGTTGCAGGGATTGGAATGCCATTAAACTGTATCATAAGACCTAATATTTTAGCCTTCTGTACTTTGTTTTGATAGGGTTATGTTGTCCCACATTATATGGGACCTTAAGAGATGTGTTGTAACTACTACAAATTTTAGCATGAATATTTGCATTAAGGGGTCATGCAAAAATGAATCTATCCTTAGGACATGTTCAAATACAGTTCTCATGTTCAACAATCCCTAGCACCATTTTTTAAAACAAACATCTGAACACTTCATATCCTATTGCAGCTCTCCAGAGACAGAGGTTGTAAGAAATCAAAAACCACCTAGAAAATTAATGTTCTAGGAAGGGTCAGAACCAAAGATTTAGCCACCCAACCACGAGACAAAAGATTACAACCAGAAAAGGCCCACCAAAATATTTAGCAATTTTGGTACAAGGTTATCAAATGTCAACTATTTGTTTATGACATTCAGGGCTGGTGATGTGATGAAAGCCACACTGCAACTATCCCTTGGGTCTTGTAGTCAAGGAGCAATGTGATCCCCTCTGATTCATCACTACCTCACTATGTTTCACAGCTTACATCCAGTGGTTAAGCATGCCAGCAGCCTTGCTCAGCATTGGCATGCAGCTGGACCCTTGATCCCCTCAATTTCCTTGTAGCTTTAACAACTCACTAAATCCTCCCAGATGAGTAACAAGGTGCAATAGTATATAAGTTCAATGTCAAACTTCTCATTCAAATGTTCAGAGCAGGATTAAGCTGAGTACATAAGGGAAAAAAGCATGGCAGTCCTGTCTCTCTCTCATTGCTTTCCAACTGAGGAAGTTAATGGGAGAAAGGCTGTTACACTTCCTTTCCCCCATGTTCTGTCAGAATAGTTCATATCCAAAAGGATGTATTGGTGGAGTGCTATAGCCAGTGTGGTAGGCATTGAACATCCAAAGCTTACAGTATTCTAAGATAGCGTCCAACAATGACTTTTGACTCTCAGTTTGCCCGTTAGCCATCACTTGCAGTAGAACTTCTAGGTATGCAAAAAGACAAGTATACTTAAATGTAAAAATGCATTTCTCAAAATATCTTTTACTTGCACCCTCTCAAAAGGAAATGTTAGTCTGAGGAATTTCACTCTGGACATTGCCCTATATAAGTATCTCTTACCTGGTTCTTTCCAAAATGTGCACCTAAATCCTCTTTTCTCTACAGTGGAACCTTGACTTGCGTCATTAATCCGTTCCAGAGGTCTAGACTTAAGTCAAACATGACTTAAGTCAAACGAACTTTTCCCATAGAAAGTAATAGGAAAGTGGATTAATCCGTTCCAGATGATGAAAAAGACCCCCCAAAACAGCAATTTAACACAAATTTGACTGGGATAGGAGATTCCTTCCGGGGATGTAAATGAAAGGTCTCTTCAAAGAGAGGAGGCGGCAATGGAATTATAGTCCACAAGTTATATGCCTCCACTTTTTAATGTTCATAGCAACAATGTCTAACATTTAAGTTTTACTGATTTTTAACCTGACGTTCCAAGTTCTGAACAACTCTATGCTTACCATTAGAGTCCCACAACTGTACAGCTCCCCAGCTAAAATGCTTCCATTGTGGACCAGACTTCTGCAGCCAGGTTTTTTACAAGACTGAGCCGACTGTCTAACCAGCGAGGCCAGCCCCGAGCTCCCGGCCCTTCTTCTCCTCTGGTGGCAATGGCAGCTTCAGCGAGGCCGAGGACCAGCTCCAGGTGCTCGGAGCTGGCCTCGCTGAAGCCGCCGCTGCCGCTGCTGGAGGAGAGGAAGAAGGCAGGAGCAGTTTGGAGACAGCAGCCACGATGCTGGGTTGTGGCTGCCGCCCGATTCCGGTGCCTTGCGCCGGGGCTCCGAGATGTAAGTCAAAGCCTGCGACTCGAGTCAAACAGGCCCCTTCTTGATGCAAGTCAAATATGATGCAAGTCAAGCAGCATGTAAGTCAAGGTTCCACTGTACTGTCATATTTTCTGTGTGGAGAGTAAGACCTCTGTAGAGATAACGGACATGTTCACGTGCAGGCTCCCTACAGGAATGAGATCATCCTTCCAGGACCACTGGTTGCATCGGGATCCTGTACACGAGCTAGAATGTTGACCATGATGCCTGAGAAGAGGGGAATAGACACTCTCCCGCTAATACGTTGGAGAAAAACAGGCAAGTAACACATGCTAAACAGCTCAGGGGGTTAGGCTTCTGGCTGGAGATGTTGGGAGTTTGATTCCCCACTGGGCCTTCCTGACAGGGGCTAGACTTAATCATCCATGGGGTCCCTTCCAACCTCGACCATTCTTGTTTCATCGGCAGAAATCCCTGACTTGAATAAAGGCTACCCACAAAATATACAACCACTAGAGAACATAAGGTTGGACCACTGCGCTCATGTTTGCTGGCCTTCTGGGGAAAGTTTTAAAAAATGTGGACGCAATGCAGCAAAGTCATTTGTTTAAGAAACGGGGGTACATAAAGCTTGTCAGGAAGATTAGAACCAATAGTATTGTAAAATTTATTATGTACCTCTTCATGTATATGCATTTCTGTACAGAACCATTCGTTTCTCTACAAGCCATCCAAGTTTAATAGTCTCTTGACAGCATTCTTATACTCTGCCATATTCTTCTCTGTCTCCCCTTCATTTCTCAGTGCCACCAAGGATTTTTTGTAACCCAGAACTACATCTGAGTCCAGAAGCTCCTGTCTGCTGACTTCCTGAGCTTTCTCAGCAGCCCTTATCTGAAGCAGTGTGTCCAAACAAGTCCTCTCAGAGGCGCTGTTCTCCCAGACATATTCCTCCATGTCAGCCTCAGTCTTCTCTTTTTCCCATTCTTCTGTTTTCTGCAAAGGAGAAAATGTTTTAGATAAAAATCTAAAGAGGTAGGTTAATACTACTGACATTACTTCATCATTTCAGGCACTGCCTTTCAAGCTTTTCCAAGGGAGTCTAGTACTCCTTGATAACTTAGCAACATGTTCCTCAATGTGGTAAGCAAGTTTTTTCAAGGGTAGAATTATCTCCAATATTAATCTTATTTGATGCAGTGATATGGGTATGTTGTATGGTGCATTCTTTATTTATGCACAGAGACAATCAACACCCCCAAACTCCAAGGCTGGTCAGTGCTGTAACTGCCTCTCAGAATTTAATCCACTGTACTTCAGCAAAAATGTTCTGCAAAAGATAAACTAATTTAGAGGTATCCCTGAAAGTAAAGGATAAATGCTAATGCTACGGGTACAGAGTTTTGTCTGTTCTGCTGATCACAACATCTCCTCATATTGTATATACTTATGCAGAGGATGACATAATATCAAGGCAAGTTCATATTAGGCTATCTAAACAAGTTTGTGAAGCATTTATTCTTTGCTATGTGGCAGAAACAGTTGGCAGTCAAGAAGACAGCACTAACTCTTCAACTATTTGCAGGTACCTCAATGAGGACACTTTCATTAGCTGACAATCCTATCTGAAAATGTATTTGATTAATCTTCTTTCAATCAACCAGTTAATAAAATATATGTAAGTTGAATTAAGGGTTTTTTTTTTAAACTATAAGCTATCTTATCCCAAAGTGCTGGTAACTAAAACTACCTCCCATGGAACTAAAGTCAGCAACCTTTCCCTGCCTATTTACAGCTTTATCTTAAACTCTTTTCAACTAGCATTAAAGATTTGGTTTATAACTCTTGTTAAGCTACATCACCTGGGACTCTGGTGAGTCTTCAGTGGGTAGCAAGCGTCAGAACTGGGGTACAGCAGAGTATCACTTTTCCTAAAGTACAACAGATATCTGAAGCAAACGGAAGAAGACTGTCGGACCTATGATAGATCTATTCTGGGCCATATTTTTACTCATTAATGCTTGAACACACTTGAATGTTATTCCTTATTTCAAAAATACAGCAGAACCAAAACATTCATAGAACAACTAGGAATAACCTTGCTTCCCATACAGTAACCCCCCGCCCATCGCGGGGGTTAGGGACCCACCCCACCCACGATGCATCAAAATCCGCGATATGTGGAAGCGGGTCGGGTGGAGCCTGGGGTCGCAATCGCGCGCCTGTCCGAGAAGTCTTGGGGCAGCACGTGCCGACGGTGGCAGGGGGATCTGACCTCCCATCGCCGCCCGCCCGCGCCGCCCGAGACTTCTTGTCCAGGGCCGTCTCCATTGAAATGCATTGCCAATGCATTTCAATTGAGAAATTTTCCCCATTGGAAAACATTGGTTCAATGCTTTCCAATGGGTAAAATTTCTCCATTGAAATCCATTGACTCAATGCAATTCAATGGAGATTGCGCCCGCGCCCCCCCCCCCCCGCACGGCCCCAAGGCTTCTCAGAGGAGCACGGGGGGCGGTGCAGAGCAACCCGCTGCCCCAAGGCTTTGCGGAGGAGCGCAGAGGGGCGCGCGGAGCGACCCTATCGCCCCCAGCCGCCCCCCGCGTGGCTCCGAGGCTTTGCGGAGGGGCAGTGAGAGTGACCCGATCACCCCTCGCCCCCCGCCGCTTTGCGGAGGGGCGGTGCGGAGCGACCCAATCCCCCCCTGCGCAGCTCCAATGCTTTGCGGAGGAGCGTGGAGGGGCGGCGCGGAGTGACCTGGTGGCCCCCCTCCGCCGCCACCCCCCCCTGCGGTGCAGGTACTGCGATCCCGGGATGTAGTGGGACCGCAGTACCTGAACCGCGAAATGGCGGGGGGTGACTGTACTCCTAGCTGACTAAGCCTTTAGTTGGTTATGAATTAAAGACTGCTGAAACCCTTCCTCTCACTGAGCACAGCAAATTGTGTTTGGAAGTTCAATCCTGGCAACTGAACATCTTTTCTTGCTAGATTGAAATGTTTTGCTACTCATCCGAGTAGCTTCTTCAGCAAATTGCTGTTTACATCAGTCTTATGTTGGTCTATAACTCCTGTGATCCCCAGCTGGCATAGGGCGCACAGGGGTTATGGCTTCCACACAAAGGTTTCTTATTAGCTTTAAGCCAGCAGAAAACTTCACAGAAAAAAAACAGTAATGAAACAACTACACAACAGCAGCTCTGCTGTCCTTCCATTTTTCATTAAGCATGTCACACTTCCAAACATGAAACTTTGTTTTGCCAGCAGGTGGCAGCAAACATGCACCAGGTATAGAATCCATACAATGATTCATCTCGGCAATTAACACTTTCTGAGTCTGGATGATAAACCCTTTACGTCCTTTCTCCTCTGGAGGTAAGAGCCAGGACTCCTTACTACAACCATCTGGTAAGAAAAGGTTACACCACATTAATTTGGTTGGCTCCTAAGCAAGTTGCTTTGATTACAAAGCAAGGTTGATATTTGTGCATGCAATGAAATACTTAGACTCGGAAGCTATGACGACAGACTTATTTCAACACAAGATGGTGATACAGACGTGGAGAATTTAGTGGCAGAATGCTCAGGGTTAAAATGCCTTTCAACTAAAAAAGTTCACTGGAGGGTGCTACTCACTTGATAGATCGTGGAGTCAAAATGGAACCAGCCCTAAGTAGATCGCCCTGCACTGCTTGGAGAATATGCATAATGGAAATGTGACCAAGTCAAAAAAAGTCTGTCTTGTCAGAAATCAGTGTTACAGGATCAGGGGAGTCACACTTGATGCGCCTAAAGTATCCTTTGCCAGGAAGGATTCTTGCAAGGTACAAGAGGTGATTTGATGCACCTTTGAAAAAGAAGGGCTCCCTCTGCCCAAAAGGTGCTCCATAAAATATGTTCTATAAAGGAAGAGATTGGTCCAGCTTTTAGCTGATGGCAAGTCTTCTCTCCTCTCCTTTTCTTATGACAGAAACGGATCACTAGACCAAATCCAAGTTGGTCTAGAGAATGAAACTGTCTTGTACATGAATCAGTGATGGAGGATGGGTGATCCCTCTTTCATGGATCACTTCTTGATGTGCGAAATATGGCATCATCGTACCGAACTCCTTCTGCAGGTTAGAAACCAAAGGCACTGCCCCATAAAGATCCCATTCCAATCTACAAAGGAAAATTTAGATGGTGGTATTCATGGATTTTTGTTCTCAACAGTAGTATTTTTTGCTGGGTAGTTACACAGACCTTAAGAAGAACACTGCTGGATGTGAATGAACAATATCTAGCACCTGTTTCTCAAATCCAGACCGATCAAACAAATGGTTACAAAATTATCAATGTGTGAAGAGAATGCAAGAGTTCTTAACTTGTTCGAATGCTATTTAAAACCTAGGCAAAATTGCTAAGTGAGGTCATTTGAAGGATTGAAAGAAGGCATCACCAGTATACTGATTACATCCAGTTGTTTCCCCTTTTTATCTAACTGAGATAAAGCAGTGGATAGAACTGCTGCCCGGAATCTCTAACAGACTAGATGGTGCCCCATTAACTGAAGCTCAGTCCTGACAAAACAGGTGGTTCAATTAGGCAACAAGGGACCCTAGGAACTTGTTTCCAGCTTGCTTTTGAAGAAACACCAGTTACTGTACAAGACCTGGTTTTCAGTTTATCATTAGTGGTTCGTTTAGACCTCCACGGTGGGTAACCAACAACCATCCACAACATGAACTACTTTCCACTACTTCCAATTAGTGCACGACACTAGCAAAGCCTGTTCTTGGAAACACTAGCTCCTCCTGCAGTTGTCTTTTCAGTCCTGAAGAAATCACATCATTGAGATGCATACAGGATTACGCGGAATAAAAACCACAACTGGTTCAAAATTCATCTGCCACGTTATTCAGAATCCTCAGTGGCCTGCCTGCCACAGCCCTGGGCACCTCCCGCTTCAGAAGAAAGATACATAGCTCCTTGAGACAAAGTCTTTTCTGTGTGGCACCAAGACTTTAGGACGCCCACCCAGCTACATTTGACAGTGACTACATTCTTAAGTTTTCTGTGCAAACTGGAATATGCTGTGTTCTCTCAAGACTTTGCTGCCTAATGATTAATGTTAAGAAATCAGTGGTTCTATCGGTTTCTATAAGCTTTAGCAGCAAATTCGGTTTGAGATTATATGTAAACTCAGACGGCTCCCTAGTTCCTTTATGTATGCTTTTAGATTGTTGGGGTGTTTTAGCATTTTAGTTTGCTTAAGTATATACAGATGAAAGTGGGATAAGTACCGGTACTTCAATATAATAATAATATCTCCTCTCAGCCTAATATCTCCTCTCATTGATGTATATGTTTTTAACTTGTTTTTATGTGAACCACCCAGAGTTCCCTCAGGGAAATGGGAGCAGTATAAACATGTAAAAATAAATAAATAAATAAATAAATAAATAAATAAATAAATAAATTGCTACAGTAGCATCGGAACACTCCTTTCATTTCTTATGCAACCGAAGCTGTTCCTGCCAAGAAGAAACTCATTCACCACCCCTACCTCATCCATAGTTAGCCACAGGAACTGCCGTTTCCATCTATAGAAGTGAGCAGGGTTCAGAGGCAACTGCAGGAATCTAAGATGACGGTGAAGCAGTGCAGAAAGCACAGAGTGGTATACAGAAATCAACTTTGCACAAAAGGATAGAAACACCAAGTATGGCCAAAGAGAAGCAATGGACAAAGGACCTTAGTGTGGCCAATCTTACCCTAACAAAGCTCTCATCTTTTCAAAACAGATTATTTTCAGTTATAGCCGCATCTAAGAAGAACATGGGGTGTGGTTGGGCAAGGGGACAAAATTGGTGGGAGAGTAATTAAAGCTAATGACCATCACATGTCATGCAACGTGTTATTTTTGGTGGGCTTCTTCAAATGACTTATGATTGTCTCCCAACCATGTAGAAAACTAGCTCATTTTGATCCCTCAGCAAGGCCAGTGACCACATATTTCAGAATTACTGGTATCAGGCTGGGAGGCTCCATTTAATCATGCTGTCCTGTTTCAAGAGTAATTAATCGTTACAATCAAGAGGGTCACATGTGGCCACATACACATATTGCCCCCACATCCTGTTTCAGATGTTTAAAATGTAGATTGCTTTAACCACTACCCCATGAACTGCAGCAATCCAGCTCAATGCCCGGGATTAAGTGTGGAGTCAAAGGTTCCCTGCATCTCAGCAAGCTTCTGCAGGAACACTGAGTAAGAGGAAGGGGTTAACCTCATCCTCACCAAAATGAAATGGATCAATACAGTTAAGATGGAACATAGTTAACAATCCCAAAGGTTTTGCCTGAAACTACTGGAATAAAATAAGTCCCTTCCTTCCAACTGAACACAAAGTGGACCACTGGGGTTGGGATGAACTTAAAACCTCTCTGCATCCTAGCAGTGCTACCGGGAAGAAAGGCTTTGACATTTACCTCCTCCCAGAGAAAGAAGGCCTGAAGGGAAGAATCTTCCTCCATCCACTCCCCCCATACTTATAAATCTTCTGAGAAACAAAGCAGAAGAACAGCACAATCCTCATACACTTGCGTCCTAGCAGAATTCAGCTCCCACTGTTTCAGGACATGAGAAACATGATGGTGCCTCTTCTTGCACATCTAACTTCTATGGATTCTTGGGTGGACATACAAGAAGACTGGTTTCCTATCAGAATCAAACTCCCAGTGTGTTACTGTTCAGCAGC
Source organism: Phrynocephalus versicolor (assembly GCA_023846285.1). Lineage (NCBI taxonomy): Eukaryota > Metazoa > Chordata > Lepidosauria > Squamata > Agamidae > Phrynocephalus > Phrynocephalus versicolor. The sequence goes on along the minus strand of JAHTLZ010000274.1, from coordinate 4,360,576 downwards.
TTGGAGGGACCTAATTTCCCCTGAGACAAGGAGGATGTATACTAAGGGTGACTCGCCTCACATGCCTTATGTGGCATAGACTGTGGGGTAGGGGGACAGTGGAAAGGAATACTTTGGCCCGCCCTGCCCCAGGCAGACTTGCTCCCTATTTCTAAGCTTTGAGAGAGGCCATAGAACATATAGCTGCCTAGATGCCCTAAGCACATCCTATCTTGCCTGATTTCGGAAGCTAAGTAGGGTCGGCTATGGTTTGGTTAGTACTTGAACGGGAGACCACCAGGAAATACCAGGTGCTGTAGACGCCTGGAGTAATATCTGGCAAACCACTCCAGTATTCCTGCCAAGAAAACTCCATGGACATGGAGTCATGAAGAGTCGGTCATGACTGTAACAAAACCACACACACACACACACACAACATCTGATCAGAGATCTCTGGTGCCTTGTCCAGTTTGACCACAACTTACCCCAAAGCATACAGTTAGCTTCACAACTAATCAAGTATTTGAACCCTGACCTTTGTGTTCCTCATCAGCACTCTATGCCACTACACATCTGCTCTCCACTTATACTCTTCTAGCCTATTTTGTTGCTATGCTGTAAAGGTCCTTAACAAAAGGAGATTTCCTCCCACATGTTTTTAGGTCAAGAATTAAGAATAACACATGCTTAAAGTTGCAAAAAATGTATGGAAGTGTCTTGTTTCTGAAGGATCACCTCTGATCATGGAAAAAAAAACCACACACCAATGTGTTGTAGCAGGGCATGAATTTTTCATTGAAATCAAAGACAATTACAACTGATGAGGTCATTAAGTATTCATGTGGAAGTTGAAAGGTAATAAAAGGGCATGGGACTTGTGTGTATTCAATACACAGCAAGCACTCACACAAGAAATATCATATGGCTGAGTGTTCCATCACTAAGTAACGCTAGAGCCAAGGACAGATGTGCTCATCTGGAATTAATGACCCTAAGTGCTGAGCTACCTGCACTTAGAATCAGTGTATAAGAACATAAGAAGAGACATGCTGGATCAGCCCAAGGGCCCATCCAGTCCAGTTTCCTGAATCTCACAGTGGCCCTGCCAAATGCCTTCGGGAGCACACGAGACTAGATCTCTGTCTCCCGATACTGCTCCCCTGCATCTGGCCTCTGAAGTACCCTGTTTTTATGCCTGAAGATGAATGGCTACATTAGACACCTCTGCACCAGCAGTTTGGGGGGGGGGATGTCACTTTTAATATTGTACATTTTCAAATAAAAAACAGGCAGTAATTTCTATGCTTGCAAGCAAATACGCATGAATTAAGAAGACCCTATCTGGACCGAGTGCAGCTGAAAAAATTCTCTTCCACAGTAAGGCCTTCCATGCTTTTTACAGAGATCACTAGTACTAGGCCTTTCAGGAGCAGGTTCAATAAAGGCAGGCAAGCTTCTCCTAGAACTCTAAATGGTTTTTCCCTTTCTTGCCATTAGAACACAGAGGGGTTCTCAGGATGTGTCCTAAACTTGATTCATAGCAAAGGTGTGTGTGGGGGGGGGCGCTGAGCATCCTTGGTGGCAGAAACAAGACTGGAGACTTTTATTTTACTTTTGGGAAGAATAACCAACTCCAACTATTATTATTAATCACAGAAGATCTGTTGAAGCAATGAGGCTCATATAAAAGTGACTGTGCAGGTTCTGTTTATTTGACAATCTAGTTGAGATGAACAATTGGATTTACTCCTTTATGACCAGACTGCACTACGTCAACTGCTCCTCAAATTCCTGATGTGTAGATACTTTTTGTTTCCATTCAACAGGAAAGTCCTAAAGTATCCAATCTGAGATCTCGAAAACAAACCTATTATGTTAAATCTGATCCCCAGGTTTGTTGGCTACAGAATTTTACGAAGACTTTTTACCAGGCATCCCATACTACCAGATTTTTATTGTTCTGTTTATGAAAAGCAAAAAATACCCTAGCCTTCATCTATTTGGGTTTGTTTGGGCCCTTCACTGTCCCTCTTTTTCAAACAATGCAAATAAACTACTAATTGGTTGGAATCCTGTTGGAGCCACGAGTGGCAGGGGCAATTTTCCAGTTTCAAATCATTCCCTCCCCCTAGCACCCAAAGGCTTTCTAGGATGAAGGGTTGACAAAGGGGGAGGGTTGGGAAGCTTTTAATTTCCCATACATCTGTGTTTTGGCCACAACTGAGGGCATCACTGGATATTTGTGGAGTAACAACCGGATTCCAGGCAATTCACGCACAAGATTTAAGGAAACTTATGCAACAGAAATCAAGGATGGATGTCACAATGATCACACAACAATTCTTACCCATGATTCATGAAATAAAACTGTAAGAAGGTACATAGCATAGTCATAGTTTTGTTTCTTTAAAGGACATCTGAAAGAAAACAAAAATAAAATTAAGGTATATACTCTAATATTTAACATTTAAACCTTTCAATTACTTTAAAGAACAGAAATGAATATACCAAATTAATAATTTGGAGAACTCTATCATTTTAGGCTGGTTCACAAAGAAGCTTCCCTAAAGTTTCACCTTTAAATTTTCACATCTTATTTATAGAATCATGAAGTTGGAAAGGGGCTACAATTCCATCAAGTCTAATCCCCTGCTCCATGCACTCAAGTTCAGTTACCTACATACTATTTTTCCATAGCAAGCCTTGCCTAAAGCACCTGCCTATATGCATTGCTTATCAAATTATGATATTGCTGTATCAAAATATCCTGTGTTAAGGTAGGATAAGAGAGACAAAATTCATTTTACATAATATTAATAAGTGGAAGTAAAACAAAAACAATGCTTTTTTACTCAAATATATTTGCATTTTGTACTAAGACAACAGGCAAATGAGCACTAACTAGACCATTCATCATTTTCACCATATCAGAGTTCTGAGTCCTCATGACTTAACGTCTTTGCATTACAGCACAAGTTGCAGAGAATGGCTAGAAACAGACATTCGTAGCTAAGATCTTAACTACCCACATTAGACAATTTTCTCATGTTACGGTACCTGTCTGTTGTAATGGTAAGGATATCTGTGCCCTTGCAGTACCGCTCTCCTACAAGTTTAATGAGCTTCTTCTTTGCATGGTCATCCAAGTTAAGGCTTGAAAGTTTAACCTGGGGAAAAATCAATCACTCAGCAAGTTCAACAGCACATTTAAAGCCCAGAACACAAATGCACACCTTAAATTCAAAGACTGGTTAAAGATTTATTCCAGTAATTGTTCAAGCAATCATATTGTGCAACACCAGGTGCACCTTTTGACTCTGTTTTTGGGCATTGCCACACATGACAGTAGTTCAGAGTGAGGGTAGGAGGTTGAATCCCTTCTGACTTCTATATTGAAGCGGGATGGACAACTGTTCCTTGTCTCTCCCCCCCCCCCACATGTTGCAGGGTTGCAACTCCTAGCAGTCCCAGCACAGCACAACCCAAAGGGACACTGGGAGTTGTGGTCCAGCAACATCTGGACGGGAAGAGCTGCCCAGCCCAAAGAAGAATAGAAAACATTCAAATGTATCACAAAAATACACAGAACAAGGGAGAACTCTTACCTTAAATTTAACTCTTAGCCTCAACGATAGTAAGCTCATTAAATCAGTGAACCATTACATCAACATTAATGTATGTTCTACTGATTCAATGAGCTTACTCTAGCTGATACTAACAAATGGACTTAGCCCCTTATTTTAGGAGGTTTAAAGACTTTCTAAAGATAGTGTTCAGCAAAAATTCTTCTTACAAAATATGTATTTTGTTAAATAATATCACATGCACTCCAGATGAAAAGAGTGACAAAACTAGAAATACTTGGGATATAAAGACATAACATATTGTTATTTCTAGTGTTACTAATTCACTAAACTATAGATAACTCTCAAGACCTGTTAATAAACTACTAATATAACATGTAACAGATGGCTATTAGTTTATCTGTATTTCCAATATTTACATGTTTGATAATTTGAATAATGAATAATGAATAATATGTCAGTAAGAGCGAAAGAAAATTGTTGCAAAGTATACTGGAGATGGAATATAACACCTGTGAAGTATAATAAATAAATATCCCCCAATATGTTGGAGGTGTAAAGGAAAAAAGGACATATTTGCATATGCGGTGGTTGTGTGAAATTTGAAAGAAATGGAAATTGATTTTAAGGAAATTCAAGAAATAATAGGGGAAAAGGCCTCAAATGTCCCCAGAAGAAGAATTGTTAAATATGATCGTGAATACACAATTGAGGAAAGAGAAGGTGGAGTTGGTAATAATAATGGTAACAGTGGCAAGGATAATTTTAGCTAAAAATCTGAAATCAGTCAATCAATAACATTGGAGGAATGGTATAGGGGGTTATTGTATGTGGCTATTAATGAAAAAATGACTTGCAAAACTAACATTAGGAAGGGACTGAAAAAAATCTTATCATTTTAAAATCAATATGGGATAAACTGTTGGTACATGCATTTCAAAAAGGTAAAGGGTATACACTCAATGTATTTCAGGAGAGAAATGAAAAGATCGCTATTTTAAGGATTCTAAGCATGGATTAAGTCCTGGGTGGGAGGTGGGTAATCACAGTTCTGATGATGATTTCTGCAATTTGGTACTGTGCATTGCATAGCATCCTAGTAATGAGATACTTGGCTCTAGGCACTAAATGGGAAAAGGTCATTGAAGACTCTTAAGGGAAGAACTATATTTATGCAATGAAAAGTTAAAGAGGGAAAGTCTCAGGAAGAAATCTAAGAGGCTTTTACAAAGTTATTAAAACAAGTGCTAGGCATGAAACCCTAAAAAGAATGAACAAAGACTGAGCACAAGTCTGGGATATAAAATAGATTGGAGCTATTCAAAGGCGCAAATCCTCTTGCACAGGTATGAAAATGGGATGATTTGGGGAAGCAAATTGTTCCAGGTTAAGAAATCACCACAGACATTATCAGCTGCACACTGAGTCATACAAATCGGTATGCAACTGATAATGTCTATGGTGATTTCTTGCCTAGGGGAAATCTGGTCCCTTCCCCCAAAGTTATACCATTTGTGCCACACCAATGCAAGTATATAAGATGTGGGCCAATGTGAGAACGGTCTTTGAGAATGAGATTAAGAGCCTGATGAAATATGACAAATTCCACTGCTTTTGTATTTTAAGAACTATGTTACCATTCACAGTGCAATTTCTAAATTTTCTATTTAGAAATCTATGTGATTTACACTTGGGGGATTTGGGTGGTGCTGTAGGTTAAACTGCTGAGCTGTTGACTTTCCCAATCAAAAGGTTGGCTGTTCAAGTCTGCATGACGGGGTGAGCTCCTGCTGCTTGCCCCAGCTCCTGCCAACCAAACAGCCTGAAAGCACACAAAATTGAGAGTAGATAAATAGGTACCACTTTGGTGTGAAAGTAATGGAGTTTTGTGTGCTTGCACATTTAAACATAGCAGCCACTTGACCATGGAAATATGTCTACAGACAAACACCAACTATTTGATTTATAAACAAAGATGAGCACAAGCCCCTAGTGTCAGAAACAACTCAACTTAATTGTCTGGGAAAACCTTTACTTTTTTAAGTACAGTAGAGAAGGGAAACTCTATGTGATGCAATCCAAGAGCTGTACTCCCTTTTATAAGACCATTGGGGCTGTATAGCAGCAGTGTAGCTCAAACAAATGTGTGACCAGATTTATCTCTCACCTACATGGATGTTTCCTCATCAGGCATACAAAGTACAATTCTCAATTCTAGGCTGGTTTACTCAAGACTGGAATCCAGTTCATGAACATCAGGATGCAAAACACAGTTTGGTTCCACACAAACAATTTGTTTACATATTTTCACCAGTCAGTTTATTTAGTAAAAATATAGCCTGCCCTATATCACAAGTTCATATACAGGCTACATAGCCATATAAGATAATTTAAATGAGACATCTCAGAAGTAGTTTACCGTTCCTCCTCCCTGTGGCTTCAGAGGCATTCTACACAATAAAAGGCAACAGAATTTTAGATAAAACCGCTGTGTATGGTTGGGAAAACCATCACGTTGAATCCTTTTTTGAATAAGATGCTCCCTGGAAGTGTTATATGAAAGATTATTTTATGCAGAGAATACCTTGTTTATCTTAATTTTTATTGTAATATTAAGGAAGCTGATGTTGATATTATTTTATCATGATGTTTTTTTACTGCGTTCCTTTTGTGGCATTTTGATATAATGTTATATATTTATTTTATATTAATTGTGGTCTCATATTTATGTTTGTTTAGGGTGTCATTTATTGTTTTATGAATGCTGCAAGCTGCCCAGAGTAGCCTTCAGCCAGATGGGCAGGATATTAATATAAAAATAAATAAAATAAAATATATTTAGGGATCAATGACAAATGTGGCCCACTGCCCTTGCAGCTGAAGGGCTGTTGTACAAAGTTTTACCTTGTTTGGCTCTGCAAACCATAATAAAGTTTGCAGAGCCAAACTCACAATACAACTTTATTATGGTTACCTTGGTTTGTTCTGCAGGTCTGCCACAGAAAATAATTGGAAAGCTTCAGGTAGCTCAAAACACGCCTTTGTTTCACTAACCAGCAGTGTTCCATACTCCCTCAAGCATTTAACTTTTTTTTCTAATTTCTTACTTAATTTATTGTATAACTTATGATAACAAACTACCATATTTATTATGTGAGGGCCCACTCAATATTACTATGGCATTTAAAGATAGTACTATACAGTACTATACAGTATATGACAAAATCAAATGGCAAGCATGACAGCTCCAGTGATGGTGATAACTTTTTACCTAACTCAGTAGCAGTAAGAAAGGCAAAGAGACCATCCTGTTCTATCTCCATGGCATCCACATGGCTTTTGATCAGCTAGGGTAGTAGTTTCAACAGACCCTAACTGTGCTGAACCCTTATCATTTGCCGTAGTGGAGATGGAGTGCTGAGAACACAGGTCCAACGTCTTGGAAGCATATCTTACCATTGAATGTACAAAGCTAGCAGGAAGAATTTGTGATCAATGTGCTTTGGGGAGAAAATATAACTCAGATCAACTCAGAACACATTGATTACAATTCCGGGTGTAGGTTTGACCAAGGTGACCACTAGTCCCCTTTCTTTGGACCCCACTACTTTTTCTTGCAAATCTAACAGCGCTCCTGACCCGATCTATTGAATTAAAGCAACTACCATACTGATAATTCTTCAGTTTTCTTTGTTGGACGAGGTTATTCCACATAGCTTACTGAGGAAATCCAGCTTCAGGCCAATATGAAAAACTGCCGTGATATCAATCTGGTTGTAGATTTCTCAGATCAAATATCAATTATCTACATTTTTTAAGCTCGCTGGATAACCCAGTAGTGTAACTGGTGAGGGCGCTGGAAGTTGGGAGTTCAATATCCATTATGCCTCCTGTGAGTAGAGCTAGTCTGTGTGGCCTTGAGCAAGCAGCACAGTCCCAAGTTGCTCCCACAAGAAGGGAAGGGTAAATTACTTCTCAGTCTCCTTTACCTGGAAAGCCCTGGAAAGGGTTGCCTTAAGTCAGAATTGACTTAATGGCACATGATTATTTATTATTACATTCTTTCTTTGACATGGTTCATCAGGAGACTGAGAGAAGAAATGCGTACCTGTGGGCTATTCTAGATCTCTTAAAAGTTTGAAGGAGTCTGTGTGGTTGCAGGTGCTGCATTTCAAACACTGAGGGGACACCAGGTTTCCCACCTGTCTTACATGGTCTAGGTCCCCTACAGACAGTCATTGTCAGTGCCCTGTGTGGGCCGAGAGGCCTCCCTCAACCCCCTGAAAGGGAGACAACATGAGAATCATAGGAGGTCTTGGTAGAACAGATGGGAGAAAAGGTGGTGGAGACTGAGAAGAAAATAAAAAAGGAAGAGACAGAAGATGGAGGCAGGAAGAGAATTCTTTCTCAGGAGTAGTGACAATCAGTGAGACTGGTTCAGACCATAAAGAAACCTACGGAGAAGCCACAGAGGACCTGATGTTCTATGCTGAGGGGCTTTGAGTACCATCTGGATGAAGATCCTTGATGAAGCATCTTAGTAGAGGTAGTGATAGCTAAAGGCGAAGGGGTAGTGCTCCCATATTTGCACTGCCAGACTCCCCATATCAACCACTGATGCAGGAACCCAACAAATGCCACTTCCCCAACCCAGACTCTGCTTTGAATCTATTTCCAGATACATAAAGGGACATATTCCCCACTATGAATCTCTTCCCAAGGTGCCCTTCTCCAAGTGTCCTCACTGTTTAAAACATTACATATGGGGCACCCTAGGATAATGCTCCTTCAGCAGTAGCACCAAGGCTCCTGATTTTCTTCCTAGGAGAAAATGTATCATACTCACTCTCTGTTGGTTTTCAGAACCCATCCTCATAAAATTGCAATTTTTAAATAGATTTTTTGGAAAATTTTGATTTTTTTTGTCTCTGACTCCTCCAGATCACTCCATACCACACCATCTTTTTCTCAGTTGCTGCGCCACGAGGAGCCTCGTGGCGCAGTGGTTAAATGCCTGTACTGCAGGTAAAACTGTGCTCACGACCTGGGTTCAATCCCCGGTAGCAGGCTCAAGGTTCACTCAGCATTCCATCCTTCCGAGGTCGGTAAAATGAGTACCCAGCTTGCTGGGGGGGCAATGTGTAGCCTGCACACTGTAATTAAGAAATTGTAAACCGCCCAGAGACCACTTGTAGTGGTATGGGGCGGTATATAAGCAGAACACTTTAATGAACTAATTTATTAGCTGAAAGTTTTATATACACTTTAAAAGCCAACATTATAATTTAGCCATTAGCCACTTTACAGTACTCTTTCAACCTTGAGCTATCAATTTTATGGAAATAAATAGTACAAACATTTGTAAGGGCAGGACATGTCCAGAACAGATGACATGTACCCACATTTGCTCAGGTCACCATGACCACAAAGAGCTATCAAACCAACAGGTGGTAAACTGAGCCATACCACATGACTTGAATCAAGGCTCACATAAAGAAATGGACCTCTATACAAAACACTCCCCATACATAAAACACTGGGATGCCAGGGAGAAAGATAAATTAGATGTGCAATATGGTTCCTTCCGGCATGCAGAAACTTTCTTCCGTTTGGAAGAACTTGGTCTTTTCCTTCTACTTTTTAGAACGGCAGATCCAAATACTGTAGTTTTATCAGTTCACTGAGAAATATGATGTAGTCCCCATTCAAGACAGTCTCAATGCCATCCATTATCTTTTTTTACCTTCAAGCCCTCTCTGCCCAACCCTCATTGCAGATTATGTTGGCAGAGGATTAATAGAACACCACCACAAGACAGGATTATCAATCACGTCTGATCCGATCATTAGTGCTAGGAACGGCCATATGGCTGGCTGTTGCATGTTTAATAATCAACACTCAGGCCATCTTATGCACAACCTACTTCAAAAGACCCATCTGGGAGGAAAAGGCACAAACACAACTCAATCAAGCAGCAGAGGTGGCTAGCTGAGGACTGCAGAGCAGGACTTTGCTCCCTCTCCTACCACAGAGATATAAGGCAACACAGCTCCCAGAGTTGTTGTAAAAATTATCATTAAAAATTAAGGTAACATGCCTTGAATAAAAATCACTATGTAAGTGCCGAGATTGCCTTTTTAAGGGAAAAAAAATCCATGTTTCTGAAATTCATTCATACTAATTCTTCCCTTCTCTTACTGGCTCCAGTCTCTCCTTTAGATCTTAAGCTTTCTGGTCACCTTTTCACCTTATACAGAAAAAGTATTTTTAAAATTGATGTTGTATTAGGGATGAAAAGAATATTTTTAAAATGCCTTGGTTTAGGCAGTTTAGATTGGTTTTTGATGTGATGAGACACATTGACAAGGAATTTTCAAAATCCGTGAAATTCCTTGTATCAAGAAGTAAAGAGTGAGATAAAGGCCACTTGATTTTTTAAATTTATTTACTGTAACTCAAGTGTCCTTCCCCTTTTGTGAATCAAAGCAAGCAAAAAACATTTGTGACTGTTAAGAAAGAAACAAATTACCCAGGTAGTGCTTCTATTACTTAAAAGAAAGCAGTAGCCGTTCTTGTCTGCCGTTATTAGTTCTTCTGCCGAGTTTTGTGTATTGTCTCTTGAAGCTTACTTACTCGTAAAGTCACCACTCTTGCTTTGGCATTTCGAATGGATGGGCCGGCTGAAACGTAGTCTACTGTGTCAGTTTCAATGGGAAAATGCTGCGAACATTTCTCATCATCATCCAGGGCAGCCGGCCATTCTGTGCAGAAGTCTGAAGAGTGAATAAGTACAGTAAAATCACAGCGAGCTTTTTAGTAAGAGCAACTGCTAGTCAGGATAAGCTGGCCAACAAACTGTCTCTTGATTTTAATGCCACCCCTTTCCACATAGTTAAAAAGAAATCTACTAGGTTAATATGCCAATTGTGCAAATGCATAGGAGCAGGTTGAAAAGTAACTTGCGTAGTAAAGGGAGTGGAGAGTATACCCCTACAAATTCATCCTGTTTACCCTATATACCTTTACCATGTATTCCTTTGCAGATCCATTTCTGGGGAAGTAGCCAAAATCCTTTCAACTTCCAGATGATATTGGACTGAAACATCTACCTTTCTTTACATAATGCTCTAGCTAGGGCTTTGGGGGTTGCAGACTGACAACAACTACATGGCCCCAAGTGGATGACCCCAGCTGTATAACATGAATCCTCTTCCTAAATCTTTTCCCCATCCTCAACCATATTGGGTCCACAAAGGGAAAACATGGGCTCCGTACCACTGCATGATCTGCCAATGGCTGTACACATGAAACTAGCAGATCCAAGAACATGAGCTAAGAAATTAACTTTGTAGTTGAAACACACAATTATCTTTAGAGAACCAATAACATGAAGAACCTCTTGATTTAATTAATTCAACTCCTTACAAGGTTGGCAGGGCTGCACATTTAACTTCCATGCCCAACTGTTGCTCACCAAGGAAGAATACAGTATTCTGTCCTTCCTGTCCAATTTAATTGCTAAATGCCTGCCTAAATGGAAGGTCCTCTTCACCAGACCTCAGAAGAACATTGAGAAGGAGAACAACCTGAGCTCCCCAGGAAGGAGATTCCATATCTAGGAAGCAGCCCCTGAATAGACCTCCTTTCCTTCCTCACTAGGTTTCTTAGTAAGGAAGCATTTAGGATCAAGAGAGGGGTCTTCTCCAAAGAGCTTAAAACATGGACCAGCTCAAATAGGGAGACAGGGTGTCTCAGACAGTCTCCAAGTTTCATCGGGCTCTTCAGGTCACTACCAGCACCTAGACTGGAGCCAGAAGCAAATCTTCAATCAATAAAGCTGTTTAGCAGAGTAATTAGTCGTTAGACTGAAACATTTTGAATCAGTAGAAGTTTCCAAAATAAAGGTAGTGCCATGTACAGTACATTGCAGTACATCAGGCAGCATGCAATCAAGACCTGTATCATTGTAGTCAGATTAAACATCTCAAGGAACAGACAGTGTAAGTACACTAACTTTAACTGTGGAAATGGATTCCCAGACAGCACTGAAATCTGACCATTCAGGCTTAGAGATGAATGCAGGAACATGCCCAGGCTGCAAACCCAATTTGTGGTGGGTAGGTCTGTAAACCCATCTAATAGAAAATAAGTGAAATCCCTATTTTTATCTGCCTTTTGACTGACCAAGAGGCCCTATGTTTTCTCTGAGGTAAATTTTCATTTGTTCATCCCCATACAGTTCATTACTGGCATCAGATATTGGTTGAGGTCTGAAACAAAGGCCTTTGAATTAGATGGAAGACAGCAAGAGTTGGGTGTTATCATCATACTGGTGATATGGAACCCAAAAACATAAAAAACTGTTCCTGCAGTTCCATGTGTATGGTGAATAACATGGGGTACAGAACTGAACTCTGAAAAATTTCTACAAGGCAATGGGCAGTGTCCTGAACTCTATTCCCCCAGCACCACCTTCCAAGTTCTCACCTCCAGGAAGAATCGGAGCCACTGAAAAACAGTGCCTTCAAGTCCCATCCCAGAGACACAGCTCCAAAGCGTACCAAAGTTGATGGTAATGAAAGCTGCCAAGAGGTCCAGCAGAACCATCAGAGATGCACTCAGCATCCGTATCAAAGCAATAAGAGACCAAAGCAACAAGGGAGCCAAATGCTCCCTGTAAGTGGCTGCAATCAACACTATGGCTGTAGTATTCTGGAGTAGCTGAAGATGCAAAGCATAACATTCCTAAAAATTCCCATCCTTAATTTGCTTCTTCAACAGAATCCAATGTTGAGAGGAAGCAAAATAGTTTGCCCGTACTAGCTTTTTCTCACGCTTTCTTAGTCATTGTTATCACTGAAACAAAAACCTGAAGCTTACCCTTAAGAACAGCACAGTGCTTCTTGATGGCAGCTGGTGTCAGATGCAAGAAATTGGGGATCTGAAAAATTACATCTCATTAGCATTGCCTATATAATGCAGAATATCCAAATGATGAGAAAAGATTAAATCTGTACTGTAAAGCCACCTTACAAGCCGGTAGCTGTCCACAAAAAGAAGTTTCTTGGGCACCCAGATGCCATATGGACATAGTGCTAAAACTAATTTAGCCTCTCTTACTTCTGCTTACTTGACCCCAACAGCATCATTATAACAATACAGTAACAGAGGCAGAGCTCACTGGAGAGCAATGGAATGTGAGGATGCTACATTAGTCCCACTATTCAAGTTAAGAAAGGCTAAAGTCAGACTCCATGTCAAGCAAGCACAAAGAAAGCTGAAACAAGGTTTGCGACAAACTAAACAGCTACCATTAACAGTGCTGGTGACTGGTCCCAATTAAGAAAACACAGTGAGAAATTATCAAAGCTGCTTGCTTAGCTCCAAAGGGCACTGTGAATACTATCAGTGTTACACAGCTTCATAGCCATCATAGGTCTATCTTCAAGAATCTTGGGATTTATAGTTATTTTAAAGACACACATCTCTACAAAGATCTGCTGAACAGCACGCGAGAAATATAGCATTAACTTCTTGGAATAGACTACAGGTTAGTGATCAAATTCATTACTATAGGCTTACAATTTTTCTTGCAAGTATGAAGACTACTAGTTTGTTCTAGGGCCATGGTCTTGAGGACTTTTAAACACTTCTAAGTGAGTTTCTTTAATATACAGTACAGACAAACTACTCATTCTAATCTCATACTTCTGAAAGACCTAGATATCATACCTTATCAAATTGGTTACCTATAGCTTATTGAATGTCTTTCAGTTAACAAAATGAAAGCTTACCTTTACAAGTTCCAGATTGCCTTGTTTTGGTAGAGGTAAGCCTTTTTTCAGTGGGTAGCCCATCCGAACAGGGAGGGGCACAGCAGAAGGCTTAAAAGCAGCAGCGGCAGGGTACACACTTGTCCAGTCTTGATCTGGCTCCATTTTCTCAGCCCTAGGAACCAGAGGCTAATAAAAGTTTTAAACAAAAATAAAAATTTAACTGATGTAACATATCACCCTCTGCACTTTTTTTTTGGTACAGTACAAAGTTTGATTGTGTGATATTGCTTTCAAAATGGGAGCCATATTAGTTTGTCTCTACAACAACAAAAGCACAAGTATTATGATACTTTTGGTCAAAACAATGTATGTGGGTGGGTTTTCATGGATTACAACACCCCTTTTCAGAAACAGAATGCAATACCTGGACCACAGGTTTATATCCAGTATTAGACATGGGCACGACTTGACGAAATTCTCGTTTCCGTTTCCGTTACTCGTTTCCATTACGCAATGGAAACGGTAACAGCAATTACTCCCCCAGAACTCGAACTGACAAAAGAAAAATTGGGTCTGATTTGTCATTGTCTTTCCTGGCATCGCAGCAATCGCATGATGCCAAGCGGCACAGAAAAAAAGTTTTAAAAATTAAAAAAAAAACCGATTCCCGGCCAAAAAAGCAGGCGAAAATATGCCTGCCTGAGGGCACCTACCAGAGGGGTGCTTTCGGGGGGGGGTCCCCACACCAGCATTCCCCCCCCTCCTGTCCTGGGCTGCTGGTACGAAGCTGGGAGGGGGCATCCTCGGCGTCTCCATTTGCCATGCGGTGCGGGGGGATCCAAAATGGCGACCACAATATTTTTTTTGAAATCGTGGTCCAAAAACCCACCAAAGCACCACAGAAACATCTCCATTGATTTTATTTTATTTTTATTTTTTTACACCTGCGCACGCGCAATGATGGGCTGGCCATGGGACAGGACCATGCAAATTTTTGGAGCCATTCCACCAATCGCATGGCCAGGTTTTGCTGAGACTTCTGGATGTGCCAGAGAGGGCATTAAAAGCCCACCAACCCTAATCCTAATCCTAATCCTAACCCTAACGCCAGTACACTGTGTTCTTAGTGGGCCAGAGGCACCCAGAGGTACAGCCCACTAACCCACCCTAACCTTAACCGTTACCCTAAGCCTAGCCCTTACCCCCTAACCCCATGTTCTGGGAACTGGAAGTCAAGTCGCGTTAAATCGTGGCGGTAACGACAAACGACAAGACGAAATGACAAATTTTTGAAAAAATTCGCGAAAAACGGAAACGAGCCGAAACGGACCCGTCCCGAAAAACGACAACTCGAAAAAAAAATTTCCTGGTCGTGCCCATCTCTATCCAGTATACGTGACTGTGGATGACAGTGGGATCAAGTGAAATGATAATACCATACTAATACCATGTAATGAAATTCCAGGCTACTAGCAGTTCATTTCTTATTGTAAACATATTATCCACTTGGTCCTATCCTCACTTTGCACTCCACGTACACTGCAGCATGGATAGCTTTTAAAAAAATGGATTCCAGTGGTATATACAGAATTTGACAGGGCAATATATTCATACAACTGATACATTTATTTGAAGCTTCTGCACTGGTTTATTTGGCTTCAGCCAAAGCTATCTAAGCTACGATATAAATGTTGCCACTCCATACCCTGCTTAGGATATAAACAATTAGGTACAGTGGTACCATGTATAATGGAATTATACATGGCAAATGAAATTATGTTAAGCAAATTTTCCTTTATACAAATTTCCCATAGGAATGCATTGAAAACAGAGTAATCCCTAATCATGACCATTTTTATGCTGTACGGATTTGCTCCGTAGGCGATTCTGTTAAGCAAATTTCTCCAATCTCCAGAATTTTTTATGTTGTACAGATTTTATGTTATACAAACTGTTTGTTATACGTGGGTCCATTGTACTCTGAGAAGAGAAACCAGTGCTGAAAATTGGCAGATAGCATACTGTTGTAGTTTTGAAGCCACAACTTTACAGATTCAAGGATGTTTCAAGAGAATCTAACCACTAATTATTCCCATCCTACCCTTCAAACAACCTAGGAAATTGTAAGCTTCGTCTTTGTTGCTGAAAGTCTAGCTCTTCTACGACATGCAACTCTCAGGCTTCCTTATACGGGAGTGTGATGCCTGGTTATGTTTAAATGTATGACCTGCTATGTACATAATGGGAGGCAGTGAATGAAGAGACTGGAGTATTGGTATGAGTAGTTCTTTTGCAATTGTTTACTGTCATTTAAGAAAGATGAAATACAAAATCTCAGAAATTAATGGAACAGGGAAATGGATTGTGTTATTTTGCCTTATCTAACTACTGGAAGACTGCACCCAGGAATGCATCTGAGATATAAATAGACTGTATGTCACGATTCATCCCAACAGAAGGTCACGTTTAGAACATACTGGACACTGCAACATCTTTTTAGGAAGGGTCTGAGCAAATCATTTAAATGCTGAGGCTCTCATTCTTTGAATGCATTTCTCAGCCGTACACTATGGGCATGTCATTTTGGAGAACAAGTATTCCTCACATTTATTTTGTATCAGACCAGTCTTTGTTGATGCTTATGTACTTTTAAAGTATATATTTGCTTCTTGGAGATAAACCACTGGTCAGCCTGGCATGGACTCCCTGTCCTTAAAATTGGGGAAAGGCTTATTTTGCAACATTGGAAATACTGATGCCCACCACTAGTAATCCAGTGCATAGAAGACCTTACATTATCAACATATGAGTATATGACATACAGAAAGCAATTTTTCTTCTTTTTTTTCCTTTGCTTTTGCAATATTATAATGTTTTGCTTAGATGCATTTCTATTTCAGCCATTATTTGTTTTGGGTGTTTGTTTTTGAGTAATCAATAAAATTTAAAGATAAAATGGAGTAGCTCCGATTGGCTGAGAGAAACTAGAGTGGTGTGTTGGTGGGTTTCTGGAGCAATCTGGCATTGAAAGATCAGGATAAAGATGGTGGGTTTTTGTTTGTTTGTTTGTTTTATTTGGGGGAAGTTTGGGGGCCTGAGACGGTAGTTGAAGAGAGACTGATGGGTGGAGCGGAATCACTCTCCTTTGTGATTCTGTACTATCCACTCATTTTGAAGAAGCATTGCTCAGACATTGATAATTTGAGGTATCTTCTGTCATCAGGTCTGCTGTGACAAAAAATGTGGCAGCTTTTTTAGCCCAGTTGGTCAGAGCCCGCAGGCAGAGATGCATTGAGTTGCTAGTTTTGTAATTTATCATTATCTTTTTAAATTTGTATTGTAACTGTTCTGTTTTGTTCTTTTGCTGTATGCCAATAAAAGCTGATTGATTGATTGACTGACTGAAAAGAAATAAGAGCCAATGAAGGATTGCACTGAATTAATTTAAAGCCTAGAAATAAGCAATCTTCTTTTAATACTATTATTTTAATACAATAATTTGTTCTATTTAATTTGTTCTTATTTGTTCTATTCAAGCTGGGTCGTGCTAAGTTCAATATCTGAGGGCTAGCTATGTGGAGAGTCTTATAAGGGCCAGAGTGAAGGAGCAAATATATGCACATACAGTGGACCCTCATATAACAAATGGTTTGTATAACATAAAATCTGTACAACATAAACATTCTGGAGATAGGGGAAATTTGCTTAACAGAATCGTCTATGGAGCGAATCCATACCACATAAAAATGGTCACAATTCAGGATTACTCTGTTTTCCTATGGGAAATTTGTACAAAGGAAAATTCACTTAACATAATTTCATTTGGATCAAATTAATTCCTTTTATACTACTGTATATAGAAACAGCTAAAGGATGGTGGCAGTCAAGGTTCCTTCTAAGGCACTTGTGTATTTGCTCCCATCCGTGGAGAGCTCCTCTTCCCCTGCACACCCACAGCCACCATTCTGTACCGATCATAATAGAACTTGCCAGTGTGTGTGTGGGCATGGATGAAAATCACATGTGTGAGGACAAGAGCCCTGGCCAGCGGGGCTGAAAATTACAGGGAACACCGGTGGCAATAAAAGAGGAATGGAGAGAAGATTATGCTTAATAAAATGTTTATTCCTGTGATGATTTAAGGAGATATAACTGAATGGTCAAATGACAAAACAAATACAGGTTTGTTGTCAGTGTAAAAAAAAAAGTGGTGTGACAGGGAGCCACACAAATTATACACATTTGTCAACATCCTCTTAGGAAAAGCCATACAGATTAATGCAAGCACACTGGTTTTTCTCTTGCTGCCTCGTGTGTAACTAAGCACACACCACTCCCATCAAAGCCTGAGGAAGACTGACCAACCAGCAGCACAGGCAGCCTTGCTTGTGCCACTGCCTATTTATACTGTGCAGGTCTAGCACAGTAGAACCACTGGAACGCTTAGGTTGGCAATGTCAATATGCTGAAGTAAAATCAGACATTGCATGTAACCCACATATATCTTGAGCCTTTACCTCTCTCTGGTATCTTTCACGCCGTGAAGGTGCTCTTCCTTGAACTGATGTATCTGTAATGCAAAAATGTTTAGTAGAATAGTTATTTACAATGTCTTGATTTAACATTAGCGACCATTCATTTTACAAAACTATGTCAGGGGAATAGCCCCTAAAATCCCATTTTAAGCCAAAGACTTCAGAAGCTGCCTCATACCAAGCTAGCCCACCAGCCCACTGCACTAAGTGGCAACAGGTATTTCACATTGTTTCTGAATTCTACCTTGTGATGCTGGACAGTGAAGTGAGAATGTTCACCCACAAAGCATGTGTTCTGCTACTGAACTACAATCACTCCTTGCTGCTCCTTGACATAAGATTATTAGGACCCAACAGCATGAGACAAACACAGCAGTCAACAGTTGGGTACAGCCTACAACACAGCATCATACAGTACTACTAGCTGGTCAAACTCCAGATTCATTAACATTTGCAGTTATGGTTAGTCACGGGGGGGGGAGAGATACTAAAAAGTTGGAGTGAGTTTTCCCATTTGTAAATGGGGAAGATCTCATGTTGCTTATGCATAATTCTTAAGACATTATGTGCTGTCAAACAGTGTTTGACTCATTGTGGCCCTATGAATTAGTGAGTTCCAGAAGGTCCTGTCACTAACATCCCTACAGAGGGCTTGTAAATTCTCGCTGTTTTCCACTTTCCTCAGCATTACTGCCCTTCCCAATGAGTATGTCCTCTCATGATGGTGACTTCATTTTTGCTCCTGGGGCAATCTCAAGTTTGACTAACTTATTTGTGCTTCAGATCCTCTGTTGCATCTATAAAGGTCTTTTTCAACACAATAGTTCAAATGAACAACCAGCCCCCCCCCTCTCTCTCTCTCTCTCTCTCACACACACACACACACACAGTCCCGGTCAGTGTTCTTTACTGTTCACGTCTCACTCCGCTTCTGATTTCCTGGCTGCAGTCTTGGTTTGGACTAATGACTAAACTGAGGTGTAGAGTATTTAACAATTTCAATTTTTTTCACTGTCAATATTTAAGTGATGTATTTTTTCTGTAAACATTACTGTTGTTGTCATACTCAGTTGCAGTCATGCTTCTGCAACTTCTTTCACTTTCATCAGGAGTCATTTCATTCCTTTCTACCAAAAATACGAAGCCAGCTAAATTCATTAAGTTGTTGATATTTCTTCTGTGATTTTCACTTCTCCTTTATTTGAATCTAATCCAGTTTTCTGTATCACATATTTCACACAAAGATGGACAGAGAAATAAAATACAGTGGAACCTCGTATAACAAAAGGTTTTTATAACATAAAATCTGTACAACATAAAAAAATTCTGGAGATAGAGGAAATTTGCGTAACAGAATTGTCTATGGGGCAAATACGTACAACATAAAAATGGTCATGATTAGGGATTACTCTGTTTTCAATGCATTCCTGTGGGAAATTTGTATAAAGGAAACTTTGCTTAACATAATTTCATTTGGAATGAATTAATTCCTTTATACAAGGTACCACTGTACTCTTGATTGACACCTTTGTCTATAAGAAATCATTGAAGAAATATACAAAAACTACTGTTTTACTTCTATAGGGCCAATTTAAAGCATAACATAATTCCTATTCTACACACAATGCAACACGCTCTCCACTTGGGACTAGTTCCATGTTCTTTGTTTCTCCATTTCAAATTGCTCCCTTTCCTTGCAATTAACAAGAGCTTCTTGTCCAGAGTTTAGGATTCATGCAAGTGAGCACTGTAGAGAGATTGACCTCTGTGGGGCTTTCCTGTATGTACAGTAAACTGTGACAAATCTCACGTTCAGAAACCATTCTTAATATTAGGACCATCAACCTTGAATATGTAAAACAAAACTAGATATGAAAGAGTACCTTTCTTCCCCCAATAGCACTTGGACAAAAAATAGGACAAAAAATAGGCATCCTGATCATGGATAGCTGCAATTTTTAGATATTTACAATTTCACACACAAACTGGGATTAAAACTACATACAGTATTGTAATACCGCACCTTCTCACTTAACACCCTATGTGTTTAATGACCCATTCAGACTTGCAACCACCACCAGCAGCCAATGCCACCACCACCACTACCTAATTGCTGCCTCAGGAAGGACCTGCAGTTCCAGCCCACAGGGCCTGGGCCAAAGGATCCAGCCTATTTCTTCTTGCCAGCAGCTACCTTGTCAGCAGCTCAGAGGGGAGGAAGGACAATACAACACCCTCCCTTGTCTTCCTCCTCCTCCATTGCTTCCAAGGGATGGGTGTTGCTGCAAGCATCACAGTGCCTCTGCTGTGCAGGAAAATGACTTTAGCAGAGAGTTGGTCATCTCCATCTCTGTTTTTCCCTTCCTTTTGTTCTGCTGCTCCTGTGGCCTGCCTGGAAGGAGGGCAACAACACACCACAAGCCTTAAGTTCCTTACTTAACAACCAAGTAACTTAATGATCTTATTATAGGAATTGACTTTGTTGTAGGAACTGAACTGTGTTGTTAAATGAGGAGTGGCTGTATTAGCAGTACAGTACGTAGAAACACATCAGAATTAATTTATGGAAAATAAAGCTACTCTAATGATTTTAACATCATGGATAAATGGAAAACTCATGTTTTAAGATTGGTGTGGCCAGCCATGGCCCTCCAATGCACATAACGTCCACTGTTCCCATGTTTTTATGAAATCCAATTCAAATAATCCCTCAACTGGCTTGTTTGTATTCTCACAACGTGTGGAGGGCCACAATTCTCCACTCATATGTCAATATTTCTTCCCTTTTGTATTTCCCTTGTGAATGTAATTCTTGCCTGACAAGCCTCAGTTCTGCTTTGTTTCTGCAATTTCCTTACCTCCCTCTTTTGACTTTTATAAGCAGGAACCTATAAAGAGAAAACCCCTGAGCAACAGGCACCAGTGATGTGATCTAGAAGTTCTTTACCTGGTATATTATTTTTAAATGAGCCCAATAATTACTAAAAAATTAGCAACCAACGTAACAAACCTGTCCTTTCCCCCATCATATAAATTGTATGTGCTACAATTTCCAGTTTTGAAGCTTCTCAGCAATAAACTCTACCGCCTTTCTTTCTAAAGGTCAGTTAGTTGTGTTGAGCTGTGCATCTCTGTTTGGAAGTGCATCACAACCCAGTGACCACACTAGACAGACGTTTAAGGCTACAAAAACAAACCCATGGACACTACTGAAAAGCAATCGCAGTTCAGGTAACTTGGATTTTTAAGCCAGCCCTATTAAAGTAGTTGAGACTAATTATTTTACCCTTTGGGGGTGGGGGAGCTTAACGCCAAACCAGCATATATACAGGAGCGTGGCAAGGTCAACTCCATTTGTAATCAATCAGATATAGAAGGATCAGATATGCAACGAAATGGAAAGCAAGTCCCAGGAGATTCAGCGCCAGGACACTAGTACCAATACGCCGTTGAGCTCTATGGGGCTTACATGCAAACCAACCTCGCAGGATACGCGAAACTGCCCACTGCAGATGCAGAGCGGCGCTTCGCCCCCTACCTTTCGGTCGCTGAGTATTCACGCTCAAAGCGCTCGAGTAGAAAGCGACGTCCCCCCTGAAGGAGAAAAACGGCCGCCCCTGTCGTCCCTGCAGCCACCGCCGGACGGCCAAGGAGCTCCCACGCGCCACCGCCATGTTTGCGCGGCGCGGACCCGTGACGTCAGCGCCACGCACCCGTGACGTCAGCGCCCGCTCCCTGAGCAGGAGAAAAGGCTCGGCGAAAGGGCGGGCGAGCGGCGACCCAAGAGGGAAATTGCGCATGCGCACGGAGGCCTGGCTTCTCTGGCGGTTGAGACCGACGTTCCATTTTCACCTCACGGACCTAAATTGGCTCCCGTCATGGTGGTCGCCGGCTCCTTTCCTGTAGTTTTAAAAACAAGATGATGTGCACCAATAGGGTCCAGCCCAATAGATTTAATTATTTATCTTTATATTTATATCCCGCCGGATTTTCCTAAAAGGAACTCAAGGCGGTTAATATATAAAAAATCCCGTCATGCAGACCACGACAAAATTAAATCAGTTCCAAGGATAAAATGTAAGCAAACCAAACAATAGCCCTTAAAAAAAAAAGCTAACAATCAGAAAACGATACTAATGGAGGAAAGGCTGAGTGGGGAGGACGGGGAGATGGCGGGGTGGAAATCAGCATCCAGAATTTCAAAATAGGTCGCTGAATGTGCTTCAGGGTTATTGAATTGCACGAGGGGGCAAAAGAGGATTTTAATTTTATAAAGCTGGAGTATTTTGTCAGCCCGGTCATCAATTTACTTAGCTAAATACTAAGTGTGGCAGTGTCCTGAGGAGGATTGCTCCCGTACTGATAGGTTAACAACGATGTTACTTGTACAGTGGTACCTTGTATAAAGGAATTATTTCGTTCCAAATGAAATTATGTTAAGCAAATTTTCCTATATACAAATTTCCAATAGGAATGCATTGAAAATGGAGTACTATAATCCCTAATTGCAACCATTTCCTCAGTATTGTTCAACCTCCAGACTCAGTCTAGAGGATCTAAAAAATCCAAGCATTATGATTATGAAACGTCCCTTAAAACACTAAAGCTGTGTGAAGTTAGAACTTCTAAGTGAGGAGCTATCAACTTTCCGAAAACAAGTAAAAATGTTGTTACCTAACTGCTTCACAGTATGCAGTAATGTTAGTTACATGATGTCAAGTTCTACCTTTATGGGGATCTCCAGATTGTCAATGAAATACAAGACAAAATACAAATGCAATAGTAGGCAATACCTTGATAGATCACTTTAAAAATCATCATATGATACGTGAGCTTTTTGTGGACCAAGGCCACTTCGTCAGGCTTGTGCCAGTGCAAAGACCTTAAAATCCAAATGTTCTTGGCAAGCTGGATTTTGTCAGGCACATCTTTCTTAGATGTAAGACATTTCCCCAGAATGCCTTGTCATTAAGAGCTCTCCCCAACTCTTGCAAAATCAAGGCTATGGCTTCTTTTATGGATTCAGTCTCACATTGGGTCTTCCTCTTTTCCTGACAAATTTTTATTTATTTATTTATTTATTTATTTATTTATTTATTTATTTATTATTGGATTTGTACCCCGCCCATCTTCCCTAAGGAACTCTGGGCGGCTTACAAAGCTGATCATATCAGCAAATTCAGCTTATTCTAGCAGTTTTATGAGTTGGCAACATTTGAAATACCAAGATAGATACAACCTGGGATGGACAAAATGCAGCCCTGGGTATGGGGTCAAATTTTGCCTAGTTTAGTTATGCTGTCCAGGCCTCCCATAGTCCTTCTTGCTGACTGGCAATTCACATTTTATATAGGTATAGAGCTCAATAGCATGTGCTGTGTTGTTTAAAAACTAAGGGCGCTTTTACACGACCTCTAAAATCCATGCAAAGGGCTCCCAAATGCTGCAAAATTTAAACAAAGTACGACCACGCCTACCTAAGCGCGCCCCAGCGCACTTTAGAAGTACCTGGTCTCTGGAGGTAAAAAATCTTCCAATGCGGATTGTAAATCTGTGGACGCTCTGTTTGTTTGTTTTTGTCCCCGCCACCCCTTTAAGAGACAGGAATCCCTACGAGGCTGCTGGGACTGCTCAGACGGCAGACAGAGGTGAGCCTGCATTCTTTTCTCCCTTTTTTCTCCCTCCCCTCACGCAGACAGGAGCAATGGAGGTCAGAAGGGTGGGAACACAGGAAGAGGAACAACACCCATGGTCTCTGGTCCGAATTTAATTTGCCAGCGGATTTTAGAGGTTGTGTAAAAGCACCCTAAGAATTTTCAAAATGGGCTATGGACTTCCAGTTATCTCCAGGTTTTTGTGCTTGATCTCTGCAGTTTCTGGAGGATCCCAGGAATATAAAATTTACACACAGAGCCACTGAAATTACCCCAATGTAAGACTTTAGTCCTGAGTAGACCCATGATCACATGATATTTGTCTCTTTCTTACCCAGCCAAACAAAACAAAAATATGAAACGGAATCAATTCTGACGTAGAACAGAAGTCTACTGTGTTTCTGTGGTATGCATGTATGTACTTTTAATTTACAGAAAACTTTGGAAAAATATCATTTACTAATGCGATGCAACACTTTAAACAGCCTATTGACTTTGCAAGATACCAGCAAAGGAGAGCTGGGGGTCAGTAGAGGTTGGGATCAAAGAAAAGGGGATGGTCGGTTGACTTGCAGATCAAACCGCTGCCCATTGAAGGGAGGAGTGTGAACACTCGCACCAAAACAGTCCACAGTCTCCATGGAATCACCTAATCCAAAAAGAAGTGTTAAAATAGGCTGCAAATCAAACCACAGCAAAGCCTATGTAGCTGCAGCCTTAGGCAAGAAGACAACAAAGAAAACTTGGAATATAGAAGCAACCCCAGTCCCAAAGAAACTGGTTTGTGCAGAAGCCACATTTCCCCCTTTTATTTAGAAGAAGAATAGAATCCTTTACTGGCCAAGTGTGATTAAACACACCAGGAATTTGTCTTTGATAAATATGCTCTCAATATACATAAAGAGAAATATAGAAGAATCACGTGTTGAAGATATTATTAAAAAGATTAAATATTCAGGAAATTAATAGCAATTGGGATAAAGCTATCTTTATATCTTTTTGTCCTTTTGATGTCTGTAAGTCTCTCTGTCAACTAAAATTCCCAGAATATGAAATTATGAGATTTATAGTTCAAGAAATTGGGGAAAAAATCCCATCATTATCCAAGGTATGAACTTGAATTTTCACTGCACTGGCATCTACTGCATCATCAACATGTAAGACAATTAAAAAAAATTTTTTGAAGAATATTGTTACAAAAGACTGTTCTAAAATGTAATTTCCTGGACCACAGTCTGCCTCCTCAAGAGGATATCTAGTGTTGGGCTGCAATACATTGCCCAGTATTGTGCTTTTCGGATAACGTTATAAAATCCTTTTTTGGAAAAAAAAAAGATTAAATAGCTTCAAGTCCCTCAAAAACTGAATAACTGTTTCACATTGCAATACCCCAGGCCTGCCCAACAGGTAGACCAGGGGCTACCAGTAGCCCGTGAAGGGTTCAAAAGTAGCCCGCCAACCACCAATAAAAATGTGAGGGGATAAGTTCTTCACCTCTAGCTCCCCCAACCCAATGACTACCACTGCCCCAGAAAAGCTCTGGGTCTGACAGCCCACTGTCTCAGCCAAGTGGAGCAGTTCAAGGGCCATGGCACAGTCCCCTGGTCTCCCTACCGTCCAGATGATTGTCATGCCACTGTCTCGTGACCAATTGAGTTGTTGGTGCAGAGCAGAGGAAGGGGAGTGGAGGGGACAGCGAGGGGCGGGCTCATAGGCATGCCCACCTCCTTTGCGTGGTGATGTCCCCCTCTTCTCTCCCCCTGGAGAATTCCTTCCTCCCATCCTCCTCCTTCCACCCCCACAGCTGCCTCACAGAGACTGTGACCTGCCACTTCTCCTGCTCCCCTTCTGAGCCATTCCCTCCTCCTTGCACAGCCGTGGCGATGTGATTGCCCCGCTGCTGGCTTGGCCCATCCCAGCTGCACAGCGAACATGGCAGAGGTGAGTGAGAGCTATGGGTGGCAGCAGCAGTGGCAATGAAGGGTCTCGAAGGGAGAAGGGGGGAAACAGGAGGAGAAGTAGAGTCAAGTCAGGCCCCGGGCGGGTTGGGAGGAAAAGTGCACTTTTTTAAAAAAAGTCCTCCAGCAGCCTGGGCAAGCAGAAGGGGTGATCTGCACAAGCATGTGCGTGCCTCTCTTGCAACCGTGCATACCGGCTCGAGTGGGTGTAAGGAAAGCATGTGCATGATCAGCCTTACCATAGGAATGCATTGAAATATGTTCCCTCAAAGGATTAATTGATTTTCGATGCATTCCTATGGGAATTCGCTGCTCTACTTACAATTTTTTTTACTTATGAGCATATGCTCGGAACAGATAAAATTCATAAGTTGAGGTTTTAGTGTAGTAGCCCTCAGGCACTTTCGCCTGGAAAAAGTAGACCTTGGCCTGTTAAGTTGGACAGCCCTGGTCTATGGAATTCCCTTCCAGAAGAAGTGGTGACAGCTGTCAGCCTTGACAGCTTTAAGAAAGGATTAGACAAGTTCATGGAGAACAAGGGTATCAATGGCAATCATTATGGATGCCTAAGGACAACTTCTGGGTTGGAGAGATAGGCAGGATATCTCTCAATGCCATTTGCAGGGAATCGTAAGCAGGTTAAGACATCTGCTTGAGAATACCCTGAAGCAAGTGGTGAGCTGCAGTGTGAGACAGAATGCTGGACTGGATGGGCTGTGGCCTGTTCCAGCAAGGCTGTTCTTATGTTCTTATGAGCCTGTTTCAGACCAGGGTGACAAGAGGTCAAAGTGAGCTATAAAATGGCGGACTCGCAACCTGCTTTCTTCAGACTGACAATGCCGTTTGTATGAGCAGCAAAATGTTTCAATCTCTCAAGAAAAAGAAGGCCAGTTGCCATGACTCAATTTCCAGTGCCTTTTCTTGTGCCTTTTGCTTACAGTACTTTTCAATACATGTCTCCTTACAGCTGACCCACCGCTGGTTCCAGTCGTCAGAGGGAGGACTCTTCATCACCCTTTCTTCGCTGGTCCTTTTCCCCTGTGTTCAACAATACATAGCAGGAGATCAGTTGCAATGCCATGCAATTCAGTGGGAAAAGAAAGGCATAAAACAAACACAAACAAAAATCCCCACTATGACCTCTCTAATAATAACTTGAAATATTCTAGCAAAGTAAATTAAGTAATTCTATCACCCCTCTGTGATAGATGTAAACCATGGCTCCAGATTGCTACCTGAGAGGGAGAATGTCCCTGAAGGCCTCTTGAAAAAAGCCATTTTAAATAAATCCTTAAAATAAAAGCCACCTGCTCCTTAGTCAGAGCCTCCATCTCCATTCTTGACATGGCCACTTGCAACAAGGCCTGGGAGGAAGATACAGATAGTAGATCTTTGGTAGAGATGCTCTGTCAGAGATGTGGATAGATGTTCAACTATTTCCAGAGGTCCCATACGTGGGCAAAGAAGGAAAGGCAGTTGCAGATCATAATCATCAGATGTTAGGTAGGCAACACTCTACGGTCACATGAGGTTTAATGCAGCTCTTTGACAGTCTTCATGAAAAAGAGCCAATCTGCTACAATGGGTCAAAGAATGAAGAACCCCACTCTTTCTATTGACATTTTTAAAAGACACAGAAGGATTTAAGTGCCTGTTAAACAAACTATCCAAAGATGAGAGAAAGAAATCAGCCTTTGGGGCATTACAGATTCAAAGGTTCCATTGGCTCTGAGGTCAGAGGATTCTAAACAGATGCTCCAGGAGGCAGTTGGTGATTCCAACTGACTCCTGTTGAAAGTAGATATTCTCAGCACCTTGAGTGAATGGAAGGAGCTTTTGGGAGAAAGCTGTGAGGACAAGAGAAGATCTACATTCAAGATAGGAAGAGCCAGAGAAAAGTCAAAATAGTTATTCCGTGTATGTGATCTGGGCAATTATTTTGCCCCAAATGTCCTGTAATTATTTTGCTCCAGGTGTCCTGTAACTTCAAAGGCTAGATACAGGTGAGTGATATCAGGACGCAGATATCTAGTCTTGTGTGCTACCAGAGGCATTTGGTGGGGCCACTGTGAGATAAAGGAAATTGGACTAGATGGGCCCTTGGCCTGTTCCAGAGTGGCTCTTTTTGTGTTCTTAATGTGGATCTCTCTGTTGCTTCTGGCCCTGGAGGGAGAGTTATAACTTCCTTGCTGAAGTTTAAGTCTCAGCATCTCTTCTTCAAAAAAAGATATTACTACTAAAGACATTGTCAGCCAAAGACAGTATCAGGCAATGATAGGATCTTTTGGAGGTCCAAATTCGTACCACAACCAAAAGCCAGAGGCAGCTTGATTGTACAGAACAACAGTATTGGCTAAATTTATTTAAAATATCTTACTATACCTTTCTCCTTAAAAGGACCCAAGGCTGCTTAACATCCTTGAAGCACAATGTTTAAAGTTGAAAAAAATTAGCATATGATAGTGGGTTACAAGAACAGTGGGTATAAAGAGGAGGCATCCATCATTTAAAGACAAAATGCATGCGAAAACAATAAGTATGCAAAGAGATGGCAAACACTAGTAGTACTAAAGACTTGGTCAGAGCAGTAACGCATAACAATCCATTTAAAGGTTATGCAGGTAGTCAGACATGTGGACTGAGGGACAGCCACTGGAGCTGCTGTAACTAGGGTGGGGGTGGGGGTATATGATCTCTGTAACCAGCCGAAGTCAGCAATCTGGATGCTGCATTGTCAGATCTGCAGTTTCCTAATGCTTTCCCTTGTAAGCCACACATACAACGAGCTACAGTAATCCAGCCACATGGTAACAAAGGTATGCATGACAGTGCCCGGATCAGATCTCTTCAGGAATTGACATCATTGGTTTCTGTACCTAGTTTAAATTGTGCAAATGCTCTTCTGGCCATCACCAAAACCTGGTCACCCAGGATCAGAGATTAATCCAGGAGTGCTCCCAAGTTGTGCACCTTTGTTTTCAGGATACGGGGTAACTCCATCCAGTGCAGACTCCATCCCTATTCCTTGATCTGTCTTTTGATTGATCAGAACTACCTCTGTTTTGATTTACCCTCCTCCAGTCCCTTACTGATACCAAACATTGACAAGAAGGAATCGTTTGATTACATAACTGATTCAATGGTTGTCTATTCATTGATGGGTATGTGAAGTGTACAGTACTGTGCTGGATCAAAATCCATCCTGTGATTTTCCAGAGATCATCTTCCCCTGGGAATGACTGCTTGTGCTTTTCTGTGGGACTCTCAGAATGTCCTATAGGGGATGTTTTAGAATTTGTGGTGGTGATTTCCCTTAATGTATAGACGCTGGTGCTTGCAATCCTCTTTTTCCTTCCGTTTCTCTATTACTCTGTGGAGGTCTCAACTGCGTATATTTTAAAAGTCAGCAAATCACCAAAGAGATGACTGAAGAGGGCATTTGTACCATTTCCAATGAGAATTTCACCAGTCTTTAATTCTTGCTTTGTGAGAAATGTAAATCAAATTTATAAAAGAATATAAGCTTATCAAAACAAAACTGAATTATTAAAGTAGAAAAAAGTGCAAAATAAATTATCTTCTCAGCACTTTTAGGAGGAACCAAACAGAAGATCACTTAGGGCGTGTATGTCATGAATTTGGGCATCTGACCTGCTCCCTCATGCCATCTTCTCTTCTTTAACCTCCAGATTGAATTACTTGAGGTACCACCCGATGGAGAATGTAAAGACTTGTCAACAGCATATTTCTGGTAAGTACTCTGCCACATCATTGCATTTCAATCCGCTAAAACCACCACCACCACCACCAAAGAGTGGAATGATGAGCTTAAATGCATAAGATTTGACTAGGATGAATTTAGCTAACATTAGAGATTAATTTGTTGGAATTTATTTTTTTTCCTGTTATTTGCATTGTTTTCAAATGTGCAGAGTGGCCTTATCTGCCAGATGGTCTGTATAGCTAACTCATTGACAAACTAACTAACCAGTCTGCATATGTATTGATGAGCCTTGTTTTTCTTATTTTTGTAGGAACTGAAGGATGAAGCGGAAACCCCTGTCTGTCCCCTTCCCAATAAATCCCATTTTATTTCCCTCCCCAGCTCAAACCCTGCTGTTGTCTCCAAAACACAGACCTCTCTAGCCCTTTGTTCGCGCACACACCCTCCTCATCCCTTTCTGCCCTTACCATGTTTCCTTCTCCTTCCCCTCTTTCAAGAGAAAGTCCATATACCAGGTGAGGCAATTGTTAATGGCTTTTAAATGTCCTTTGGTGGTCTAATTTTCTCTTATTTGTGGGTGGTGGTGGTTGTGAGGCAGGCTTCTCTAAAATAAGAGCCATTGTTTTCAGTAGAAGCATTATAATGTTGACTGGTTCCTTCTTGATATGATAGTGGGGACATTCCTTGATTTCCAAAGTAACAAAAACTAGTTTTAAATGCCTCCCCTAATTGACAAAGTAGTCCAATCCACATAAGAGATAGCTATTGCTTTAATTTAAGAGATGCTTGTAGATAGGCTGATTATTAGGAAATGTATATTGACCAGATATAAAATGTCCTCCTGTGCTGGGCTTCTCTCAAAGATTTTTTTTAACAGGGACATTCTTTAACAAAACAAAGAAAGGGGAGTTTATTCTATTGATGAATCTTTTTCTTTTCTCATTTCTCTTTTTCCCCTGCCCGCTTCC
Organism: Phrynocephalus versicolor; assembly: GCA_023846285.1. Taxonomy (NCBI): domain Eukaryota; kingdom Metazoa; phylum Chordata; class Lepidosauria; order Squamata; family Agamidae; genus Phrynocephalus; species Phrynocephalus versicolor. The sequence goes on along the minus strand of JAHTLZ010000274.1, from coordinate 4,330,395 downwards.
CCCTCCATACAGGATCCTTGACCCGAAGATTGTTTGGCCACCATATTCCACCCCTTTCTCCTCCGACTCAAGACTTCCACATAGGACATGCATCTAAAATCCTTTCCCTCAAGCCTCTTCCTGTTTTATAAAAAAAAATCACGGTCCCCTTCCCTTCCCGTCTCTATATCTTGCATCCTGCCTTTTTTCAGGCCTATGTATTACTGTTTTAGGATTTTGCTATTTTAGAAATAAGCTATAAATATATATATATATAACTATATATAAATATAAAAATTATTAATATGGCATAAATATATTATGTATTAATAAATTTATTATTTTATTAGATTTAAAATGTTAGAGTCTGCCATTTAAAATATATGTATATATATTCAGTCCTCTTTTTTGTATATTTTTGTCATTAAAGTTATAATTATATTGTTTAAGCTTATCTGTAATTCATTGGTTCCCAACCTGGGAGCTAGGTCGCCTAAGGGGTCACAAAGTGTTTTCTGGAGAATCAACACAATTATATTTAGTCACAATTTTTACATTTATAGTATAAAACATGGTATATGCAGAGCTTTTCTATTTTCCTTCCCTTGTTTCACAGATACATCATTGTAATCTGAACTGGAATGGGCAGGGAACTGAGATTTCATAGTTATCTCTCTATTTATTTGGGTGCATTTCCCTTCATCTACACACATCATTCTTACCCATTCAAAAGGAGCTGCTCTTTCTTCTTTCTCTTCCAGCTTTGGAGGACTGATATCAGCCTTTTGGAGAGGAATATCAGTGTGGTTCAAAGAGGCCTGAATGAGGCGAGCATATGGTACATGCCTGGAATGCTCACACCCTCATCCACTTCCTAGATCAGGCCTGTACCGCCAGTAGCCCATGAAGGGTTAAAAAGTAGCCCACCTTCTTCCCTTCTCTCATCTGTAAATCCAGCCATTTCTCACCCTCTGACCCAAGCCAACGGAGCTTTCCCCTTCCATCTTACTTTGCTGAGGAGAGGGTTGCTGAGACTCACCCTGGCTTTTTCCCTCTTCATTGCTTTCTATTGAAAAATAGGGCACTTTGCTGAGGAGGGGGTGCTGAGACTTGCCCTGGCTGTTTTCTGTGCATTTAGTGGGAATGACAGGATGGTGGGTTTTCTTGGAGCTTGGTTTTATTATCTTTAAACTGCTTTCCATTGCATTTTTGGTGGGAAAAGACTGGGGTAGTCCTGCTGGTTTCATTTCTCCATGTTTGCAATCTTTTCAATGCTCTGCAGGCAAAAACTGGCTGGATTCTTCTTGCTGCTTATGTTTGTCTGTTTCCTCCCCCCCCCCCATTGCATTTTGGGTCGGAAAAGGCTGGGGCTTTTTTGCTGGTTTCTTTTGTCCATGTTTGCATTGCACTGCATGGGGGTGTTCAGGGGTGGGCGTGTTCCAGCACTGCATGCCTTTAAAGTGTCTTTTATAAAGAGGTCTGGAAAACCCCCACAGCTTTTTTGTCTTTTTTCAGACCTCCGGAACAGATTAGTCAGTTTCTCATTCACTTCATTGGGAAGCTACGTTTTGGATAACAAATTGCCTCTGAGAATGACTTAAAATTGTTATCAGAGGTACCTTGGTATTTTTAACCTTAGTTTTCGTGTAGTAGCCCTCAGGCCTGTTCAAAGTTGGACAGTCCTGCAATACCCTAAAACGTTGTTCTGAGGGTAAAAGCCCTCTTTTCAGCTCGTGCGGTATACAATTCCACAGTAGAGGGCAAGTTAGTAGCAAGAATTTTTTTCTGCAGTTCTAATTATCTGTTGAAATCTATATCCCGCCCTTCTCCTTGCAAAAGGAGCAAGGCGGCTTACAATAAGGAGAGACTATACAGTCCATTACAATTAAGACACAATCAGTTTGAGAAACAGGGAATTGTGGGGCATCTTACAGCATTAGAAGGCAACATTAAAACTTACAATTGGTAACATAGTGTCAATGCTATCATAAGGAGGACAGATGTAAACATAAAGTTATAAGTGGTTATAACAAAGTCTGTGTAGCCATGTATTGTAGATTCATAAAAAGGCACAGTAGGCAGTCCATCATTCAGGGAAAGCTTCCGTGAAGAGAAAGGTCTTTGCCTGTTTCTGGAAAGACAGCAGAGATGGGGCAGTCCTGGCCTTCACTCAGAGGGAGTTCCAGAGGCTGGGTGCAGCAGCCAAGAAGGTATGTTCCCACAAGGGGTACCTGTGAGGGAGGCGGGATGGAGAGAAAGGCCTCTCCTGATTACCTTAACACCCAAGTCAGTTCATACTGTGAGATTCGATCTTTGAGGTAACTAGGACCCAACTTGCACAGTACTTTGTAGGTTAAGGTCAGCACTTTGAATTGTGCACAATAGCTGATTGACAACCAGTGAAGCTGCTTTAATAGGAGTGTAATGTGGTCTCTGTAACCGGCTCCAATCAGCAATCTGGCTGCTGCATTTTGGACCTGTTGGAGTTTCCTAAGGCTTTTCAATGGGAATCCCATATAGAGCACATTACAGTAGTTCAATCAGGATGTCACTAGGGCATGAGTTACCATGGCCAAAGCAGGTTACTCTAGGAATGGGCATAACTGGCGTACTAGCTTTAAATGTGCAAATGTGTTCCTAGCCACAGCTGTGACCTGGGCATCCAGGCTCAAGGATGCATCCAGGACATATGTCAGGAGTACTGAAATGGGGTGACCCCATCCAGTACAGGTTGCAACCCTATCCCTTGTTCTCCCTTTTGACCAACCACCAGCGCCTCTGTCTTGTTTGGGTTTAATTTAATTTCAATTCGGGGGGGAGGTCATTTTATTTACTAGCTCTGGAATAGCAGCATCCAAGGTAGCCTGGATCTTTTAATTTTGCCTGCAAAGTGCTGTGCAAATTCGTTGCAGTGAGTTACAGAGTGGTCTGTGTCATCCACCCGTGGGTCTGCATGTAGCAGACTTTTGACTATTCGGAAAATCTCCACTGGGTGATTTTGTGCCAAAGCAATGGTCATACAGAAAAAAATGACTTCTTTGCTGCCTCCACTGCCTTGGAATAAGCCTTCCAAAGGCCCTTCACTATTTCTATGTCTGTTTCAATCTGGGTTTTCTGCCAACAACTTTCACCTCTTTGTGCCACCCATTTCAATTTTGCCAGCTCCACAGTGAACTAAACAGCCAATTTGGGTCTGTTTTGAGGAAGGATACGTGTAGAAGCAATCCAGTCAATGGTTTTGCTCATTTCCCCATTCCTGAGATCAACCAAGGATTCAATAGAATCACTGATCAGAGAGGTAGGAAACTCCCCAAGGGCAGTTAAAAAACCATCTGGCTTCATCAACCTTCTGGGACATATTGCTTTTGTCTGATTTCCCTCCCTCCCCAGGCTCTGAGTTACAGTGAGCCTAAACCACACTACGCGTGGTGGCTCAGTGGACTAAGGCACCAAAACTGTAGACTGCAAAGTCGGCAGCTTGGCGGTTTGAATCCCGGGTGCCACGCAGTGGAGCGAGCTCCCGCTGATAACCCCAGCTCCTGCCAACCTAGCAGTTCGAAAGCATGTAAATGCAAGTAGATAAATAGGTACCACCATAAAAAGCGGGAAGGTAAACAGTGTTTCCTTGCAGCCATGCTGGCCACATGGCCATGGACTTGCACAGCACTGGCTCTTCCAGCTTGAATATGGAGATGAGCACCGCCCCTAGAGTCAGACACAACTAGCATGCATATGTGGGGGGAACCTTTACCTTTACCTTTAAACCACACTGTATAGTGTGCTGTCTATTACAATAGGATTACAGAAAGTTCCTTTACCCCAAGGTTCCTATTGTTCATACCAGGGCAGAAGACCAAGTCTAAGGTGAGGTCTGCAGGATGGATTAGGACAGACACCATTTGTGCCAGACCCATTGCTGACATGGAGGCCATGAAGTCTTTGGACATCCCTGACAGTGCTGCCTCAACATGGATGTTAATGTCCCCTAGTACAATGAGCCGAGGGAACTCCAACACCACCCCTGTTACCAGTTTAGTTAGTTGAGGTAGAGAAGTTGTTGTGTCACATGGAGGGCAATACACCAAGAGAATTCTTATCTTGTCACTTGCTCCCTTCTTTTAGAAGCATACATTCAAAACCAGAGAATTGGGGAACATGGCATCTAGCAAGAGTGATGAATCTAGATAGACTATTGCTACTCCACCACCCTGTCCCCCTGGTCTATCCTGTTGTTCCACAGAGAAACTTGGAGAGCCGAGTTGAGTGAGGTTGACTCCTCCAGCCTCATCCAGCCAAGTCTCTGTGATGCAAGTGAGATCAGCATGTTCTTGCAGGATCAAGTCTTGGATGGCTGTTGATTTCCCATTCACTGATCTAGCATTCTTCATCAAAATTTTCATTTCAGTAGTCCTGTTATCAAGTTTTTTTTAGAATAATTCAAATTTGTAGATATCTTGAGAGTTACCAATACCCTGCAGTCCTCCCTTCTTATGTAGTGTTGAGGAACCTTATGGTGGCCATGTCTTTCTTTACCCAGAACAGTAACAATAGGTTTTCCCTTAGAGTCTTGCATATTATCTTTTACCCCAGTGTTCAAGCAATGTCTGCGGCACCAATTGCAGTGCAAAGTGTGGCAATAAGTGCACACTTAGCACACTTTGTGTGCACCAGAAGCGTGCACCAGAAGTACTGCCTCTGGCAGGCCCCAGAGACTTTTATGGCCACAAATACCAGTAAACAAAGGAGATGGGATGAGAGGTTGGCCCTGCTTTCTGTTCTTCAGCTGTTTCCAATGATGGAAATTGGCACCCTCCTGCCTTCTCCTTTCTGGCTCCTCCCCTCTGCTCTTGGAGGTCCCAGAGATTTTTATGGCTGCAAATACCTGTAAGTAATCTTGAAGTGTTTTCAAGTCCTGTGCAAAGAGAGATTCAAGTTTCTTTCATAATTTCTTCTTTCCTTCTGAAGTTTTAATTGCTGTAATTAAAATAGAATAATGAATTGCCTAATGATAATAATTATATACCTCCGCAAAAGATTCCTTTAATTAGTTGCAACATGAGCTAAAAGTAGAGAAGCACCTTCCCTTTCCATGCTCCTGAAAAGACACTGAACATCACTGATCAATGTCAAATGTCTGTTTAACCTTACGGTCAGTGTCTAATGACTGCTTGGGTACACATACAGTATGTGTAACAAAGGAGTCATTAGACACTGATTGGTTACATTAAATATGCTTGCAATTGTACAGTTTTCGCTAATATTTTCGTTACTGCCTGACTATCTATAGGGGAATTCTTTTCCAGTGCCTTACTAATGATTGAAACAAACCCACTAAAACAATGCTCGAACACTTAGTATAATTGGAGCAGGACTCAAGTAACAGCTGAAGCTCAGTGGACAAGAATTTATATTGTCTCATTATTTGAAAGCTCTTTACCTCTGTTATCTGATACCTCTTCAATAAGAATAGGCCTAATATTGCAAGCAGTAATTCTTGCCTTCTTTTATGTAGCTCAATGCAGAACGTTGAGCATTACAAGTGTAGAGTGTCTTCAGTACACCAACTCATTCATTCTTTCTAGTCATTTAAATTAATAGAATTATGAACTATGGATTTTATACTTCATTACATTGATTCCGAAAAACTTAAGTCATAGGGTTTGTTTCATTATGTGAGCTTCCAGGTTATGGCCATACTAAACAATAAAACATTATAATAGTTGAAACTTTTTTTACTATGCAAGCCTAAACCTGGTTAGGATGGTGGGTCAGGCTTATGTGATAAATTTTAGGTTCCACCTATGATGTAAAATAGTTGCATTGAACTTTGAATACAAGATAGATATCCAGAATAATTACGTGAAAGCTGACATTCCTGAGGGTATGCTTGAAATAATGTGACCAATATTTGTTCAGTTCTTACAATATAAAGTTGAAAGTCTTCAAAGTGGAAATGTTTGACCACCAGTTACAAAACAAAACAAAACGGGAGGGGGGCATGCTAGAAGCAAGATACAAAGGTGATAAAAAGTGTGTTCTTTACTTCTTGAGGGAACATGGCTTTTAATATGTGTAAAAGATATTTTCTAGTTCGATGGCTTGGCTGAGGTTCAGGATTGTTCATGTTCACATAAAATGCAAACACAGGTCACCACAGCGAGGATGCTAAGTCCAGATGGATGTAGCCATTCCAAAAAGTTACGGTATGCCTGCAGCAAGGCACGAATAAGATGACAGTTGCTGTGCAACAATTCCAAAACCAGAGCTGACTTTCTGTACTTGTGCAAAGAAATGACAAGAGAAGTCAGGACTTATGCTGTACTCCAGCTGCAATCACCACCACAAGCAATTATGACCCCTTTCTCTTTCATGTCCAGCACCTCCCTTGCTATTCCTAGTCTTGTGTGGGATTTATTTATGTGTGTGTTCACACTTGCAATTTGCCCAGGTACAAAATGAAAACTGGAATGAATTGGGATGGCAAGCTAAGGAAACAACAGGGCAGAAAGGAAATAGTTCAGGACTCGCCAAGTGCACTTGGGCAGGGTAAAGATGAATTTACATACACAAAGGCAGACAGGCAGGTTTGTAGGTTTGTTTAATATACCACCCCATTAGTGGGTGGTTAAACTACACATTAAAACATAAATTACATGAATAACAAACAGAAAGTTTTAAACACTAACAGCATACACGTAGACACAGACATCCTCTGTCTCAGTAGGAAATCACACAGGAGTGAGGTGGCAAGCAGAAGCCTGAGATTAAAACATGAGGCAGAGCCCCACTTGCCCTCATGAAGGAGCCAACACCGGAAGTATGTTATGTCCCAGAGAGATTATCAAGGGGTAGCACTCAGCCAGGGGCATGTGTATTAGTCACCAAAGCTCAAAAAGATGGGACATGTAAAGAGAACAAGGTGGTAAGACCTCAAAAATCCATCTAACCTCCATTTTCTGATAGGACATATCCTAGCTGCGTAGCAGATGAAATCCTGTTGCTTAGTGTAGCTAGTTTCATTGGAATATGCCCATTTGAATCAGTGGGGATTTACCCAATCCATTTCTCTATAGGTTGATTCAAATGGGGCTACTCTAGTTGCAACTTACTTTATTGTAGTAAGGAAGAGTTGATTCAGTAAATCTTCACTGATTCAGTGAGCCTACACTAATGCGACTTACTAAATTACAGAGTTGCAGCCTGAGTGGCTGCTCTATATGTCTTCACTGGATTGTCAATAACAGCTCTCATAGCCTAAGTATCAATATAGTCTTCCCTTGTTTCTCCTTTTCACTCTATCAGTTTCTATTTGAAAGTGACTTAGGATCACTCTGATGAGTTTGAGGGACCTCACTCTTTCAAATGTCACTGTAACTTGGTGATTTGCCATCAAAGTTGAATTTGGGGGTCATCCGCACATATAGTAAGTGCCCTGTTGGATGAATCTATGTTTCTTTAGTTGCATGTATTCACACCACTTTCCTTGTCCAATAGTGCTAGGACAGGGGTCTACTCCATAAAGTGTGTTCTGCTTATATACTGCCCCATACCACTTTAAGTAGTCTCTGGGCGGTTTACAATTTTAATTACAGTTTGCAGGCTACACATTGCCCCCCCCCCCAGCAAGCTGGGTACTCATTTTACCGACCTCGGAAGGATGGAAGGCTGAGTGAACCTTGAGCCTGCTACCTGGGATTGAACCCCAGGTCGTGAGCACAGTTTTACCTGCAGTACAGGCATTGTACTGTACCGAACTGATCATTGTTGCTGATGGAAACTAAGCGGGTCAGAACCTTCAACTGTCATATAGAGTGCCTCCAGGAAAGATAAGCTCAGTACTTCTTCAGTGAGCAGGAAGAGGGTTCTTTGGATCCCAACTGGGATGCGCTGTAACACCTACAAAATGCCCTACTTGCTTAAATCTAGTAATGGGTATTGTTTATGTTACTCATATTGTTATGCTATTGTTCTGGACTGGTATTGCACTGAGCTCTGTGTTATTGCCTATGTGGAGAGACTGTATATTCATGGTTGATCATTAAGGACCATGTGAGCCTGTCGTTCCCTTGTTGTTTAAGCTTTGTTACTCCTGATATTCAAGATTCACAATTTTCCAATTTTGTGGCATATTAGGAGCTGCAAAATCTATGAAAAACTCTGTTACTATTGATTATTAAATGTCCCAGGGGATGAATGAAAAGCATCCTGAAGTCTCTTATGATGGATTTTTGTGAGCTAGGAATTGGCATTATACAGTGATTTGCACCTCCATCAGGTGTGTGAGATCAGGTCAGCCACTGGGCTTTTAGGATCCCACCACTGGAAGGACAGACTAAATGGTTTCATATTTGTAACAGCCATTTTATTTTGCTGCCTGCAAAATACTATTACTTAATAAACCAAGCAGCACATGACTTAAACACACAGAGCCATGTTGGGAACTCTAATTTTTAAAAAATATTTATCTCTTACCGTGTTAAAGGGGGTGTGGTGGCTCAGTGGACTAAGGCACCGAAACCATAGACTGCAAAGTTGGCAGCTCCGTGGTTCGAATCCTGGGTGCCACGCAGCGGAGCGAGCTCCCGCTGATAACCCCAGCTCCTGCCAACCGAGCAGTTCGAAAGCATGTAAATGCAAGTAGATAAATAGGTGCCGCCGTAAAAAGCGGGAAGGTAAAATAGTGTTTCCTTGCAGCCATGCCGGCCACATGGCCATGGCCTTGCACAGCACTGGTTCTTCCGGCTTGAATACGGAGATGAACAACGCCCCTAGAGTCGGACACAACTAGCATGCATATGCTGGGGGAACCTTTACCTTTTACCGTGTTAAAAGAGCAGAACAAGATTGAAATCCTAATATATTTTGCACAAGTAGCAGTTTTCACATTGGCATTTCCAGATGAAGGGCTCCTCTTGGTGGCAATTAGAAGGCATTGTGTAGCTAACAGTTATTCCACATCCCTCACCCTTGATGGATTTTCAACAATAAGAAAAAAAGGTGGACAAAGTAGTAGAAAAACAAGATTGGGTTACTAGTGGAGAAATCAGCCAAAGGTTCTGTACAATTAGCAACTGGGGTTTGGACGATGATGCGGTAACGGGTTTGACTAGAGATACCTGTTTTATCTTAAATCAGTACAAAAGTGGGAAGTTTTGGAGACCTTTTCTGAGAAGGCATTCGGAAACATTGGGTTGGGGACATTCTGTATGACCATCACATTACAGAAAAGGAGAGAGCCTATGGAAAGAAACAACAGCTCATTTGATAGCAAATAAATTTGTCTCATGGGTTGACAACAAAAGAATTCTTGGACTCTGGAAGTTGGTGGTTCCAATACCAGTGGGGCAGTGATTCTGTTGCAGGTTGTACTCTGACTTGAACAGGAGTTATCCAAGGTGCCAAACCCTATCCTTAAATTGATTCATCATTTTGGATAGTATGGACTAAAACACAGAATAAAATCATCGCTCCATCAACATAGGGAGTCACCAACTTCCATTGCTTGTACTTTCCTTACAAGTGCATTTTTTTTAAAAAGTGTACTTACCACTGCCAGCAAGCATACATTGTCAGTTGGACAGATACATAGGAAGACATACACTTGCTTTTTCCTGTTGCTGTTTCCCTCAACAAGGATGCTTCAAGAAAGCAGCTGGATTGATGATATCCATCTGATGTATTTAAGGCACAAAACATGTTGAAATTGCCCAGCATAGGCTTCAATAGCTCCTCATGGGCATCTGGGGGGGGGGGCACAAGCTTTCTGCAGATTATGTAAATTAAACTTTGCTGGTGCCAAGTCTAAATTCAGAGGAAATAATAATAATAAACAAAACACCCTGTGCTTAATCCACGTGTTGGCAGAATCTGAAGGGGGCAAAGGGGGGAATCTGCCAGACAAAATCATGCACTAATCACAGGCATGCCAGGAGAAAAAGCACGTTTCTCAGACACAGAGCGGTGCCCTGTGTTTTTTGTGCCAAAGCAAAAACAAACCAGGGAGATGCAGGGGAGGTCCTTTGGATGGGTTAGGGTGGGACTTGATCAGCCAGGGGGCAGAGCCAGGCAACTCTCTCACTGTTGCTCTCCTTCAATCAAACCATATGGAGCGGAGGGAAGCGCAAACTGAAAGAAAGAAGCAACATGCAACTAGAGAGGGTATGTGCTGCTTTCCAGATGCTTTCCTGTTTTGTTTTGTTGATGTGTGCACTTACCAAATCAGGGGGATGAATTAGCAGGAGGTTTTCTCAGCATTAACCCACTGCACACTATCGGTCATTTGCTTCGTATTCAAGTCAGTTTTACTTACTTAAAAATACAAGCAGGCAAAATTTCTATCAGTTGTTCTGTTAATTCATTCTGAATTGATCCATTTGATGGCAGAAAAGTTAGATGTTTTCATGGCTTGCCACTAGAAAACTAAAGAACTATTAATGCATAAGAAGTGTAGTTGGAATTACTTAATGTGTGCCATATTAAGTAATGCATCTGTTTAGTAATCAGACAGTTTATTTTCTCATTAATCCAAACAAAATCTCTGGATGTGTCTGTTTTGGTAAAAGATTTAAACCTGAAATTCTATCCGGAAATCCTCCCATCCTGCTGAAGATAGGACAAATTCTGTGATGTATTTAGAGACTAATCTTTTAAAAGGTGAAGCAACTATTATGAAAACTAATTTCATGGGTCCAGACAAAGATAGCAGAGTTTGCTTGTGTTTTTATGCCAAATGCCTAGATTATTTTATTATCTGATTGCTAACTTGATCAGTATCTGTAAGACAAAGTAATTTCTGGAAAGAGCAAAGACAGGTTCCCAAATCTTTTTTTTTTTTTGAGGGGGGAGGGGGTTAGAATACAGACCAAACACAAACAGTGGAAGTATTAAGTGTGTATTTCAGGAGAAAAGATTAAATGGCCTTGTGTGTCTGCAGGATAGGGACTCATTGGGTCTGAGGTTTGCAATCCTGCTAGCAAAATATAAAGATATAGATAACCCACCAGGCAAACTGCCTAATCACTTAGTTACAAAAATTAATCAACTATAAAATGCTAATACTTATGTATCTGTTTAACCCCCCCCCCTCTCTCTGTGTGTGCATACATACAAATCTGCTTGACGTTATAGCCTTGCAGTCATCAATAGATGGAAGACATACCCTTTCAAAGGCTGAAATGTTTAGTTTCTAAAAGAAAGTAAATGGTTCAGCATGCCTGACACAGCACCTTAGTCTTAAAATGAAACAGAAAATGTTTCTGCATATTTTTGTGAATCTCAGTTTTGGCATAAACGTGAGCGATAAATAAACGTATCAATTGAACCATGTGTCATTAACCACAGGCTTGACTTGCTCTTTAATTTGAGGACCATTTAATTGGCAGCAGAAGATTCCACTGATACCAGTTCCCTGACACACATATATTTGATCCAATTTACACTTTTCAGTATCTACCTGAAGCATTTTAGGTGTCGAAAGAGACAATACTATCTGAAAAGCATCTCTTAAACGGCTGAATTGGGTGGAGAATTGTATTGTGGGAGAGTCTATCCATTGGGCTGCTGCACATTTATTAAAACCTCAAACAGTGTCATTGTAGAACTGCAGAGCTGGAAGGGACCTTATGGATCATCAAGTCCAGAGCTTGTCAAGGATGCACAGTGGAGGAATTGAATTCCATGCCTAAACCACAGATCTACCCAGCAGTCTATGGAGTTTTTATGAAAATGGGCCAGCGTAGCACTCTAGCATGTCAATAGCACTCACATTGTGCCCCTTGCTTCCTTTGCTTCAGCAGCTCAAATTGTCTGTCCCTTCATCTCTTCTTTTCTAGCATCTATCACTTGAGACTGCAATTATCTCAGTATCTTCTTGTGATTTAATTTCAGAATCCAGGTAACAGGTGACAGACTGTCTGCACGCAGCAGCGGTGCAGATGATTTCCACGATAATGCTCGACTTTTTACTGGGTGGCCGGAGAGCACAGCAGTCAGAGGGGACATACAATACCTTTTATGATTTTAAATATTGATCACGGTGAGCAGTATTGCTACTTCATTACAGAATGTCATATGGAAATGGTGAAACGGGTGGCTACCCAATGTATAACCTTTGCAGTAGGATTCAGCGTTCTGACTCCCAACTGGGGAACCTGAGTGGACACAGGAAGTCTGGAAGCTTATTGGAAGTGCAAACAACTCTAAACAATATGCAGTACTCTTCTGTGGCACTTGATCCCGATTCTTTGGTGACAAATGGATCAAAAATCCCTTCAAACTCCGAAGAAGAAAACTCACAGGATCCTGCTTTACAGATCAACAGTGAATTGATGACAGGGAGTGAAATCCGCCGGGTACATGCGAAGTGCTTTTATGGCCCATACTTAACCAAAACTAGTATGCAGGGAGATGTGTACAACTTTCTGGAACGGCCCAGTGGATGGAAGTGTTTCATTTATCACTTCACAGTGTAAGTACTCTTTTTTTAAAAAAAAAAAATTAAGACTTTTGTTGAAGAGCTTCTTCAGAAAGTAAATCACTGTCTTCAGGCTTTACAAATCTTTTCCCTATGAATGGGGACCAGATTAGATGCTACTACTAGAATAAACCAGGAATGTGGAAACACACTCATCTGTCTGGAAAGTTTTGGTAAACTTGTCTAAACTGTTTGCTTTCTTTACAGTTCCTTTAATATTATGCTTCAGGTGGAACGTCAAAGATCACTTCACATTTTGTTTTAGGTGCAGTTTTATTGGTCATTCTCAAATGTCCGAGAATCAACAGATATGTTTTATTCAGTGAGAACTTGTATGGTGGCTGAGCTGTGGTGGAAAATATTCCAGTTTAACTCTTTCTTGACCTAGTTCAACTACTCTTGTTCCAGTGTGTGTTCACTTTCACCCATATGTGCATGGATGCATGCAGGCATAAATCTTTCATTTAAGTCATGGAGAGAGTATGACTATATTAGATACGCTGTCAGGAATATTAGGGGAATGCTTAAGGAATTATTTTGCACCTAGGAAATATTCACAATCACAATCACAAGAACCTTTATTGGCATACATTCATATAAAACAGAGGCAGCAAAATGTAAAATAAGAGGTAGGAAGTAAATAAATAGGTTTAAAATGAATTAAAAATTGGGTTAATAGCAGGCCTTGGCCCCAAACTATTTACTGATATTTAAAACAGTGGCCAAATATTCAGCCACTGAGGCTGTCAATTCCGGATGTTTGTCCTCAAGGAGACGCTTTGTTATACTCTCTGGGGATCCAGAAAAATTAGAAATGTAAGGGGTCAGAAGGCGAAGGCGAAGCTTGTGGTGCGAGGGGCAGGAGAGAAGGATATGAGAGGTTGAGTCCGGTTCCAGTAAACATAGTTTACAGAGTCTATTCTCAAATGGAACGTTGTAGTATCTTCCTGAAAGAACTGCTGAGGGAAGGATGTTCAGTCTGGCGAGCATAAAAGCACGCCGCAAACAAGGGTTAATGAGATGTTTCATATAATTTGCTCCTAGGAAATATTATAAAAATGCTATGCACTGTTGCAGATTCATGCAAATACCTGAATGGAAAGTATGGCTACAATTTCATGGTCAAAAATAGCAGGATTTGCTGTGGGTTTAAAATGGATGAAATCACAATTTTGTTCTTGATCACGTGACATAAATGCAAATTTGAGTCTGTCTGGCCTTTTTTGCTTATGATATGGTGGGGTTCTTATTTTTTTTTTTGGTTTGTTTCTGGAGGCTTCTACTCTTTTCAAGTCATAATGATTTAGACTTTGCCCTGTATGATCAATTATTTTGTTTTGCAAAACAAAGTGGTGTGTGACAGTGGGTGGTATCCTGGTGACATTCTAAGCTGGGCATAATGTTTTGGACAGTGGGAATACCTGCAATATTTTTCCCTAACTGCCATGAAGTTTTTTCAAAAAAACTTTTAAACAAATGATTGTGTTCAATCATATATCACCTCTGTGAATAGAGATGGGCACGACTCAAAAAAATGGTGTTTCGTTTGTCGTTTGGTCGTTTAGGGGTCCGTTTCGGTTTGTTTTCGTTTTTTGGTGGGTTTTTGCAAATTTTTCATTTTTGTTTTCATTACATAAAGAACCGAAAAAACGAAAACGAAAAATTGCTGTTTCGTTAGCATTCTTTTCAGTTCAGTGCATTTGCTGCAACGAAAACGAAAAACATGGCAAAAATGGGGGTTTTCGTTTTCGTTTTCGTTTTCATTTTGTTTTGGAAAAAAAATTCGTTTCATTTTCGTTGCGTAACGAAACGAAAAAATGAAAATGAAAACGAAAAATTGCTTGTTTCGTGCCCATCTCTATCTGTGAACAAAACAAAAATAAAATTGATATGAAATAGAAACACCTATGAAAAAGAACAGAAAACTACTATCTTTTGTTAGGGTGTGTGTATATGTGTGCACATTATGCAGCACTTTGGCAAAGTTTCCCTTTTTCCAAGTGCCATGGAACACTTTAAATGGCCCATCTGCTTTACAATGAACTATGAAAGGAGATCCACAAATACACAGATGATGGGATAAAATGAAGCAGGGCTGTGGCATGGATCAAACATCACCAGATGTGGGTAGAGATGGGCACGACTTAGCGGTATTTCCGTTTCTGTTTCCGTTACTCGGTTCCGTTACTCTACGGAAACGGTAACGGGAATTACTCCGCCAGACTTCGAGCTCGAACCGACGAACGAACAATTTGGTCTGATTTTTCGTGGTCGTTACTTGCATCGCGCGATCGCGCACGATGCCAAGCGGCACAGAAAAAAAGTTTTTAAAAGTTAAAAAACCCGGTTCCCGGCCAAAAAGCAGGCGGAAATATGCCTGCCGTGCCTCAGGGCACCTACCAGAGGGGTGGTTTCTGGAGGTCCCCGCCCGGCCTCCCCCCCTCCGTCCTGGGATGCTCTGGTGGTGGGACTCGCCAGCCGCAAAAAGCCCAGTCCCGCCGCCGGCCGCCAAAGCGCAAGCAAGCAGCACGGGCGGCACAGGAAAAAATTTTTTAAAACTCTCCCGGGTCTCCCCCCCACCCATTCCCGGGCCAAAAAGCAGGAAGAAAAATGCCTGCTTGACTAAGGGCGCAGGGCACCCACCGGAGGGATTGTTTCTGGAGGGGTGGTCCCGCCTCTCCCCCATCCTGGGCAGCCGGACTCAAGTTGCCATGCCATGCGGTGCGGGCGGGGGATCCAAAATGGGGCAGCGAACGCAATATTGTTTTTGAAATCGTGGTCCAAAAACACACAAGCACAACAGAAACACGCGGAAATTTATAAACTGCCAGATTTTTCACAGTAGCAGTGGGTTTTTTCTTGCAATAAAATCTCTCTCCTCTCCTCCTCTGTCCTCCATTTATTTTATTTTATTTTATTTTATTTACACCTGCGCAGTGCGCAATGATGGGCTGGCCCAGTGGCCTGGCCAGCCATGTGGGAGGGGACGACCATGCAAATTTTTGGAGCCATCCCACCAATCGCATGGCCACTTGGCCACTGAGACTTCTGGGATGTGCCAAAAAGCCCCCTAAAACCTGCCCTAGCCCCCTAATCCCCTAACCCTAATCCTTGACTCCTTACCCATACGTCACAGACTGTCTTCTTAGTGGGTCAGAGAGGCACCCAGAGGTGCAACCCAATAGCCCACCGTAACCTTACCCGTCATTAGCCTAACCCTAGCCCTTGCACTAAACCCACCTTAGCCCATAGCCAGATCTACTTGCATTGCACTACACACGCAAGTACGATTCCCTTCTTTGTGGGACATGGCAGGTGCGACACACTG
Organism: Phrynocephalus versicolor; assembly: GCA_023846285.1. Lineage (NCBI taxonomy): Eukaryota > Metazoa > Chordata > Lepidosauria > Squamata > Agamidae > Phrynocephalus > Phrynocephalus versicolor. Next base: position 4,314,616 of record JAHTLZ010000274.1, on the reverse strand, counting down.
ATGGTTCGTACCAGAGGACCATGTGCTTGTCTCACTGCCTGCAAATGGTATGCATATCCATATGGTTATGCATGCCATTTTGCAGCAGCAGCAGGTGAGGAGGGGAGACCCCCCATGTTGAGGGGTCTCTTGGAGCCTGCTGCTGCTGTCCCTTCCTAGTGGGTGAGGATAGGAGGCACCCACGGGTGCCTCCAGGAGCCCACTTTCCCTTTATGGCGGGCCAGAGGAGGCACCCACCCCACAGAGGTGCCTCCAGGAGCCCGCTACCCCCCCCAAAACCAGTAGAACGATAATGAAAAAACGAAAAAACAAACTGACTAATTTTTGCGAATTTTCGCGAAAAACGGAAACGAGCCGACACGGGCTGCCTCCGACACACGACAACTCGAAAACGTCATTTTCCCGAGTCGTGCCCATCTCTAGATGTGGGCACTGGCTCCAAAGCAATGTGCACTCTCTGTGTGATCACCAGATGTAAACAGAAGCCAAAAAAAAATTAGGCTTTTTATTTAAATATGGCGGAACCATATTGAATTACAAATGGCATGCTGTAAATTATTGAAAGATCTTTGTTTTAAAACTTTCAGAAGTTCACGGGAGATTTGTTCTACCATTTTGGCACTGCAAACCAAGGAACTAAACTAGTGTTTCAGACATAAATATAATTTCAGTCTGTCGTGTCATTTGGATAACTCAGATGGTCCCAGTTTTGATTGCCAGCATCTTTGATTAAAAGATCTCCAGCAAAAGGTTGTGATAAAGCTGAGTGTTGAAAGCTTGTTCCCTGAAGAGTAGATGGCACTGAGCTAGATAGACCAGTAGATTGACTGAATACATGGTAGAAATGGGAATGCTGATTCTTCCTTGCAAATAGTACTGAATACAGTGTTACTCCATGCTTTCCATTAGTTATTTAAATTATTTTTTAAACTCCGATTAATGCCACTGCCCTCTCAAAGAGGTTCACATAGTAAAACAAATCAAAGACAACAAAAGAACACCATTCAACAAACAAGAACTATTAATGATTTTGGAAGCCAATATGCAGGTCCCAGACCTGAAATCACCAGCTTATAATACAGTTTAGGAGAATGCAAATACAGTCAAATAGGTCTATCAAGGTTTCCCAATAATGCATAAAGAGATAGGTGATAAAATCCAGGAGCTTTGGGTCCCTATTAAAAAAGTCCTTTCCACTGGAGTTGTCAATGTCCTCAGCAGCAGACAACTGGGAGGAGCCTCTCTGGTTCATCTTGCAACCTGATGTGAAGGAACAGATTCTTCAGATTCTCTACCCCATTATAACCCTGTTATTAGATTTTAGGAAACCTCTGCAAACCTATTTTTTTGATAGGGCTAAAACTCTCCCATAATTCCTGACTATTGGCTATACTGACTGGATCACCATGATGACTTTAGAATAAAACAGCAGGTAGACCTTGTAGGTTAAACTGGTGAGAGACTCACTGGTAAGAAGAGCAGCCACCACAGTTTGCATGTCAGACCACATAGCCCAACCTGTTCCTCCATTCCTCTCAAATGTTTGAATAACAACTGCATTCTACACAAGTCGACATTTAAAAACAATCTTTATAAGCAACCCCAAATACAGTATACAGTATTAGAGCAGTCTAGCCTGGATATTGCCAAAGACTAGCTATCTAAGGTAGCATTAGATATTTCCCGGAATGGAATCCCTGGTATACTGGCTGAAGCTCAGAAGGATAGGGTCTATAGCGCTTTCCTAGAAGGGCATTCTATATTTTAAGATAATATTTAATGACAGGATAATCAGGGATTTATTTTGATCTAATGAATGACTGTGCACTGTGGTCCTTGCAAGACAATGTGGCTAGAAAACTGATTTACTGTGCTTAAATATCTGTGACAGAAATTAGATATGAGTGTTACAATGGCTTCTAGTGTTTTTTCTAATCTGGGATTTAGTTTAAACTGAACCATGTTCTCTGGTTGTAGAATGTGCTGCCTTAAATTAGCACATTTTGATCCTTCTTTCAAATAGAGCTTGAAAAATCAGTAATTTGAGCTATGTTTTTCAATCGATACAATAAAGATAGACAGTGGTACCTTGTATAAAGGAATTAATTCATTCCAAATGAAATTATGTTAAGCAAATTTTCCTTTATACAAATTTCCCATAGGAATGCATTGAAAACAGAGTAATCCCTAATTGCGACCATTTTTATGTTGTATGGATTTGCCCCATAGGCGATTATGTTAAGCAAATTTCCCCTATCTTCAGAATTTTTTATGTTGTACAGATTTTATCTTATACAAATCGTTTGTTATACAAGGGTCCACTGTACAGTAAAAGGAAAATAAATTTTATTTTAATGCAAATCACTCACTGGCTCAAACCAAAAATGCTAGTTTCCTCTATAGAGTAATGTCAAAGAATAAGTATGTTAGGGAACTGGTGTACTTCCTTTCTAAAATGTTTTCTTGATGGTTCTATTTTACCTTTTATTTCACAAGGTTAGTACAGAAATAGCAGTTACCATATTTTTCAGTCTATAAGGTGCACCCCTTCCTCAAAAGTAAGGGGAAATCTCTGTGTCTCTTATAGAGTGAATACAGCCCCGCCGGGAGCTTCCAGAGTGGCTGCTGCAGAGACTTCTGGACCCGGCAGTGGCTGCTGTGCCCCCCCCCCCCGCTGTGCCCCATGGCTCCTTTCTTCTCTCAAAGGGAGCCATGGGCCACAGGGGGAGCTTTTAGAGCAGTGGCCACTGCATCCTTCACAGTGGCTGCCGCCAGGTCTGGAGGTCTCAATGGTGGTGGGAATGGCAGTGGAAGGAGGGGTGTGTGAGAGAAGGCCTTCCGGCCTTCCCCTGCTCATGCTGCCACATGCCTCTTTGGCCCCCTCACCTGCCCCTTTGGTGGCTGCTTCACCTTGGGGATGGTGGCAGCCACCAAACAGCTTGCATTCTCGGGGGGGGGGGGTACCGTCTCTGCGCACCCAGCACCAACTGCAGTGGCAGCAGCAGCATTAACAATGGAGTCAGTGTGACAGCGGCGGCTGTGGCCTTTCCTGTCTGGTTACATTAGGGTCATATGACTGAGAGCAGAGCAGAGAGGCTGTAGTGAGGAGCCCCCTGCCGGGATGAGGGAGAGGGAGGAGGGGGACGGGAGGTGGCGACAACAGCTGTGGCAGCAACAAGCAGCAGCAGGAGCCACCCCCTCCCCCAGTGCCCAACACCTTGCTGCCCACCTGCCTGCCTTCCTTGGCTTCGTCCTGTGTGTGCCGCTGAGAAACCAGCAGCGCCCAGGCCGCACCAGCAGGACTCAGCAGCAGCGGCAATGGCTGGAACGAGGGGGGATGTGTGTTCATTCAGAGTAGAAGCCATTGAAATTTGAGGCATGCACAAGCAGATGATGCATCTTCAAACCTTCGCTCCATTCATGGTTTCCCTGGGCTTTGATTGTCACGAGGCGACCAAAATAAAACAAGTAGGCTTAGTTGGAAAAGAGGAGGAGGAGGAGGGATGTAGTGTTGGACCTGGCGGTGGCCGCTGCCATTGCGCAAATCCCCAAACCTAACCGCAGTATGTATGTGTGAATATGTTTTTACCACACATACATACCTCTAAAACCTAGGTGCATCTTATGGTCTGGTGGTCTTATGGAGCGAAAAATATGGCATACAATGTCAAAAAAATGAGACCAACAGAACACTAAATGCTCTCCTAACATCTGTTATAACATCCAGCCATCTTGATCGTCATAGAACTTGGGACTGTTTTAGTTGCAACTTATTGGTGGCCTTTATCTCGAGTTTACACTTCTCCTTTCAACAACACTAGGATAGAGATGCCAGACCCCTGCTTAGATCAAATTCCATGTATAACTCTTATGCCCCCCAAAATGTAATTACAAAGTAAAAACAGTTGATTCACACTCAGAGAGATACACACATCCCACACACACACACCTGGGTCAGCCTCCAGGCATGCACCACCACTCTCCCTGGCTGCCACATGGAGCTCACATATAGTATATCACAGAAGTGAGTAAACCCCCTCAAATTTCATAAATACTTTAATATATTTTTCATGTGACAACACTGAAGAAATGATACTGTTGGTATCATGTAAAACAGTGAGTATACAGCTTGTATAACAGTGTAAATGTTCTGTCTTCTCAAAATAACTCAACACACAGCCATTAATGTGTAAACCACTGGCAACAAAAGTGAGTACTCCCCTAAATACGGCACCTCATGGTAATGAACTATCTGAGGATCTGAAAAAAAGTAATTGTTGCTCTACAGAAAGATGGCCTAAGCCAGTGGTGGCAAACCATCAGCACTCCAGATGTTTTGGACCATAACTCCCAGAATTCCAAGCCTGTATTGCCAATAACAAAGGACTGTGGGAGTTGTGGTCCAAAACATCTGGAGTGATGAAGGGTCACCACCACTGGCCTAGGCTATAGGCAGATTGCCAAGACCCTGAAACTGAGCTGCAGTATGGTGGCCAAGACCACACAGTGGTTCAAGAGGACAGGATCAACTCAGACAAGGCCTCACCGTGGTTGACCAAAGAAGTCGAGTGCCCATGCTCAGCATCATATCCAGAAGTTGGCTTTGGGAAATAGATGTATGAGTGCTAGCAGCATTGCTGCAGAGGATGAGGTTTGTATGTGTCAGCCTGTCAGTGCTCAGACCATACACCACACAGTGCATCAGATTGGTCTGCAGTGCTGTCAACCCAGAAGTAAGCCTCTTCTAAAGATGATGCCCAAGAAAGCCCGCCTACGGTTTGCTGCAGACAAGCAGACTAAGGACATGGATTTCTGGAATTATGTCCTGTGGTCCGATTAGACCAAGATAAATGTGTTTCGTTCTGATACTGTCAAGCCTGTGAGGCAGCAACCAGGTGAGGAGTACAAAGACAGGTGTGTCATGCCTACAGTCAAGCATGTTGGTGGGAGTGTCATGGTCTGGAGCTGCATGTGTGCTGCCGGCACTGGGGAGCTACAGTTCATTGAGGCAACCATGAATGCCAACATGTACTGTGACATACTGAAGCACAGCATTATCCCCTCCCTTTGGAGACTGGGCTGTAGGGCAGCATTCCAACATGATAATGACCTCAAACACACCTACAAAACAGCCACTGACTTCCTAAATAAGCTGAGGGTAAAGATGATGGACTGGCCAAGCCTGTCTCCAGAGCATAGCTGTCAAGTGTTCCCCACGGCTGCTTGGGATTGGGAGCTCCAGGGAGGTGGGGTGCTGGCAGCTGGGCCCTTTGGCTAGGGAGTGGAGCCTCATTTGCATGTAGGGTTCCCAGAATCCCTTGCGGTGGTTTCAAAATGCTCACTGTGACCTAGGTGTCTCAGCTTTCTAGGGGATATATATACCAATCCAGACAGCTGGTGGCATGTGGGTTAGTGGTTGCACAGGGAGTAGTACTCTCTGGCGGTCACCTGGCGGCTGGCTGCCCAGCAGCACCAGAGCTCAACCACATGCTGCCGGAAATACAGGATATTTCAGGGAAAAATAATTTTTCGGGAAGACGGTGGGGAAGAGTGATTGATGCATGAATGTCCCACCAAAAAGTGACACTTGACAGACCTGCTCCAGACCTAAACTCTATTGAGCATCTATGGGGCATCCTGAAATGGAAGGTGGAGGTGTTCAAGGTCTCTAACATCCACCAGATCTGTGATGTCAAGAGTGAGTGATCGACAGCCACGCAGGCACTGGGGGCCGAAGGGGCAAGAACGAGTGGAGTTGGTGGCCTGAGATGGGTAGGGCGCCAGGGCTCCCAGTTATAGTGAGGCACCCCTGGGAGGGGAAGGAAGGGGAAAGAGGCGAGAGGTAGGGCTGCTAGCTAGGAAGGAAGGAGGCAAGCAAGAAGGCAGGAGGATCAAGGTGGAGTGGGTGAGTTTTGCTGCCTGTCACCGCGGCTGCTGTTTCTGCTGTGGCTGCGGCTGCCATGGAGGAATTTCCACACATCTCCTCCAAGTTGCGCTACTGGATCACCCGGTCTGCTGCCCAGGAAGCTCAAAGCTTTGAGCCGCCCAATCTGCTGTGCTGCCCAATGGGGGAGGGGAGGGGTGTCCAGAGCAAAAGCTTTTGCTCCTGGCACCTACCACCATTGTCACGTTTGCTCTTATCCCTGGATTTCTGTATGGGGGGGGGGGCTGGAACCAATCTCCCATGGATACAGGGGTCCTACTGTACTGTCAGATATCCTAGACACAGAAAACAATAATCCAGCTACTGTCTTTATTTAGACAATAAAAAGGTAAGTATTAAATCAGAAGTTCAGGTGTGGTTTAGCTTATCTTTATTAAACATCTAGGTTAACCCTTAAAGATTACTAAAAATATTTATTATTCGGATGCATAAAGCTTTGCTTTCATTATTGTTATTAATGTTTGGTCCAAACAGGCTGGCATATGTCCAATGATTAGGGCAGTGATGGTATACCTATTAGAGAGCGAGTGCCTGAACTGTGATTCAAAACTCACTTATTTTTCACAAAGTGCCAATATGGTAATTTAATCTGAATACAGTGGTACCCCGGGTTACAAATGCTTTGTGTGCTACCCTTTGGGAAAGTGAGGATTGAAGAGCAGGCTTTTGAATTTCCTGTGGCCACAGCACTCTCGCTGTGGCCACAGAAAATTCAAAAACCTGCTCTTTGATCCTCACTTTCCCAAAGGGTAGCACCCCTACATTTCGATCCTCACTGTCGGTTAGTCTAGAAGTAAAAAAGGCATTCCTATTTTATGCAAAATTTCTTTGTCTGTCTGTACCCAAGTAGTACTTATTCTTGAAAAGAAAAGGGGGGCAGCCAAACTATTCCACCTCCTTAAAATTGTATTTACACTTCCTTGGTATTAAACCCAGTGGACAACCGCGGGGCTTCTGCTTAAACATGCAAAGGACTGTGCTACTGGGAATACATTGGTGGTTACTTCACGTCCTTCTTTGAGCCGAGGTGAACTTGCCTCCGTGTTGAAATCGGTTTTCAACACGGATCGAGAAGCGGATTGAAAAGATTCCCAAGCTCCAGGACGGGAATCTCTCACCCCCCTTGGAGCACAGTTCAGGGGGCGTGGTTGGGGTGAACTCGGATTGACGCTACAAGGATGTGAGGTTCCGTTCCTTCGAACTCGGATTGACCCCACAAGGACGTGAGGTTTTGTTCCTTCGAACCGGTCTCCAGTGGGGCCGCGAACTGCAGTGAGAGGGACATGAAGTATCAGCCATTGTTGCAGTCAACAATTGAGTACAGTACTTGCATGTGGATGAAGTTTACTACTATCAGTCAAAAGACATTGTACAGCTATTCTTCCGTTCTCCTTAATGGAATTTTGCAGATAGATAACAGACAGGAGCAGAAGTGCAAAAACACTAAAAGGTTACAAGTACGAGTACAAGTAAAATATATTATCACCCAGTCTCCCTTCCCTTGCCCATAAAAGCCCATGAATGGAGCAGGATGAGGGCATAATAAAAGCCTCACTTGGAAGCAGCTCAGGTGGTACAAGCCTTATCATATCGCTGTTTCTTGATGCATTTGGTCTAAATTTACTGTGATTGCAGGGGCAAAAGGAGAAACATTAGGCTTCCTGAGATATTGATTTTGAGCTTCCTATTGTTAAACCACCATACATTTCAGCTTCTCCCAGACATGATTGCTGCCCTTTAAGACTAAATATTGATTTAATAGGAAAATGAATAAGATGCGGCAGGTAATGAAACACTGAGAGTCCAGGACCTAATTTCCCTCATGCCGAACTGTGAAGGCTAACACTGAATTCCCCTCCCCTCCTGCTTTTGGGGGACTGAAACAAGAAGTATGAAAATGTATTTCTGGCTTTGTAAAAAAAAAAAAAAAAACTTTAAACTACAAAAAGGTGCAGAGGCTTACAGCATATAATTTAGAAAGCCAATTGCTGTTCCCTAGGGCTTCAGCATATTTACTGGCTTGGTGAGGAGGAGGGTTTAGGGTGGAAAGAGGATACCCAGGAGTGCTTTGGAACCTAAATATTAGAGATGGGCACGAAACACCAACATGGTGTTTTGTTTTTTCACTTCTTTCCTCCTTTTTTGTTTCGTTTATTACGAAATGATTTTTTTTAAAAAAAAAAAATCATTTTGCATTTCATTTTGTTTCATTTTTTATTTCTTATACATATTTTTTATACCGGTTTATTTTCCTCCTGCCAACCAGCTGGCCCGCAGGGAGGCCGGTCACCGTGTTTTAAATTTTATTTTTTTCTGTCGACCAGCTGGTTCGCTGCCCCACACGCCAGCTGATCGGCGCTTATTTTTATTATTTATTTTGACAATCGCCAAGATCGTTGCTTCTCAAAATAAATAATGAAGAATAAAAAATGAAACAGAATGAAATGAACATTTCCATTTCATTTTTAAGGCCACTTCGTTTTTCATTTCATTAGGAAATGAAACGAATAAGGAAATGATGTGCCCCTATATATAAAGGCCCTGTTGGTAGCCAATGGAGTGCAAAGGCCCCATCCTGGCAGTATAGCTATAACAGACATTTTGATATTTGGGGTCAAACCAGCTTTCCTTTCTTTTTATTACCAATCTCCCTCCACTCTCCAAATCAGTGTAAATAAAATAAACATCTATAAATAAAATATAAGGATGAATCCTGTCTGTGAGGAATGAGGGCTTGTTGAGTTAAGAGGACAGGACCTCATTTCAAGGACTATACTTACAGCATATAATCATATCTAAAGCTTAGACAGATTTCATTTCTGTAGATTTAAATATGTGAATAGTCACGGCTAAGCCTATTTGGAGGTAGGACTTAGCTGTCTTTCTGAAAATGCATTTGAGATATGAATTACTGGTGACGAGAGCAGACTGACCTTTCTCTTCTACATTTATATCAGGGGCATTTCCTAGTAATATCTACTGGGGAGGTGACAATTCAAGGCTCCTTATATATCTGAATAAATGCATTTTTAAAACAAAAAATCTAGGCCATGTCTAGGAAAACAAAACATACTGGAGACCATTAAGTTGACAGAGTGGCCAGCAAATACCTCTTCCATTGTAGCTTATTCAAAAAATTAATGTGTCAGAGCAGAGTTGGCTTGTCTTCCCATTGTCTACCATCGCCATCTTGTTTTTGCCAGTTCTAACCTTTTTATTTACTGTTATTGTTACTTTGGTGTAACATTGTTTTCCGGTTGTTCACTGCTCAGAGTTCCTGTGGGAAAGTCGGGTGGTATAGAAATTGAAATTAATTAATTAATTAATTAATTAATTAATTAATTAATTAATTAATTAATTAATTAATTAAT
>JAHTLZ010000274.1:4255275-4301716 GCA_023846285.1 Phrynocephalus versicolor | reverse complement strand
CACACACACACACACACACACACACACACACACACACACACACACACGTGTGCCCTTCCATGACAGCTGCCCAGGGTTACATCTGTCCTCTGACTCAATTATTCATGACATCACCTGGCAACTTGGGAGCTTTGATGGAGCTAAGCTCACAATGCGAGAGCTTCCACAGAAACCAGAGAGCAGTGTTATTTTACATTTGGGATTTCTACAGAAGAGAATGCTAAGGTAGGTAGATTCGGCTCCTCCATCGACATAATACACAGACCTTCAGCACCAGGTGCCTCAAAACACACTTCCTTTCAGCCAACAAAGTGCTTAGAAGAACCTTGTGCTGATAGTTCTGGTGTTTTATCAGAGACAACTACCTCCAAACCTCCAAGCCTTTGGGATTGCTTCTATTAATGCTCCTTTTCAGTCGATGCCACATGGATCACATAAACCATTGCATACAACTATATAAACAAAAACACATAAATATTACAAATTATAATAGCTTGTCCATCATTTTTCAAAGACTATCTTCATCGCATTCATTCATCATGTGAAGGAGTGGAAGGAGTGGAAACAGTTCAGGTTGAGCAGAAATATAATGTGGTGCTCCCCCCGAAAGATGAAATTATATGCTTTTAAAAAAGGAGGGAGGGGAAGGGGAAAAGCTGGGAAGTGTTGCTTCCCCTCCCCCAAACACTCACCACTTGATTCACAATCATGTGTGCTCTACATCTTGGTGCCCATATATAAAATCTCCATTGGCTTGCCATAGTTATGACTCTGAATCAGTACTCTGAATCAAACATAAAGAAAACAAAGGAGCTTGTGGTGGATTTTAGGAGGCAGAAAACTGATATTCAACCACTGGTGATTGACGGGACTGGTGTGGAGAGGGTTACAGGTTTTATATTTTTGGGCATTGAGTTACAGGAGGATCTGTCCTGGAGTGTCAACACAAAGGGGCTTGCCAAGAAGGCTCAGCAGAGACTATTTCTCTTGAGAACTTTAAGGAAAAACCATCTTCCACAAAAGCTGCTGCTGGCTTTCTATCATTGTGCAATTGAGAGTGTGCTTACTTACAGGTTATGTGTGTGGTATGGAAGTTGTACCCACTGGGATAGGACAGTGTTGCACAGAATTATAAGAACTGCAGAGAGTATTGTGGGCTGCTCATTCCCCACCCTAGAACAAATTTATTCTACCAGGTGCCACTTTAAAGCATTAGATATATTAAGAGATCCATCACATCCTGGTCATCGCCTCTTTGAGTTGCTGCCATCGGGACGGAGATATAGAGTACTGAGGTCAAGAACAAACCATCTCAAAAATAGCTTCTTTTTTGGAGCAATATTGGCCTTAAATTGAAAATCTGGACTTTAAAGTCAGCTTATTTTATATGTCATATTTTAGTCATTTTATATGCTATATTTTATGTGTTGTAGCTGTTTTTAAATCTATGTGGAATGTTTTAAATGAGTTGAATATAGCAACCATGAAATTTCGTTGTTCCTGCAAAGGGGTAATGACAATAAAGATTCCTATTACTCCTAAAGGCTGTGAGGCTTGGCAAACCCCCCCCCCCACACACACTTTCTCCTCCAAGGAAAACAGTGTGGGAGAGGGGCTTAAATGGGGAAGTCTCATGGGACTTGGGGGCCAGAAAAACAGGTTTGGGGCCACATGTATCCCTATACTTATCTTGACACTGGCTTTGGGGAAACAAAACATGCCCACCGCACAAGCATTGATCTGGTCATGTGAGCTTAGAGGGCCCAGTGACCTCTGAACAACTAAGTCTTCATGACCACCACTACAACCTGTGGCATCACCTTCCGAGGACGGTTCCTAGACACAAGCTAGCACTGAGGGTCCATGCTGAACCATTTGAATTTCTGCTCAGCTTTGGTATTCCAAACTCTCTATTTTTCTAAAAAAAAAGTCTGTTTCCTGAGGCTATCTTCCCAACATCTGATGTCATGAGCTGCACTCCATAAAAGGGAAATATAGGTATGGTGAAGGGAGCAGACTGGCAGAAGGCACCGTAGGAACAGAAAACTGTATTCCGCACCTTGGGCTTCATGGAGCCTTGGACTAGGGACTGGAGTACCTTGGGATCACCATCTCCTGAGCCACCTGACCCACCCTATGATGCCTGGTCAGGCAAGGTAACAGAGGAAGCACCATCCAACTCCTCCAAATGGTAAACCCCATTGAAAAATGAAAGTAGTCTGATCTATCGAGGACAAACTAAAATACTAGAATTATATACTCTTCCCCAATCTGTGTAGTCTTCCCAAACTTAAGCTAATATTTACATATTGGAACTGGATTTAGTTTTTTTTTGATACATTTTTATTAAATTTTAAACTACATACAAACAGAATAAAGAAATAACAAACAACAATTAACAATATGAGTGTACCCCCACCCCGCGGGACCATCCATGCATTCTTCTTTATTGCTGGGTCTTCTATTATTCTACTGAACTTCTTAAAGTCCTCTTGTCCAGAATTGTTGTGAAGTATTCGTAGACTCTTTCCCCTTTCCTTCAACAAATACATAATCTATGAATTTACCCCAGATATCGTAGAAAACGCCTTTTTTCATTTCTCCTCATTTAACTTTTAGACTACAAGACAATTTATTGTTTATAGCTATTTCCCAAAGTTCGTTATATGTTGCGTTACGAATCACACGGACACAGAGTTTCGGGGTGCAATCATCTGGTGCTCAGGCAACATTCCTGTTCGTCTCTCTGTCAGGGTTCATGGATGTCTCTCTGTGTGTATGAATGTGTGGAGGCATGCGTGTATGTGAGTGTGTGATGATGATTCTTCTCCCTTCTGCTGCTGCCTGAGCGACCAGTGTTTATTAAGAGAGAACAACGATACAGCAGGACGTTCCTCGGTGGGAGGGGAATGCACGCCTTATCTGTGAGACCATACTCAGTAAACAGGTACACAATGGCACAGGAAATAGATTCCATAGGTGGGAGGGAAAATGCTCCCTAGCTAGTGAGGGATTACTGATAAGGGGCTTTCTGGGCCTGAGCAGATGTATCCTGATATCCTGTTTATTTGCCATCCTGTTTGCTCTGGCCTACATCAGCACATCCTGGTATCTGCTTCGGTCCTGGGGACTGCTGGGAAATAACAGGTCAAGCAGCCCTCCTAGGCCTTAGGTTTCCTTTGTGCTTGACCAATGTTGGGGCTCAGAAATATGGGCAATGATATTACCACAGTTATACCAATCTTCCATCTTAAGTTCTAGTTTTGACTTCCAATTTCTTGCTATGATTAATCTGGCAGCTGTCATAAGATTTGCTATTAGCTCCTTTGTTGTAACATCATAATCTTTACTTGTTAACAATGATAATAATGCTATCTCTGGATTACAATCTATATCTATCTTAATGTTACTTAGCTCTAAAAAAAACTTTTTTTCCAGAACTTTTGGACTATTTTGCATTCCCACCAAAGATGCATATATGTGCCAAGCTATTTTTCACATTTCCAGCATATCTTAGAGTAATCAGGGTTCATTCTATTCAGTCTAATTGGGGTTAAATACCATCTAGAAACCAATTTAAAGTAGTTTTCTTTTATCCTGACCGATAATGATCTCAAGATTCTCATATTCCAAATTTTCACCCAGTCTTCTTTCTTTATTTCTACATTGAGATCTTGGTTCCAGACCTCTCTCAGAGAATTTAACTCCTTCATTTCCAATGAATCCCCTAATGTTTTATATATTTTACGTATTATTCCTTTCTCTATATTTTCATAATCAGACTCCAGCGATAGTAGGAACTGTTCAAATTTTGTGCACTCTCAAATTTGATTATTTCTTCTACACCAGTCCTTTGTCCATTTTCCTAACTGAATATAATTTAACCATGTTAAATCGCTAGGTTGCAAAATATTTTTATGTCATGAACTGTTTTAATCTTGGCCATCCAATCCTTTAATCTGGCTATTTTCTTAGTTTTAAATAACTCTAAATAATACTTCAAGTTAACAGGGAAGTTTTCCTGGTCAGTAACTAAAGCTAGTGGGGAGCCCTTTGGAGACAATTTTTTTTCTATATGTTCTCCATGTAGTGATTAAACCATTCAAAAGGGGGTTGTCAATCTTTACTTTATGTTTAAAATGCATAAACAAAAATTTATTTATTCCCCCCTTTATGTCCGATGACTCTTGCTCCCACCATATTGGCTTCTGTGGTTTAAATAGAATTTCCCCCAAAGAACTGAGTTGATTAGCTATATAATAATTTCTTATATTGGGTATACCTATTCCTCCTTCTTTCTGGGATCTGTACCACAAACTTTTATTTGTTCTTGATTTTTTCCCTGCATTGCAAAACCTATTTATCATGTCTTGGAGAGTTTTAAGTTCCTTTTCTAGAAACTGAACCGGTAACATTTTAAAAATAAAGTTAATTTTAGGAAGTATTTTCATTTTTATCAATGCTATTCTGCCAAACCAGGATAAATTCAATTTAGTATAGGATAGTAGTTTGTTTTTCATCTCTTCTTTTAATTTTGAAATATTTCTTTCTTTAGTTTTAGTAAATTCTTTGTAGAATTCTAATCCTAGATATTTAATGCTTTTTCCGGTTTAAGTCCAAATTGTTCAATTATCTTAAGGTCTTGTCTTCCATAATTGAACAGTAAACTTTCTGATTTTTGCCAGTTTACGCATAATCCTGTTATTTCCCCAAATTCTTCTAAATGAGTTTTTACTCTTTGGATAGTCTCTATTGGGTTTAAAATAGTCAATAGAGCATCGTCCGCGAATAAACTGATTTTAGTTGCCCCGTCTTTCCCTATACCTTTAATGGATTCATCGTCCCTTATAGTGTTTGCCAGGAGTTCTATAATGATACAAAAGAGAACTGGAGAAAGAGGACATCCTTGTCTAGTTCCTTGGCCCAGGGTGATTTGTTCAGTCATTCCATCGTTAACTATTATTGAGGAAGTGCCCTCTGAATATAATTGATTTATTACTCCTCAAAAGGATCTCCCAAATCTCCATTTTCCTAGCAGAATTTTTAATGTGGACCATTGAACACAATCAAAAGCTTTAAAAAGATCTAGAGATAACATGCCAGCTTTAGTAGTACTCTTTCCCATTTCATAAAGAATGTTCAGATTTCTTCTAATAATATTTGCCATTTGTCTACCTTTAATGAAACCACATTGATCCTCTTTAATATATTTAGCTAGAAATTTATTCATTATTTTATCCAGGATTGCAGTAAAAATTTTAGCATCTTGATTTAATAAGGATATTGGTCTATATGACCTGATATCCATTAAATTTTTGTTAGGTTTGGGTATTAAAATAGTTAAGGAATGGGTCCATGATCTCAGGACTTGTTCTCCCTCCAAAATTTTATTATATAGCTTCTTTAATTTGGGTATTAATACTGCTTTAAAAAGTTTGTAAAATTCAGGTCCCAGACCATCCACTCCGGGCGTTTTGTTATTCTTTAATTTGTCTATTACCTCGCCTATCTCTTGGTCTGTAATAGGTTTTTCCATTTCCAGCATATCTTCCTGTTCCAAGACCCTCTTTAAATTTTTAGTAATGTACTTTTCTATGTCCTCCTTGGATTTATTTTTTGCTGTATATAAAGACTGGTAAAACACTTGTGTATCTTTTAATTTATCTTTCATTTGTATACACATCTTGCCTGAGGAATCTTTTATAATCCCTATTGTGTTCTTGTCTTGTCTTTTCTGAGCTAATCTGGCTAAAAGTTTTGAATTCTTATTGCTGTATTCAAAAAAGTTTCTTTTTAAGTAAAGTAAATTTCTTTGTGTTTGTTGTAGATCTAAATCCTCTAGTTCTTTTTTTCTGGCTTCGATCAGCCTCAATATCTTATTATCATTAGTAGAAAAAATTGGGTTTCTAAATCTGCTATTAATTTTTCTAAGTTTCTTTTATTGAGCTCTTCCTTTTTTTAAATATTTTCTCTTATGATAAAGCCTCTAGCTACAGCTTTCAAGGTGTCCCATATAATTGGCATTTTCCTATCTGCCTTTTCATTTATGTCCCAAGTTTCCAACCAAGCGTTTTTAACCTTTTCCAACACTTCTGGGTATTGAAATATTTTTAAGTTCATTCTCCATCTTTTAGCTTCTCTATAATTTTTATTTATTGCTATATCAATTGACATTATAGCGTGGTCAGATGTTTTTATAATCTCGATCTCAGTGTTGTTTACTTTAGGTATTAGACTTTGTGAGACAAACACAAAATCTATCATAGAATAGGTTTAGTGTACTGGTGAGTAGGAGGTATATTTTGTTTCGTCTCCTTTCAGTTCTCTCCAAACATCCTTCAATCCTGTTGTATTTATGAACCTTGCTAGTGTTGTGTGTCTTACCCTCCAGTCTTCCTTTTTACAGACTGATTTATCTTTGATTTTATCTAAGACCATATTAATGTCCCCTGCCATTATTAAATACCCCTTTTTAACAGTTTCAATCTGGTCCCAAAGGACATTATAGAAACGGCCTTGATTAGCATTTGGTGCATATACATTTACCAAAGTGTAGTGGTCTTTTCCCATTAGAACTTGCAATATTATATATCTACCTTCTAAACCTTTCACCACATTTTCAACAATACATTCACAATTCCTTGAAATTAAGATGGCGACCCCTCTTGCTTTAGATGTACCAAAACTTTTTTCATATATGTCAATATTTGAAATTTTTAATTCATTGAAACCATCTCTTGTTTGGTGAGTCTCTTGCAAAAAGGCAATATCAATTTTATGCCTTTTAATCATCGCTTCAATTCTCTTCTCTTCGAGAATGACCCCAGACCTTTTACATTCAACGTTGCTAATTTTATAAACTTTCCCATGACCTATTTTTTTTTGTTTGTTTTAATGTTCTGGAATGGTCCCATTGTGTATACAAAACCCCCCCCACCAACAATTAATGAAAAAATAACTAAACTAAATCTAACCCTCCACTCTAGAAAAATGTTCTTTTCTCCCACCCCACCAGCTATCATACTATTTATCATGTGCTTCAAAGGGATGGGAGGGAGGAGATCCGTCCATGGACAATGGCCGGCCAAGATCTCATTAGCTCTTAATTATCATAATACTGTAAATCATTTTTTCCAAAAAATTGTTATACCCCCTCCAAACCGCCCTCTCACCCCCACCCCCTTTAAAAAGGGGGGAAAGGGGGAGGGGGAGGGGAAATAGACGAATAGGGGGAAATTCCAACAATTGGAAAAAATAAAAAATAACAAAATAAAAAGTGGGGAAAGGAGGGGAGGGGGAGGAAAGAAGGGGAAGGGAAAGACGGAGGGGAAAAGGAGGGGGGAGAGAGGGAAGGAGAGAGAAATGAGCTGAATGGATTTCGAGTGTTGTTCACTGGAGATTCCAGGAGCCGGAGTAGAAGAAATTCACTGTCCTGATGTTGCCATAGAAGTTCCCGGGGACGGGTTGGGAGAAGCCGAGTCGTCTTGAATATTCCATGCTTCAAGAAGGTGCTGGCCTTCTTCTAGGGAGTGAATTGTGTGTTGAATAGAGCCTTTCCAAACTTTCAAGAACAGGGGATGGCCCCAGGAGTAGCGATAATTGTGTTTCCGTAGTAATGTTGTAACTGGTTTCATCGATTTACACCAATCAGAAGTATCTTTGGAGAGGTCTTGATAGACTTGCACAGTTGCATCTCCTCTCTTGAGAATGTTAGGGTTGGCTCTTATAGAAGACATAAGACGCTCTTTGTTTACATAAGAGGCAAATCTCACTATTACTGGTCTTGGGGGCCCATCTCTCGAATTGCCCAAGTAGTGGACTCTCTCTATGTCTTCCTCCTCCAGTTGTTTGGACAGAAAGGAGTTAAGCCAAATTATTACTTCCTGTTTTAATTCCCCCTTTTTTTGGGCCACAAAATTAATCAGCTTAACATTCTGTCTTCGAGAGTAATCTTCCATATAAGTTAATTTTTTCTTGGTTGTCAGTAAAGCCTGCTTTTGAGAGCTAATTTCAGTCTCATTTTTTGTTACATGTATCTCCAGATTTTTAAACTCCCCTGCCAAATTTTCGAGTCTTTGGCCGTTTGTGTGTACCGCTGCCTGGGTTTGTTTTATTTCACGTGATAAATCTTGTTTAGTACTTTGAAGTTCCTTTGAAAGGCCGTCCATTCTACGCATTACATCCTGCTGACCCATACTCATTAAGCTGGCTAATTCTGTTCTCATTTGCCACATTTCCTTTATGAAATCTTGGTCTGCAGGGGGAGGGGTAGCCTCCTTCTTCTCCCCCGTCGCCATTTCTAGCTCCCCTCGACCAAAGGCTGTTCGATACGTTGTAGAGCTTGGTGCTTATATGTTGTATCAGATGGTTTCCTGACCCAACTCTTTGGCAGGGAGGTTTTTTGCTTTTTTGCCAGCATATAATTAATAAAAAACCAGGCATGGAAAACTCACACTGGAGCTTGCACTAATCTGTCTCTCCGTGCAAATTTCCAAACAGCCAGCCAAAAAAGGCAAAACTGAAAGTAGCTGAATCGCTAATAAATCAAGCTTATCTACTCTCGAAGAAGTATAAATTGCTTCTCCTGTCGTCTCCGAATGATTTAATGACGCATTACTCATGACACCACGGCTTTAAACAGTAATTTTTAAGGCTTTTTCAGATCTCGGAACGGAGCTCCAAGATCAAGCTGCCAACATGTCTCGTGGGCAGGACTTCCTCCAACTGGATTTAGGTTGAGCATGGGGTAGGGAGATGCAGAGTCAACCCAAGACATTTTCTGGCTTGAGGTGAGGCAGCAAATGTTTGCTTCCACCCACTCAAGACAAGGTGCATTGTGTCTGAAACCAGGCAAGTTCCTTTGGCAAGTCCTCCCTGGCAGAAAAAAAAGGCAGTGCAACTTTTCAACCAATTTATGATGCCCAAACTCTGTTGCCTGAGTGTTTGTGAATATTCTCAGTCATCCAGGTAAGTTTATCTGGAAGTTGAGTCATGGCAACTGGACTTCTTTTCTTGAGAGATTGAAACATTCACTACTCATCCAAGCTTCTTTGTCAGTTTGAGGAAAGTTAGTGAAGAGTTTTCCAATTTATAGTTCACTTTGATTTCACATCACCCTGGTCTGAATAGGCTCATAAGTTGGACAATGGCCTGAATAGGTTCATAGGTAGAAAATGGTCTGAATAGGCTTGTTAGATGTACAATGGCCTGGGGTGCATGAAAGTCCCAGCTGTTCAACCTTTCCCAACATACATTAAATATGGGTTGTTAGCTGTGGCCTTGCTGGTGGTGGTGTGAATTGCTTCTGATTCTTTTGAGCATGGTTGAAATCACTGCTTGATAAGTAGTAGATAGACTGTGCCTGAGCCCCCAAGAAAGGAATTAGTGTGAAGCAAAGGGAAGCAGAAGAGAACTGAAAGGGGGGAAATCAGGGGGAGAACAAATTCTCTGGCCAAGTGGAGGGTTGGGGGGGGTCTGTGGGGACCCTCAACCATATCTTACAGGAGACCACAATATTTCTTAGCTAGCATTGGGGAGAAATCAAGGTATTTCTGTCCCTATCTGCAAGGGGTAGTCTAACATTATACAGTATTATGTTAAATTGAGCCCTTTCAGTCCAATAATCTAGGTATACAACAGCATGAGAAAAGGTCAAAGTTCTTCCCCTGAGTATGAGCCCGCTGTCTAGTGCGGGGGTCTGCAACCTGCGGCTCGGGAGCCGCATGCGGCTCTTTGGAACATTTGCCGTGGCTCCGGGAGGGTTCAGAAATTTCAGTACAAAGGTGCCAAATCTTGCGAGGACAGCCCATCCCACAAGGCGGCGCGAAGCCAAGCGCGGCCACACTCTCGCGCTCTACCTTCCCGCAGGCTCCCTCTTCTTCAGAGCAAGAGAGAGAAGGAGGCGTGGTGGAAAGTGCCCCCTGAACGGCAGCCTTTTTTCTTTTCTTTTTTTAACTTCAAGAAAACCTCCCAGATCTGGATTGTTGCCTCCCCCCCCCAAGAAAAAAAGACGGGAGGAGAAAACCCTCCTTCCTTCCTTCCCCCCTTCCTTCCTTTCTTGCTTGGGTGTTTGCTGGGAGGGGGAAGAAGCGACGTGTGTGTGTGTGTGTGTGTGTGTGTGTGTGTGTGTGTGTTGTGTGTGTGTGTAGAACGTGGAGGAAAAGAAAACCCTCCTTCCTTCCTTCCCCCCTTCCCCTTCCTTTCTTGTTTGGGTGTTTGGAGGGAGGGGGAAGAAGCGAAGTGTGTGTGTGTGTGTGTGTGTGTGTGTTGTGTGTGGGTGGTGGTGGGGGCAGCGTTTAGACGGGACGGTTCAACGTGGAGGAAGAGAAAACCCTCCTTCCTTCCCCCCTTCCCCTTCCAAGCATTGCACATGTGCAGTTGGCATCTCTCTCTCTCTCTCTCTCCTTTTGCTTCGCTACAGCCCCCCCCCCAAAAAAAACTACGGCTTTGCACTAACTTGCCGGGATGAAGCTCCAAAAACGCTGGGGAGCGGGGGCGCGCGCGGCGTGTCTCCGCGAAACAGAGAGAGAGAGAGAGAGAGAGATTAGAAATTCCCCTCCTCTCCCTCCTGTACTATTTTTTGGAAGAGTTTTAAAAACTGCCCCCCCCAAAAAGTGGAAGCGGTGTGGGCACGGCGCACTCGGGCTGCGCTTCCCTCCTCCATGGAGGGTGGGGGCGAGAGGAGGAGGAGGAGGAGGGAGAGATGGAGTGTGTGTGTGGGGGGGAGAGATTCAGACCATGGCTGCAGGATCCGGGCAGAAGGCAGCGAGGGCGGAATGGGAACCTCAAGAAAGGCGGCGTGGGGAGGGGGCCACGGCTAGTCTTCTCTCTCCCCACCCCACCCCCCGCCGCCACCGCCGCCACCCTGCTTCCTTGCCCGGTACTGTCAGTTCTGGCCCAACAAGCAAGGGGTTGGTGGCGGCGGGAGCGGGGAGGGGGAGCGGCGGCGGCGGCGGAGAGGCGAGAAGCAACGGAGGAAGTCGGCTTTTCTTTTTCCTGCGCAAGATCAACTTGGCAGTCAAGGGACGAGGGACGTGGCGTGACAGCTAGTTCGAGCCCGCCCCCCGGCCCGAGGAGGGGTCTCTCTTATTAGACTTCCAGCGGCTCCCTCCTGGAGTCAGCCGGTTTCGGTGGCGGGGTGGGGGCGCCGGGCTCAAGTTGTTCAGGGGCCCCTGGCCGCCCGGGGAGGCCAACGCTGAGCTGAGCCGAGTGGAGCGCCTGTGCGCCTACCTGCTTGTCTCGCTTGCTCTCGCTCTCGCTCTCTCCGAAAGCCCGCCAACAGCTGCCTTCTGCTCCATTCCAACACACAGAATGTGCCTCCTGCGCGCCCACCCACCCCCCAGCCCGGCCCTCATCGAGACTGGCGGACACACAGCCACCCCAGTTGCGCGCGCGGGAGAACTTGAGGCAGGTGCACGCCTCGATGGAAACCCTCGGGGACAGGGTGGCGGGGTGGGGGGAGGCGGCGGCGGCTCGGGCTCGCCCGCTCACTCGCTCTCCCGGCGCCTGAAGTGCCGAAGAAGCAACTTTCATTGGCTTCCTTCTCAGAAGCCCTTCGGGGGTGCCCGGAGGAGCCGCAGCCGCCGGCGCTCCTTCCCACCCCACCCGAGCCGGGCGCCGGGACGCAGTGTGTCCGAGGAGCGCACGAGGGAGTGTGTTGCTTGCGAGCGCCCAAAAAGCCAGGAGCGAGGGGAGGGGAAAATATATTTGCAGTGTTATATTTGTTTTAAATGTCGCAATGGTTTTGCGGCTCCCAGGTTTTTTTTCCCGTCAGAAACGGGTCCAAGTGGCTCTTTATGTCTTAAAGGTTGCACACCCCTGGTCTAGTGGATCTGGCTTTATCTACTGTGAATGGTTTTTCTTTGCTTCTGAGGCATTTCTGAAGGGGAAAACCACACTGTTTTTGTGGTTTCATTTCCTCTTACAATGTCTCCCTTTTCTCATGACCCTACGCTAGAATCTACTCTGGACAGAACATCAATGGGCAGTGACAGGGAAGGTGGGGGGCTAGAATAGCAACTTTGGAGTATGACAGCTCAATGAAATTCACCCATCCCACTTGATAAGAAAGGGCTTGAGCAGCAAGCAAAAAACAGCCTAGTATCTGTTCCAGACAGAAAATCTGTTTTGCATAAAAGATCCCAGAACAATAATATTCATATGTGACATAAGATGAGATGGAAATGATGTAACAGTGTACAAAACATCTTCAGGAAGCACACATTCCAAATAGCAATCACCGTATGCATACTCCAGGTTGGGAATCATTGCATTATTAAATAACTTCTGATCTAATGGCAAAGGTAGCAGTGTTTTTTTATGCTGGCTGTCAATTGATCTGTTGCCTGCACATTTCACATGCGTTCAGATTAATGTGACTTTAGTTTTTGCATCTTGGATAAAGTGTATCTGCATACATTTTCTGTTCTGCTAACCTTTTTGTATAATTACAAAGAGAGTAAACCATGCAAAAAGCCCAATAGAGGCTGTTAGACTTGAAAGCAGTCTCTTCATAAATGAGCCTCTCTCTTTCTCAGTAAGGACAATTTTGCACAAACAAAACTTGCAGACACAAAGATCAAGAACTTGTAGCTAGAGAAGTAGTGACATTGAAGTAGGACACTAAATAAAGTTTAGACCTTCAAAGGGGAACAATATGTTGAGGGAAAATGCAGCTTTGGTAGTTGAAACAGGGTATCAAGAGATGTCAGAGGGAACATGTTACCGTACTTACTCTGAAATTTCCATCACAATTGGTCTCATTTGGCATTTAATACCTCCTCCATATCTTAAAGTATCCTTTTAGGAAAGAAACATGATCAAATATCATCCAAGTTTCCTACTAATAAATTATTCAAAATTATTTATATCAGAAGTCAAGGGAGGATACATGTACTCCATCCACTTTCAAATTTTATTTATTTAAAAAAATCTGGAGATGCATTCAAATCATAAGGCAACTATCAATTTAGATCTTGAATTGAAAAGAAACAAGTTGATTACTGCAGAACAGTCATATTTTAGTGCGACCTTTCGCACTCTGCAGCTTTCAGTGCTAGATGCCAGGCTTTGTTGATTTTAAGACTTTCTTCTTTTTTTGTTGAAACTGTGCTTATGTTTGTGGATTTCAGTGGCTTCCCTGTGTAGTCTGACATAGTGATCCAGACTAGAATCAAAGAACATGAAAGACACTGCAGATTAAAACAAACTGAAAAATCAGCAGTAGCTGAACACACCCTAAAACAAACTGGGCATGAAACCCTCTTCCAGGACACGAAAGTACTGGACAACACTACCAATCACTATGTCAGACTACACAGGGAAGCCATTGAAATCCACAGACATTCATTCCTAACGCTGGTACATTTCAGCAGTCAAAAGGACACAAGGCCAGAATTTAGAAACAATGCATTACAAATAAACATGTTAGTTATTTATGTGAGTTACTTTAGTAATGTGATGCAAACAATGTTACTTTTAAAAGTTCACAAGTTACTGTATATAGGCCAGGCATCTGTCTCCTACAGTGCCTCCCCAGAGAATGGCCAGCTTTAGTAGCGTTGGGCAAGCTGTGCAGTCCAAAACAAGAAGGGACTGGCAAACCACTCTTGAGTGCTTTATACCTAGAAGGATTGCCATAAGTCAACTTAGTTTTGACAGTACATAATTTCCATTTTAATACGTTGTTTTAAGTTATTTTATTTGCAGGGCTGTACAACTTTGAACAGGCTGAGGTCTACTTTTTCTGGCCCCAAAGTGCCTGAGGGCTACCACACTAATACCTCTACTTACAAATTTTACCTATTCCAAGTAAAAAACAAAATTGTAAGTAGAGCAGTGGTTTCCCATAGGGATGCATTGAAATCTGTCCCCTTAATTCATTGATTTTCAATGCATTCCTATGGGAAGGCTGACCATGCACATGCTTCCCTTGCACCCTCTCGATCGTCTGGCCGGTTGAGGGGGAGCAGGAGACCACGCCATGGCCCCTGAACTGCCCCGCTCAGCTGAGACAGTGGGCTGGCAGACCCAGAACTTTGCTGGGGCAGTGGTGGTCCTTGGGATGGAGGAGAGAGGGGTGAATAACTTATCCACTCACTTTTTTATTGGTGGGCAGCGGGCTACTTTTGAACCCTTTGCGGGCTACCAGTAGCCCATGGTCTACCCGTTGGGCAGGCCTGTTTTATTGCAATGTGAAACAGTTATTCAGTTTTTGAGGGACTTGAAGCTATTTAATCTTTTTTTTCCCCAAAAAGGATTTTATAACGTTATCCGAAAAGCACAATACTGGGCAATGTATTGCAGCCCAACGCTGGGTATCCTCTTGAGGAGGCAGACTGTGGTCCAGGAAATTACATTTTAGAACAGTCTTTTGTAACAATATTCTTCAAAAAAATTTTTTTAATTGTCTTACATGTTGATGATGCAGTAGATGCCAGTGCAGTGAAAATTCAAGTTCATACCTTGGATAATGATGGGATTTCCCCCCCAATTTCTTGAACTATAAATCTCATAATTTCATATTCTGGGAATTCTAGTTGACAGAGAGACTTACAGACATCAAAAAGCGACTCATGGGCTGACAGGGGGCAGTAAACAAGAGGAGGTGACTATTAAGGTTGAGGGGCAAGTGGGTGTCAAAAGGAATGAGCTGGGAAGCACCAGCTTTTTAGGATGCCTCATGCTTTTTGTTTGTATGTATGTTTTTATTGTTTTTAAATTCTGCCCTCTAGTAACAGGCATTAAAAAGCAGATGGGGCATCCACATCTGTAGAATCAATTCCAATGAATTGATTGCACATCTACCTGAAAATAAATGGACATCTAGCGAGGGAGCAGAAAAATTCACTCTTCTGCCAAAATGCTGTGTGCGTATGTGTTCACTTGGTACAACAGAGAGGTTTGTTGACAGTGGGATCCCGCCCAAAGCTCCAGGCCACCAGCACTGGGGACCTTGGGGGGGTGGGTGGGGTGGGGGTGACTGGGTGGCCGAGGCTTCGCTGCCACCACTGCAGTGGTGGGTGTGTGGTTGGAGCAGCGGTGCTTCAGAAAGGAGCACACGGGGATGTGTGGCGCTTTGGATAGGAGACCGTGGGGACATGTGGCAGGCAAAAGGAGCCCACGGGCTGTTCAAAATTGGACAACCCTGGTCTAAACAATCCAAAAATCCTGCATTTATCCCAGATGCTGCCTGTGAGTGGGTGACTGTTGGAGCAGGCAAGTTTTATAAAAGGTGAACAACTGTTGGGGTGATTAATAAACTAGCACAAACTGCCAAACAACAATTCAAGGATTGCCTCTAAGGTTGGCACAGAAACTTTAGCTGATTCAAAATGTTGCAGCCAGACACTGGGTCCAGTTACAGGGAGCATAGAACTCCCTTGATAAAACAACTTCACTGGTTGCTAGCCCATATCCAGCCCAAATTCAAAATGTTGGCTATTATGCCCTATAATGCCTTAGATAGCCTGGGCCCAGGTTATTTGGAGGACCATATCACCCTCCACATAGCCCTCCACAATCTCAGAGATGTTTAGGGGAGTGGCCTTTCTTTGTCCTAATACATTGCAGGCACACATGCAGATGAAACATGAGGGTGTTTTCCTTACAAGTAGCATAAGCAGTGACCAACAACAACAACAACAACAACAACAACAACAACAACACATCATCATCATCAAACCCCAAAACTTCTTAACCTATTTGCTGATGATTTTGCAGTCACAATCTCTAACACTGAAACTTCCTGTATCCTAACAATTCTGAACAATCTTAGTTAAACCCTCAGGTTTTGAAACCTGTAAAGGAAAACTCAAAATTCTAGCTCTAAATATGCCAAACTTGTATAGAGAAAGCTTGTTCAATTTAAATGATATATAACGTATTTCTTCTCCCATAAAATAGCTTCAAGTTTGGAAATTGTTTTAAACTGAAATAATGGTAAGCTAAAGATCAAAATGGATTCCTACAAGGAAGACAGACGGCAGCCCAGATGAGAAGAGTTTTGAATGCAATGCATCTAGCAAAATAATTAAAAATGAAAGCAGGGATGTTGTTGCTAGATATATTTAAGGCTTTTGATTTGGTGGAATGGGACACATTAAAATTCTGTGTAGACAGTTGGAGTTACGTAAACATTTTAACCAGCTAGCACATCAGCTATATTTTGAGAATACTGCAGGAGTGATAATGTAACGGAGCTAATATCACTAAAAAGGTTGAGGAAATGAGACAGGGCTGCCCCCTCTCTCTAGTGTTATTTACACATAACTGAGCTATTAGCAAATGTAATAAGATGATAAGCTGCCTCTATGAAGAAGAGTGAGTGATACATTTACTTTGTATTTAGACCGCTAAAAGACCAAAGACAGAAGTTAGTTCTTGACTTGGCACAACTTTTCACCAGGCTTCTAGTTAAGGAGGTAGGAATGGTTTAGAAGAAAGTTTAAAAAACCCATCACTAGATGTGCAGGCCACGTTTCTTGTTGAAGACTCACGAGGCCATAGAAGTGGGTATTTTACTTGTTTAAAAGATTGATAAGTTGCTGTTTAGAGAAAACACTCCCAAGTGACACACAAGAAAACATACATATATGTATGTGGCTCATCTTTTAAGGAGAACAGTTTGCTGTGCTCTACTCCCGTTTCCTCATCTCATGAACTCAACAAAAAGTTAAGTACATTTATCCAAGAGCTGGGTAATATTAATGAAATAAATCAGGCCCTGGATTGGGGCTTTTGAGTGTGGTTTAAAGTCACATTGTAGTCAGGTCTTTGCTTTTTAAAAATTTCTTGATCTCCTGTAGTGAAAGAAGAGAATGCCACAGAGAAAAAACTGTGAGTGAGATTGTGGGTTTTGAAAGTTGTGGGAAAGAGGAAACTTGTCCTATGCAGGAGAATAGGTGTTAGTCATTGTATTGTGATGGAGGGATTAAGAAGTTTCACTGCAATCAGGGTTGGTAGTGATCCTTCTCTGTAATTGATGTGTGCCGTTAGCTGTTCTAGTGTGAAGTGATCACTGGTGCTTGTGGCTGGGTGGGAAAAATTGAACTTTGATTTTTGCAGGCTGTAGTTTTCAGTGCCGGAAGCCAGGTTTGTTGATTTTTAGACTTTCTTTTTTTGTTGTTGAAACTGTGCTTATGTTTGTGAATTTCATTGGCTTACCTGTGTAGTGTAACATAGTGATTGGTAGTGTTGTCCAGTACCTCTGTGTTCTGGAAGAGAATCTCATGTCCAGTTTGTTTCAGGGTGTGTTCAGCTACTTCTGATTTTTTTTTTGGTTGTTTTAGTTTGCAGTGTCCTTCATGCTCTTTGATTCTGGTGTGGATGCTGTGCTTTGTGGTCTCAATATATACCTGGCCACAACAAGGTATCCGGTATACTCCTGCAGTGGCGAATTGGTTCCTTTTGTCCTTTGCTAACCATAGCATCTGTTGTATTTTGTGGTGGGTCTAAATACTGTTTGTAGGTTGTGTTTTTTCAGCACTTTGTCCATGCAATCTGTGACTCCTTTTATGTATGGCAGAAATATTTTGTTTGTTGGGGGCTGTTTTTTCCCCTTCAATTTGGTGTTGTTTTTTCGGTTTGATGGCTGTTTTGATTTCATTCTTGGAATTCACTTGTAGACCACACAAACCAAAAATGTTAACCTGAATTCCACAACACTGAACTCAGTCTCCTAAACTGTGCCCTACAGGCAAATGGCTATTTGCGGGAAGTTACACAAGCACGCACACACACACACACACACACACACACACACACACACACACACACACAGAGTATACACAAACAAATAACAAAACAAAATGAAAAACTATTTTTTAAAAAAAATTCATTTCAAATGAAAAGAACGGAATTGAATGAAAGGAAAAACAAGACAAAATGCTATTTTAGCGTTTCGTGCTCATCTGTACTGACAATATAAGTGAATCCTTGTACTGTAGTGTGTCCAGCAAAAAAAAAAAAAATGTTTCTATAGAATGCTGAAACCTAAGTAAGTTTTATATGTGTTTATTTACAATTTACTAATGTTTGGCACATTAGGTAGCAATTGAAAAAACCGACTATTTCAACCTATGACTTTGCTTTTATATGGAGTCTGATCTGATCATTGTGGATTAATTATGTTACTTCTTGCTGCAAATATGTTATAAAACATGTATTAAAATTACTAGCAGTTTGTATAATTAAGGAGAGAAGGAAACAATGCTGGAAAATCTTTCAGATTTAACCTGGGAAAATGAAAAAGAATGCAATTGTACAATATCAGTTGCTAGTCCTGATGAATTTAGTAGGGCTTACTTCCAGGAATGTGAGTGTAGAATTGCAGCCTTGGAGAAGTGAAGTCTGCTAGGTGTGCCTTTGCACATTTAAAACTAGCCTGCCAGCAACAGCCTTTCCTAGAAAGGTATAGCCTGGCCTTAGTGACACATGTCTTAGTTACATCCCAGCTGGAGTACTATAACATGGGAATGCCTTTGGAAAGTGCTTGGAAATTTCAGTGGGCCCAAAAATGCTTCAGCCATATTGTTAACTAGAGATGGGCACGAAACAAAGTTTTTTTCATTCCATTTGTCGTTAGTCGTTCCGTTACGTAACAGAACGACTAACGACCCTAAGAGCAAATTTACCATGAACCGAACAGAACCGAGAAAAATTCTTCGGTTAGGTTCGGTCCATTGATGGGGAGGGGCGGAGCTGGAGATGTCTCCTACCTGTATCTGCTAGTCCAGGGAAAAGCCAACTGCCGTGCTCCTGCCACGTGGTTGGCAGTAAAGAAATAAATTAAAAAAAAAGAAAAAAGAAAAAGGAGCACCAGCTGGGCCCCAGGGGTGGCCTTGTTGGCACGCTAAAATCTGAAAAAAATGTTTTTAAAAACTCCAGCGCTGACAGGGCCCCAGGGGCCGCACTGTAAGCGCTGAAAGAAAAATAAAATAAAAGCCCCGCACTACAGCTGAGCTGTAGCGCGGGGCCAGGAAACCCGGAAGTTAAAAAAAGGTTCTGGCGGAGGAACTCAAGGAGGAGGGACTGCTGCAGGAAAGACTTCTTGGCTTTCTTCTCCTCCATCGGAAGCTGCGCCTTGAAGTACGAGCGCGACTGGCGGGCTCGGCACAGCTTGCCCTCGGATGCCTTGGACACCGGCCGGCTTGGCGCCTTGGAGGCGGCACCTGCAGCACCTGCCATCAGGTGAGGACACAAGAGGGCAACAAGGCACCCGCCCCTCCCTGGGAGTGAGAGAGGGGGTCACCCCCGTCAGAGGAGTCGCTGCCCGCCTTGTAGGCGCACTGGCAAAGGCTCCCGGCTGGTCGCATCTCCTGCTTCAGGGGAGAATCCAAGGCTGGGAAAAGTGCGGGAAAAGCGCCAGAGGGTGTGTGTGTGAGGCGGAGGACCGCCCCTGTTGCGCGCCTCAGCCTCAATAGCACAAGAGGAATCTGTGCCCGGCTTCAGGCGGCCACCTCCTCCTCCTCCTCCAGCCCGTCAGCGCTCTAAAAAACCCCAGGCATTGGCCCCAAGCCAGCGCCTGAAAAAGCCCCTGCTGCCGCTGCAGGCTGACTCCACTGACGTGTTGGGTGGTGTGGGACGCCCACATGCAGGCAAAACAAACAACGAACCCCTGAAGCAACGGAACGAAAATTTATAAAAAATTTCACGGAAAACAGTAACGACCCGAAACGGACCCACAACGACAAACGAAAAACCGAAACATCATTTTTTCTATTTGTGCCCATCTCTATTTTAACTAGAACCAGTAACAAGAGTCATATAACCCCTATTACAGCAGGTTCACAGGCTGCTGATCCGTTTCTGGCCACAATTCAAAGTGTTGGTTTTAACCTCTAAAGCCCGAAATGGCTTGAGGCCAAGCTGTCTCAAAAAAAGCCTGTCTCCCTCTATGAGCCTGCCTGGGTGCTAAGGTGATCAGGAGAGCCTTTCCTTTTGGTTCCAATCAGGTGCTCTTTGTGGGGACATGGGAGAAGGCCTTATCTGTTGCTGCTCCCCGACTCTGGAACTCCCTCCCACAGGAAGCCAGGCTGGCCCCATCTTTGCTGTCTATCTGCAAGCAAAGACGTTCCCCTTCAGGGATGCTTTTCCTTAATGACTGACTGTCTAGGAGAGATTTCTTTTTGCTTGCTTCTAAGTGTGTTTTGATTAACACTTATACCTAACATTTGAAATATAACATTATTATTTCTTTTTTAAACATTTGAATAATCTACATTTTTTTGTTTTAATACTGTTTTTGATTATGTAAACCACCTTGGGGCCTTTTTTAAAAGGTAAAAGGTAGTGTAAAATATTTAAAGTAAAATAAAATTACAGTAGAAACGTTGCTGCAGCATCCCAAAATGATGGCTACACTAAAACCAGGAAAAGGGAGTGTCATTACTTTAAAGGGGCACTAATCAGAGCAATCCATAGACTTGTATAGACCCTTCTCATGGGAGAAAAAGGGTCAACCAGTGTGAATGGAAGGATCACTAAATTAAGAAACTTTTAAGCAGCAAGACTGCTTAAAAGACTGCTACATCTCTCCTCCCCACCCCCCACCCCCCGCCGCCTGGAGAGGCTGTAAGTGTAATGTCCAGCAGCAGTATTGGTTCAGACTGTGTAAAGCTTGGATATTATACAAAAATAATTGACCTGAGCCTGTGACCTAGGATTTACTCTCTCTCTCTCTCTCTCTCTCTCTCTCTTTCTGCAAACCAGCTGTGATCTTCAGATTAAAACCAGCTGACCTTTTCTGCTTGACCATAATTTGTAATTGCACAGCTTGTTATCCTAATAACAGATTGCTTTTGTGCTGCTGTTAGCGTATTTGAAGCTGTTGGTTCCAAATATATTTATCCACACTCAGTCAGTCTTATGTTAAAGTAGTTAACAACGTATCTGTTTAAAATTGCCACCCCTGGAAGCTATTGAGACTCAGAACATGTTACTGGTACTTTTCACAGAATGACCTTGCCCGGTTTCTGGAGGAAAGCATAAAAAATGTTTTGATCTTTAAAAGAACACATCATCATCATCATTATTTTTTAAAAATGAGGATTGAGGGAATTATGGAAGGACCTTAAGTCAATAGTTGCCAAGTATCTACATCACCACTGAAAATGAGGTATTTTTGTTATTTATAAAGCTGTGGCTCTCCTACCTGCCTGTATGCATCCTTTGGCTATCCAAACTGCCAAGGTATCAGTGATCCCTCTTGATGTTCTGCATTATATGATGATCCTCCTTTGTCCCTCTAGCATTTCGCAAAGTGTTTTGATTTTGAGCTCTTCAATTTAGTTTGTTACTTAAGAAGCTGAGGAAAACTACTGTAGCTTTTGTCAGATGCCAGGAGGAGCACAGAATATAAACACTTTAGAGGCAAGCAGGGTAATACACTTCCATCCACCCCAATGATATGCTACTGTTTTTGGAACTCTTGCCATTCTCTTTTTCCTTCCTGATTGAAACTGCACAGATCTTCCTTCTGAAATGAGAACTGTTAAGGTCCTTGGCCTCAGAGGAAAGCAGACTCAGCAAGTTCAAGTAAATTCAGTGGTCTGGAAGTTGAGTCATGGCAACTGGATTTCTTTTCTTGAGAGATTGAAATGTTTCGCTGATCATCCAAACAGCTTCATCAGTCTAAGGAAAGCTAGTTGTGAGTCCTCCATTTTGTAGTTCATTTTCACCTCATGTCACCCCGGCCTGAAATAGACTTATAAGATGGACAGTAGCCTGAATAGGCTCGTTAGGTGGACAATGGCCTAAGGAGGGTGAAAGTTCCACCTTTACAACCAACACAAAGATCATTTTAATGGAGATCACTTCCTTTAAACTGACCCTTTCTAGTGCCATCAGCCACATGCCTTTGCAGTTGTTTGAATGCACTTCAAGTCTTGCAAAGTAAGGACCATGGGTCTTTATTTGTTATTGGGTCAATCCATCTCAGATTACTACCTTCCACATTTCCTATTGTCTCCATGATGACTGCCTTTCCATTAAATTGTTTTAAAGTCTTTCATGCTGTCTGTAGTTTGTATGACTGAGAGGGACTTTTATAGGCTGGGGTGATCTTGTTCGATCCAGCACTAACCAAAAATTCCTTCCTGCCTCTGATTTCAAAAAGAGCTCTGCCTCTCTGCTGAGTGCTCTTGTCCCGTGTCTAATATTAATGAATTAACACTTTTATAAATGGGTTAATCTGTTTCAGAGGCTATGGGTCACTTCCTTTTATGAAAATTTCATCTTACAAAATGTGGTTTCCCATAGAAATGCATTGGGAATGGATCAATCCATTCCGGAGGCTAGAATAAAAATGTTCTGCTTATATACCGCCCCATACCACTTCAAGTAGTCTCTGGGCGGTTTACAATTTTAGTTACAGCGTGCAGGCTACACATTGCCCCCCCCCCCAGCAAGCTGGGTACTCATTTTACTGACCTCGGAAGGATGGAAGGCTGAGTCAACCTTGAGCCTGCTATCTGGGATTGAACCCCAAGTCGTGAGCAGTTTTACCTGTGGTACAGGCATTTAACCACTGTGCCACTGAACCATAAAGACAAAAATAGCTGGGGGGCGGGTTCCCTTGGGTACATGCAGAATGTTTTTTTGTCTTGCGAAGCATCCCATAGGGAATTTTTTGTCATACAAAGCATGCCTATTCCCGGAAATGTTTTTCTTCCTACAAGTTTTTTTTTTATCTTACAAGACATTTGTGTTAAGAGGCACCACTGTACAGAGGAATTCTTGCTCCACCCTCAGCTTGTTGCATAGTTTGCAATCAAGCAAGCACGGTCTGAAAACAAAAGGGTGAGCTTTTCCACATGAGCCAGAACCCTGAATTTTCAGAGCGACCAAACGCGTAGCAAGCATTAATGTCTATTCTATTAGTTTCTCTTACTGTGAAAACAGTGATAGGTGGGGCATGGCTAGAGCTAGAATTAATTTCTGTTAATAAAACTATGAAAATTAAATTAACCATTGCTTCTTTTTGACAGTTTCAAGTTTTCTGTAATTGCAAGAAAAGTGTTTTTCATTCCACAGTTTGCAATTATGTGATGTATTTGCCTAATTACCAGCTATAACATATTTACTTGGTGGATGATTAAAAAGGGGTACTTTTTCCTCATGAGATTTAGGCAGCCCCGCAAGACGATCTGCCGTTTCTTGCACTCCAAGAATCACAGCAATCAGAAACCATTTGGCCAGCACCAGAGAGATTACTATGAGCTGCATAGTGTGCAGACAGCGCTCCAAACAGCCAGACCTGGTAGGCAAGATCTTCCTAGTGGGTGGGAAATTTGGAAATCCTGCTTAGTTGATCAAAAGGGGTGGGGAGGATCCTCTGAGACCGGTACTATCCTTCCATTGCTGTTGTCTTATTAAATCAGGTGAGGGTAATTAGAGCAGGTTCGCTCAGCAGGGAAATTAATCAATTTCCTAGGAATTCATGACTGCAGCACATGAGCAGAGTGAGTCCCTGTGAAGGCTTTCACCCTTTGCTTTGGGTTTTGTTTTGTCTCTGCCTGAAAGAGAATCTATATGTGTACTTTTTCATTGATTTTGATTGTTGGTCTCTCTTTTTCTTTTGTGAGTAACCAACTGCTTCTGCGGCTGCTTGTTTCTTTTCTAAAACTTTTGTTTGTGTGTTTTTGACTTTTTCCACCTGCTTTTTGAAAAACTACTCTTTACTGTTCTATTTCCTTTTTAAGGGTAAAAAACCCCCTCTCAATTCCTTTTTCTTCAATTGCTTCCCGCCTCCTTTCAGTGCTTTTTAGATTTTCAAAATGTGTTCCTCTGAACAATTTCTTAACAATGGTGGTGTTGGAGGAATGCTTTGCGCAACCAGCAGACCAACCGAAGTACAAGATAAGATCTATCCTGAACTGTCTGTGGAAATGAAAATGACTGAACAGAGGCTATTGTCCATTTGTGCATATAATGAAAATACAGGATTCATCAGAACAGACATAATAAATTTGGGAAGAGATCTGGGTAGGGCTGTTAACATGGATTTGGGGGTGACTGATTCATAGTGTTGTCATTCTTCAGAAGCAAAAACAGTTCTGGAATGAACACCCTTGATTCTTATTAAAGATATTCCAGGAGGTCATCAAGTCATATATTTGGGACTACAGGACACAACAAATCCCTTTCCAGGATCCATCCTCCTGATCATACCAGTTTGATCCCATAGCCTGCATTAGTGGGTTGGATATGGAACTTTTGATTACTTTTCCCCAGACATGCTGACCTTCCCCTGTTTGAGAATAAGATATATGCAGATCTATCTTTAGCAATTGTGCATATACCTGAGTGATTGGGCTGGGTGGGTCTGTCTCCCTTTGTGAACTATATCCTTATTGATGAATTGGTAATTGAAGTAATATAGAGCACAGTCTAGTAGATGTCTGCTCATGAGTTGGTTCCACTGAGTTCTGTAGGGCTTATGGGACCTGAGAAGGTAAGTGAATATAACACTGCAGCCTTAATTAATCGTGAGTATCTAACAAGGGTGAAAGGAAGAAAGTTTGTCATTGCCACAGAAGGCAAAGTAATGAACAGATTTTCTCAGTATCAGGCTTTCACTTGACTTTCCACCAGTAAAGAATTATGATCACGGTGAAAAACAATCAGAAGTGCCTTCGAATATTTGCAAAATAATACAGTTCTGTTACACATTAGGGAAGGTACTTATGAGAGAGGATAAATGATGGCAGTTTTGTTTTTTAATTGCCTCTTTATGTGTGAGGATTATCATGAGATAACTAGTCCATGTTAAGGTACTGTCAATAGTACATCTCAAAATGTGTGTCCCTAGATTTGATCATGATACTGACAAAGGAAAAAGAAGCTAAATTGTAGACTAAAATGGCAAGAGTGATGAAGGAGAGAACCAAAATAGTGGGAGGGATTTCCTTAATTTTTTCCTATGGCAACTTAACATCAATTTAATGTTTCAAAGACTGTCTTCAAGCTTAAACTTAATTGGCTTTGATTTTTAAGTTCAGTAACACTTCAGCAAACTTTTCCATTAACTTCTCATTTTCTGCAAACTCTTCCCTCTCTCGAAACCTTATTAAGAAGGTTGGTGATGGTGGGTGTGAGCAAATTTGACTGTATCACTCCATTTCTGGCTTACCCCCATTGGTTGCCTATTGTGTCCCAGATCAAGTTCTAGGTTTTGACACTGAGATACAAAGCCCTTCATGGTTTGGATGCATGTTACTTGTTGGGAGTACCTTTCCTTAATGTAATCCACTCCATGCACAAGATAATCTCAGTCAAGGCTCCTCTGGTTGGTCACTGTACTGGTGGCCCATAAATCTTCTACAAGAGGCAGAACATTCTCCATGGTGGCTCCAACCTTATGGAACCATAAGGAGTTCCACCTAGCTCCCTCCCTCATGACATTTAGGAGGAAACTAAAGATGTGGCTGACCCTAGCTGATCAGTAGCCCTGCTTTGTTTCCTCTGCTCTTTACATGATTAGTCTGTGCCATCTGTTTTTAAATGTACGTTGTTTTTAATGCTTTTATGTTCATTTGTGTTTTGTTTCATATTTGTTGTAATGACCCAGAGTAGTACCTTGGCACTAATGGGAGCAGGATATAAACTGAATGAATGAATGAATGAATGAATGAATGAATGAATGAATGAATGAATGAATGATAAGAACATTAGAACAGCCATGCTGAAACAGGCCACTACCCATTCAGTGCAGCATTCTGTCTCACGCGGTGGTTCACCATTTGCTTCAGGGTATTCCCAAGAAGATGTCTTCACCTGCTTAAGATTCCATGCAAATAGCCTTGAGAGATGTCCCGCCTCTCTCTCCAACCCGGAGGTTGTCATTAGGCATCCATAATGATAGACATTGATACCCATGTTCTCCATGAACTTGTCCTTTAAAGCTGTCAAGGCTGAAGCTGTCACTACTACCTCTGGCAGGGAGTTCCATAGACCAGTGACCCTCTGGGTGAAAAAGTACTTTCTCTTATTTGTTTGTGATCTACCACCCAAAGGTTTCATGGAGTGCCCCCTGGTTCTAGTGTTGTGCAATAGGGAAAACAATTTTTCCTTATCTACTTTGTCCATGCCGTATATGATTTTATAAACTTCAATCAGGTCACCTCTTAGGCACCATCATTCAAGAATGAAGAGGTCCAGCTGTTGCAGCCTCAGATGATAAGGAAGGTGTTCCAGTCCCCTAATCATTCTGGTTGCCCTCCTCTGCACTTTTTCCATTTCCATAATATCCTTCTATAGGTATGGTGACCAGAATTGTACACAATAATTCAGAGGCGGGCTCACCATAGATTTATAAAGAGGAAAATGACACTGCTGACTTATTTTCTATACCATTCCTAATGATTCCTATCATTGAGTTTGCTTTTTTCACTGCTGCGGCACACTGGGTTGACAACTTGACACCTTCATTGAGCTGTCCACCAGGACACCAAGGCCCCTTTCCTGGTTTCTCACAGAGAGTTCAGACCCCATCAGTTTATAAACGTAATTGGTTTTGCTTTTTGCCCCAACATGCATCACTCTGCACTTACTAATGTTGAAGCTCATTTGCCACTGGTTTTCCCACTTCCCCAGTGTCAAGAGATCCATCTGGAGCTCCTCACAATCTCTGTCCGTTTTTACTACCCTGTATATTTTAGTGTCTTCAGCAAACTTGGCTATCTTGCTGTTTACTCCTACTTCTAGATCATTTATGAAGAGGTTGAAAAGCAGGAGTCCCAATACTGAACCTTGGGGAACCCCACTCTTTACCTCCCTCCACTTGGAGAAGTGTCCGCTACCCTCTGTTTCCTGTCCCTTAACCAGTTGCTGAACCAGGACAAGACCTGTCCCTTTATTTAATGACTGGCAAATTTATTCAAGAGCCTTTGGTGTGGGACCATGACAAAAGCCTTCTGAAAGTCCAGATAAACAATGTCAGCTGGATCTCCCTTATCCACATGCTTGCTGACACTCTCAAAACATTCCAACAGATTAGCGAGGCATGATATGCCCTTGCAAAAGTCATGTAGGTTCTTCTTCGGCAGCACCTTCTCTTCTATGTGCTTATTAATTTTCTCTTTCACGGTGGTTTCCATCACTTTACCTGGGGCACATGTCAAACTGACCAGTCGGTAATTTCCTGGATCACCTCAATCCTTTTTTGAAGATTGGTGTTACATTTGCTACTTTCCAGTCATCAGTCACACAGCCTGATTTGAGGGAAAGATTATATATTTTGGCTAGGACCTCAGCAATTTCATCTTTAAGTTCCTTGAGAACTCATGGATGGATGCCATATGGTCCTCATAGAAATAATACTCATAGAAAGAATGGATGTGGTGAAATATGCAGTATTATTTCCTTATTGTTGATTTATACCTTTTTGTTTTAAAAGTTTGTTTTTGTTAAATATTAAGTAAGATGTACTTTTAATGCTTTTTAGAGTGCAACATTTAACTTTGCTGTCAATTTGAATATGTGAAATACAGTACAATACGATTTATAGTGAACTGAGTTTTCCCCTCATCAATGACTCCATTTTTCTTTTTTCTTTTTTGTTCTTCCAGATTTCTATTGGTGCTGGTTTGTTTAATTTTCAGTGTTCTGTCCACTATAGAACATTATGCAGAATTTGCCACTGGGACACTGTTCTGGATGGTAAGTGGTCTAAGTATTGAATAAAATGGCTGTGATCTTGAGTAAAAAATTGAACAATCCTAGATTTAAATTGAAATTATTAATTTAAGAAATTCCTGCAAAATCATCCTCTACAGTAACATGTCTCATTGCATTAATTGGGACTTGCCCTTGAATAGCCATATAATGCAAAAAGGAAATGAGTGAATCAGCAGTCTCCCACTCTTTACACCTTAGTAAGTAGCTCTTCTGCTGGCTTACAACCTGCTGGCTACAAGAGAGCTACATTAACAAGCTGCAACCAAGGCTTTGCTGTGTAATCTGTTAGTTCAAACAGACCCAGGGAAAACTGAACTCCCCAGTGCAGCTTCACAACGAGTGAATGCAACAGAATGTTCATTTCCCTCGGTGTGTATTTGTAACCTAAGACGTTTAAGCAGTCATTAGTGGCACTTTTTTCCTTTCCTTTTTTTCTTTTTGCTCATGGAGAGGTGACATTGCCCTAAATTAGCATTTCCAATAAGGTGGTTAATATGTTGTGTTGGAGTGGGGATTAGAGGTGGGCACTACCAGGGAAAATGACGTTTTCGAGTTGTCGTGTGTCGGAGCCGGCCCGTTTCGGCTCGTTTCCATTTTTCGCGAAATTTTTCAAAATTTTGTCGTTTCGTTTGTCGGTTTTTCGTCTGTCGTTAGTACTGGTTTGGGGGGGGTAGCGGGCTCCTGGAGGCACCTCTCTGGGGTGGGTGCCTCCTCTGGCCCGCTATGAAGGGCAAGCGGGCTCCTGGAGGCACCTCTGTGGGGTGGGTGCCTCCTCTGGCCCGCTACAAAAGGGTACGCATAGCCAATTGGATATGCATACCAAGTTGCAGTGGCAGGCAGAGACACCTCTTTTCAGTGCCTCTACTCTGACTCACTAAGAAGGACAGCATACTGGCATACTGGCAGTACGGTGCACTTGGGAGCGAAGCGCTCTGGGCGCAGTCTATGGCTCACCAAGAAGGGAAGTGTACTTGCATGTAGTGCAATGCGAGTACACAGATCTGGCTTAGGGTTAGGGTTAGCGCAAGGGCTAGGCTTAGGGTTACGGGTAAGGTTAGGGTGAGTTTGTGGGGTGCACCTCTGGGTGCCTCTCTGACCCACTAAGAAGGACATCTCTATTCTATTCTATGTAGCTTGACTGGTAAAATAGTTATCATTAATTATGACAACAGCTATCAACTTCCCAATTTCTAAAACAAACATCAAAATGCTCCCCACCAAGCAAATGATTCTGTTTATTTTAAATGTGATTGGTTTTACCTTTATCACAGACTTATTTTCTAGCAATGAACAATGAAGTTCTTTTCTCCCATTTCTGCTCTTTGAGTTAATTTACAGTATTTTCTGATTTCTCCAAGACAACTAGAAGGAAGCATTGTCTGCTTATAGTCAGTGCATTTAGACTTACCTTTTAAAAAGATTTGCATTGTATGACTGCAGTCTAGCAAAGCTGTGTGTTTATGAGGCTCAGGAGTGGCAGGATTTTTTTTCTACTTTAAGAGTCAAAATTGCTGTAGGTTCTTGCCATGATGAA
Source organism: Phrynocephalus versicolor (assembly GCA_023846285.1). Taxonomy (NCBI): domain Eukaryota; kingdom Metazoa; phylum Chordata; class Lepidosauria; order Squamata; family Agamidae; genus Phrynocephalus; species Phrynocephalus versicolor. The sequence continues at coordinate 4,272,507 of JAHTLZ010000274.1, read as the reverse complement.
GTAATATGATTTTGAAAAAAAAAAATTTTTTTTTTTGCACAAAGGGATATAATAAATATTCTTCTTGGGTTTTTAAAGAATTGCCACCCATGTGATGTTTTTATAGAGCAGCTTTTAGTGGTGTCAAATAAGGGCCAATTCTAGCCTCCATACTGGTGGCATCTGGCCCTTCAGCTGACCATAGAGAGAAGGTAAAGACAAGCAAAGCCTGTGATGATGGCAGGAAGCATTTGTGTTCCTTAAAATTTTGGTCTGCCATCCCACACTTCCTTGTAGACCTGATGCTTTGGTAAAACTATTCCCAGAGAAGGCTATAGTGTTCTTCAGGAGGTTTTAAATCAAAGTATGTAAGGAAATCTTTTCCTTTTCATATACCTGAGCCAGTGCAACAGGAGGAAAACAAAAACTTCCTTCCAGAGTGCATTGTTCCTTCCCAGCCTCTCTGTCAATCATTGTATCAAGTTCTGGACATAAACCATTACTTACACTTTTATACTGTTTTATATAGAGGAGTGATGAAGAACATTTATGTTGGTTCCTTTTATTTTGAAGTTTCTCCTTGCAGTTGTAGGGTTTGGATGTTAAGCCTGTTTTCATTCACTGAACTAGGGTGGTGTAAAGCAGTGCTTCTCAAACTTGAGTCCCCCAGATGTTCTTGGACAACAGCTTCCAGAAATCCTGGCCAGCACAGCTAATAGTGAAGGCTTCTGGGAGTTTTACTCAAAGAACAACAGGCGATCCCAAGTTTGAGAACCATTGGTGTAAGGCAGGGCTGTCCAACTTTGAACAGCCTGCAGGCTCCTTTTGCTCATGGAATGTCCACCCGGGCTCCTTTCCCAAGCTCTGCGGTGCTGGTGGCGGCAGCGGTGGAGGAGGAATGCCGCTCCCCCTGCACCAAGCTCTGCGGTGGTCGCCTACCCGCTTGCACCCCCATCCACCAAGCTCCCGGCAGCAGAGGAGGAGCACCCACTCGCCCCCCCACCAGGATCCACAGCAGCGGCGTGTCCGCTTGCTCCGCACCCACCCACCCTCCAAGTTCCCCAGCACTGCTGGTGGCAGCGGAGGAGGAACGCCCACTCGCCACCCCGCCAAGCTCTGCAGTGGTGGCGTGCCTGCTTGCCCCCCACCCCCCAGGAGCGGAGGAGCGCCCACTTGCTCCCCACAAGCTCGGCGGCGGCGCCGCGCCTGCTCGCTCCCCACGTGCCAAGCTTCCAAGCACTGATGTTGTTGTCGTTGGAGGAGGAACGGCCACTCACCCCCCCAAGCTCGGCGGCGGCGGCACGCCCGCTCGCTCCCCACCCACCAAGCTTCCCAGCACTGATGTTGTCATCATCGGAGGAGGAACAGCCACTCGCCCCCCCGAGCTCCGTGGCCACTCGCCTCCCCCCACCCGCCAAGCTCCCGGCAGTAGCAGTGGAGGAACGCCTGCTCCCCCCCACAAGCTCCACGGCAGCGGCACATTGACTCATCCTGCCCATGACCCACCAAGCTCTGGCACTAGCGGTGGTAGTGGAAGAGGAGGAGCGCCCTCTCACCCCCCCCAAGCTTCATGGTGCTGGCAGCAGCAGCGGCAGAGGAGCCACTTGTAGCCTGCAAGGTTCTCGCCCTCTCCCCCACCAGGAGGAGCGCCCCCGGATTGGGAGGTGGGCGGGGACCTGGCGGGCGAGTTCTTAGCACCTCGCAGGCTACCAGTCGCCCGCGGTTGACACATTGGGCAGCCCTGGTATAAGGGATAGAGCAATGGGTCAGAATTCACCTCCCCAGTTGGCCATAAAAGCTCACTGAGTGATTATGGTGGTAAACCACTCTCTTATGCTTTGAAAACCCTGTTAGGTTCACCATAAGTCAGCAGTGACTTGATAGCAAATGACATACCATTCCATGTCACCCTATCATTTTTATTTATAATGTGGTACTGTTCTGTTTAAACAACAGCTCATAGTCTACAGAAAAAATCTGAGAGACAAGCCCAAAGGGCTTAGATCAAATTGACAGAATTCAGTTTGATTTTGAGTAAACTCACTGAATTATTGGATCGAGGGTTCTAACAAATCACTTCTTCTTAGTTCCTTTCCCACTCAGAATAGGCCCTTAGGGAAAATGTGACTTCTTTGTTTTCATGAACTATGTTTGTTATTTTGAGGAACTTAGATAATTTATTTGCACTTTAAAAATCCAAAATGGCGACCGCAATATTTTTTTTGAAATCGTAGTCCAAAAACCCACCAAAGCACCACAGAAACATGTGAAAATTAGGTATTTTAACTGCCTGATTTTTTATAGTAGCAGCAGTGGGTTTTTCTTGCAACAAAACGTCTCCATTGATTTTATTTTATTTTATTTTATTTTTTTACACCTGCGCACGCGCAATGATGGGCTGGCCATGGGATGGGACCATGCAAATTTTTGGAGCCATTCCACCAATCGCATGGCCAGGTTTTGCTGAGACTTCTGGATGTGCCAGAGAGGGCATTAAAAGCCCACCAACCCTAATCCTAATCCTAATCCTAACCCTAACCCTAACCCATACGCCAGTACACTGTGTTCTTAGTGGGCCAGAGGCACCCAGAGGTACAGCCCACTAACCCACCCTAACCTTAACCGTTACCCTAAGCCTAGCCCTTACCCCCTAACCCCATGCTCTGGGAACTGGAAGTCAAGTCGCGCTAAATTGTGGCGGTAACGACAAACGACAAACGACACGACGAAACGACAAATTCTTGAAAAATTTCGTGAAAAACAGAAACGACCCAAAACGGACCCGTCCTGAAAAACGACAACTCGGAAAAAAAAATTTCTGGTCGTGCCCATCTCTACTAATTATTATGTATCTAAAAAGAACTATGACCACATTTATAGATAATAATTACTATTACATATCAGAAGAATGATATATCTTATACCTGGATGAAGCATAGTGCCTGCCATTTCCTCTTCCATTCTAAAATCCTACCTGAAGGGTTTCCTGTGTTGCCAACAGAAAAAATGAAGTATCAAGCTTTACATAGCTTTTTACAAGCTTTTTTGTTAGAGAGAAATTGGAAGAAGCCTGTGGTCATGGTACACGTTGGTAATAACGATGTTGGGAATAGAGATGGGCACGACTCAGAAAAACTTTTCGTTTTCGTCTAGGGGTTCGTTTTGTTTCGTTTCCATTTTCGTGAGCTAATTTTCAAAATTTTTCGTTTTCGTTTCGTTACGCAACAAAAACGAAAACAAAAACGAAATTTTTTTCATTTCTTCCCATTTAGCTCCATTAAGTGCTTTTCCAGTAACGAAAAACAAAAAACTGCTCAAAATTAGTCGTTTCGTTTCCGTTTTCGTTCCATTTTTGAACCGTTTTTCGTTTTTCGTTTTGTTACGTAACGAAAACGAAAAACAGAAACGAAAATGAAAAATTTCGCTAAGTCGTGCCCATCTCTAGTTGGGAAGGCAAAGCGGTCAGTCCTAAAAGCCAAATTTAGGCTGTTAGGAAGAAGATTGAAGTCCCAGACTTCCAAGGTAGCATTTTCAGAAGTGCTGCCTGTTCCTCATGCAGGACCCACCAGGCAGGCAGAGCTCAGAAGCCTCAATGCTTGGATGAGGCAATGGAGTTGAGCAGAGGGCTTCAGATTTGCCAGGAACTGGAGAACATTTTGGGACAAGCCAAACCTGTTCAGGAGGGATGGGTTGCACTTGAACTATGATGGGACCAGATTGCTAGCACTCAACATTAAAAAGGCTGCAGAGCAGCTTTTAAACTGATAACAGAGGAAAACTGAGTGGAGCTGGGCAGCATCCGGTTAAGGAAAGAATCTACTTGAGTAATGAGGAGGATGCAAAAATTACTGAGCAGAATGAGGAGCTAATCACCAGCACTCTAGTAGAAGGATGCAAGAGGAAGTCTAATGATGAAACTGGACTCAAAAGACAGCACCAGAAAAGCCTCTATAAATGCTTGTATGCAAATGCCAGAAGCCTCCGCCTAGCGCTGGGGTTAGGGACCCACCCAACCCGTGATGACTGAAATTCAGTGATATGTGGATGCGGATCGGGTGGGGCCTGGCAGGTGAGGGGCCAGTGGGATCCTATCCCCCCCACCGCCCGCCCATGCTGCCCAGAGCCACCTCAGAGCAGCATGCACCGGCGGCGTTGGGGGATCCTATCCCCCGCTGCTGCCGCCATGCACTGCCCAGAGTTGCCTCAGAGCAGTGCACGCTGGCAGCATTGGGGGGATCCAATCCCCTGCCGCCGCATCCGCACACTGCTCAGAGCCACCTCGGATCAGCATGTGCTGGCAACATTGGGGGATCTGATCCCCCGCCGCTGCCACCGTGTGCTGCCCAGAGCCGACATCACTCGCTGCACGCCCGCAACACCCAGGGGAGGGAAGGAGGACGGTGAGCAATCTTTGGAAAGGGCTCCCAGCTGTGGAGACAAGCACTTGTCTCTGCGACGAGAGCCCTTTAAACATCGCTCACCGCACAGCCGCTATCCCCAGGGGAGGGCATGTGGGTGGGCAGGCAGTGAGCGATCTTTGGAAAGGGCTCCCGGCAACGGAGACAAGTGCTTGTCTCTGCAGCTGAGAGCCCTTTAAACATCACACACCACTCGCCCACACCCCCAAGAGGAGGGCAGGTGAGCTACGTGCGATGGCTCCCCTTTCCCTCAAGCCCTTTCGTGGTACTGTGGACCCGCAATATAGCAGGACCACAGAATGTGAACTGAGAAAGGGCGGGGGACCACTGTAGCTGGAATACTTAGCAATAGGTATATTATTGGCATCACTGAAACCTGGTGGATGGATGATAACCAATGGGATACAGTTATCCCTCACTACAAAGTGTACAGGAAGGACAGGAAGGGGCAAAATGGAGGTGGTGTGGCCTTGTATGTCAAAGAAGTGTACAGATTGGAATATGCAGGTGATTTGGAGTCACCATTAGAAACTCTGTGGGTAAGAGTATCAAGCCACAAGGATGGCCTAACAGTAGGCATATGCTGTTGGCCTCTGACCCAAGCCCCTGAGGTACACCGGCAGTTAGCGAATGTTGTAAAGGAAAGCCTGGTTATAATGGGGAACTTCAATTACCCTCACATAGACTGGGTGAACTGTAGTTCAGCAACAACAGTTTATATGATCCAGTTGTAGAGTGCATAAATATCTTAACAGTAAATTCCCTTATTTATGTTAATTTCTGTCAGAAGCATTATGTCTTTATTTCTATGACTCCTTCCTTGTGAGGGTGATCAGTTGCATCTTTGTCTATATTAACTTACACATTAATTATTATTCCTCTTAGTCCAAGAAATCTGCTTCTGAGGGCTAAACTGACATTAAACAAAAGACATGTTGACCTAGACTAGCCAAACAGGATACTATATAATGGTAACAATGCACTTTCCATATGAAAGGTTGCATCTAAAGACCCAATTATGGTCTTCCATGGCCACCTTGTGGAAAAAGGAGGTATAGTAGGAGGGAAAAATACATCTTGAAATTATCTTCATAGATGATGCTATATAATAGAACAGGCATTCTCAGTCTTTCTTTTTTGGGGGGGGGTGGGGGTGGCCATAAACAAAATATAAAAGAATGCACAAAAGAGCTATGAATCATGCTTGTTAAAGTACTGGAATTTGAAGTCAATGGACAGAATCCTGTTGCTGATTTATATTTACACAAGAGACATTACCTTATCTTTCCGTCTATAAGATGCTCTCATGTATAAGAGGACCCCCCACTATTCTGACCCAAAATTACAGTTTTCCAACCATGCACTTGTGCTCTCATCTTGAGATAACCCTCAATTTTTAGTCTTAACAATTTTAGACAAAAATATAGTCTTATACACAGAAAAATAAGTCTTGACAGGGAATCATTGCTCACTAAAAAGGTGCTAGTTGCATTTCCGGATGCCCCCAATCACGTGACTAGATCCATATCCAGAAGCATAGCCAGCACCATATTAATAAGCAATGGTTTGCCAGGCATGCATGTTCCCTTGCATAAGCATACATTGGCATTGGGACTGTAGTCAATATTAGGTGGGTAAGGCACTGAGTTTATGTGTGATTAAATTGAGTTAGCATGCTTAAGAAAGCCATTCAATATATTTGGCATCTTCAAGCAGTCTTTTACATCATTTTCTTGGACATCCAGTGCCAGGTGGGATATAAAAGTTAGGTAATATTGATTTTTACATTCATGCCATTTTGAGCCTTATTACTGTACAGTGGTACCTCTACTTACGAATTTAACCCATTTTGAGTGCATGTTCGTAAGTAGAAAATTTGTAAGTAGAGCACCGTTTCCATAGGAATGCACTGAAAATCAATTAATCCATTCTGGAGGGAATGGATTACAATGCATTCCTTTGGGAAGGTGGTGGGGATGAGTTTCAAAGGGCTAGAGCCAAGACAGATTGGCTCTAGCCGTTTGAAACCCATGTGCTCACCACTGCAACCCCCTCAGTGCTTGGTGGCACGGCTCTGCATGCACGCGCCTCCCTTCCACCCACCCGAGCCATGCCAGCGTGTACCCGAGTGGGTGGATGGAAGGGAGGCACATGCATGCTCGCGTGGCTCACCCCCTTCACCCTCTGGATCCTTTTGAATTTGCTGTGGCACCAGTGAGGGTGCTTGTGTGGCACCATATTCGCTTGGGCGAAGGGAAGGAGGGGGAAGGCTGGGTCCTTTTGAATTTGGCACTGTATGAGCACCCTTGCTAGTGCCGCGGCAAATTCAGACAGATCCAGCCTTCCTCCTCCTTCTCTTCACCTGAGACTTCAGTGAAGGGGGGAGGGGGAAGGCTGGATCCTTTTGAATTTGGTGCCGCACGAGCCCTGGCGGGGAAAAGAAGGTTGGAGGAGGTAAGCCGGGCTATGCTTCCCCCCACCCACTGGAAGGTAATGCTGCTGGGAAAGAGCTGGGTATGGCACGATCCCTGCCTCCCCACCCACCTACTACCCAGCTGGCTGGTGCTCGCTTTCAAAGCTGGGGTGGGGAAAGCAAGGCTGGGGGAGGCAAGCTCGTTCCGCCTCCCCCCCACACCCACTGCCCAGCGTTTGCAGCTTCAAAACCCCTGTTGGATGGCAAGGCTGGAGGAATTGTAAGTAGAGCAAACTACATCTAAAATTTGTAAGGTGGCAATTATAAAGGGGGAAGGTTTTCGGTTTTAAGTTGAATTACTTGTAAGTAGAGCCACTCGTGAGTAGAGGTACCACTGTATATGTAATTTGGATCAAATGTTGAACATAGAAAAACAAAATACCTTGAACTGACAATTTTTTTATATTTGGTCAGGTCTACTTCATTAGTCTATGCCTCAGTCTGGAATATCTTATAAATGGGGCACATTTCTACTTTTGTGTCCCAGTTGACCAGTGAGGTTACAAAATAAAACAGGCTGAACTGTGCTTTCATCATTGTAAGGCTAATTACACTGGTGACAATGAGGCCTGTAATAAGACTTCCTGGGGTAGGAACCGGCAAGCCACCCCAGTATCCCTGCCAAGAACATCCCATGGACAGAAACAAAAGGCTAAAAGATATGACGTTGGAAGATGAGCCCCTCAGGTCGGAAGGTGTCCAACATGCTACTGAGGAAGAGCGGAAGACAAGTACAAGTAGCTCCAGAGTGGCTGGGCCAAAGCCAAAAGGACGCTGAGCTGCAGACGTGCCTGGAAGAGAAAGGAAAGTCCAATGCTGCAAAGAAATATACTGCATAGGAACCTGGAATGTGAGATCTACGAACCACGGTAAGCTGGATGTGGTCAAACGTGAGATGGAGAGAATAAACATTGACATCTTGGGCATCAGTGAACTTAAATGGACAGGAATGGGTGAATTCAGTTCAGATGACTATCACATCTATTACTGTGGGCAAGAATCCCATAGAAGAAATGGAGTAGCCCTCATAGTCAACAATAGAGTGAGAAAAGCAGTGCTGGGATACAACCTAAAAAATGATAGAATGATTTCGGTACGATTCCAAGGCAGTCTTTTCAACATCACAGTAATCCAAGTTTATGCACCAACTACCGGTGCTGAAGAGTCTGAGATTGACCAATTTTATGAAGACTTACAAGAACTTCTAGAACTGACACCAAAGAAAGATGTTCTTCTCATCATAGGGGATTGGAATGCTAAAGTAGGGAGTCAAGTGATAAAAGGAATAACTGGCAAGTTTGGCCTTGGAGTTCCAAATGAAGCAGGGCAAAGGCTAATTGAGTTTTGTCAAGAGAACAAGCTGGTCATTGCAAACACTCTTTTCCAACAACACAAAAGGCGACTCTACACATGGACATCACCAAATGGACAATACCGGAATCAGATTGACTATGTTCTCTGCAGCCAAAGATGGAGGAGCTCTATACAGTCAGCAAAACAAGATCTGGTGCTGACTGTGGCTCAGATCATCAGCTTCTTATTTCAAAAATCAAACTTAAACTGAAGAAAGTAGGGAAAATCACTGGGCCAGTCAAGTATAACCTAAGTCAAATCCCATATGAATACGCAGTGGAAGTGAAGAATAGATTCTAGGAACTAGATTTGGTGGACAGAACACCTGAAAAACTATGGATGGAGGCTTGTAACATTGTACAGGAGGCTGCAATGAAAAATATTCCAAAGAAAGAAAATGCAAGAAAGCAAAGTGGTTGTCCAACGAGGCCCTACAAATAGCGGAGGAGAGAAGGGATGCAAAATGCAAGGGAGAAAGGGAAAGATACAGAAAATTGAGTGCAGACTTCCAAAGAATAGCAAGGAGAGACAGGGCGGCCTTCTTGAATGAACAGTGCAAAGAAATAGAGGAAAACAACAGAAAAGGAAAAACCAGAGATCTATTCAAGAAAATTGGAGATATTAAAGAGGCATTTCGTGCAAAGATGGATATGATAAAGGACAAAAATGGTAGGGACCGAACTGAAGCAGAAGAGATCAAGAACAGATGGCAAGAATATACAGAAGAATTATATCAGAAAGATCTGGATGTCCCTGATAACCAAGATAGTGTAGTTGCTGACCTGGAGCCAGACATCCTGGAAAGTGAACTCAAGTGGGCCTTAGAAAGCATTGCAAACAACAAGGCCAGTGGAGGTGACGGCATTCCAATTGAACTCTTTAAAATCTTAAAAGAGGATGCTGTAAAGGTGCTGCACGTGATATGCCAGCAAATTTGGAAAACCCAGCAGGACTGGAAAAGATCTGTCTACATCCCAATCCCAAAGAAAGGAAACGCCAAAGAATGCTCCAACTATCGCACAATTGCACTCATTTCACACGCTAGCAAGGTTATGTTCAAAATTCTACAAGGCAGGCTTCAGCAGTATGTGGAAAGAGAACTTCCAGAAGTACAAGCTGGATTTCGAAGGGGCAGAGGAACTAGAGATCAAATCGCCAACATGCGCTGGATTATATAGAAAGCCAGAGAGTTCCAGAAAAACATCTACTTCTGCTTCATTGACTATGCCAAAGCCTTTGACTGTGTAGACCACAACAAACTATGGCAGGTCCTTAAAGGAATGGGAGTGCCTGACCACCTTATCTGTCTCCTAAGAAATCTATATGTGGAACAAGCAGCAACCGTCAGAACTGGATATGGAACAACTGACTGGTTTAGAATTGGGAAAGGAGTACGACAAGGCTGTATACTGTCACCTTGCCTATTTAACTTATATGCGGAGTACATCATGAGAAAGGCAGGTCTGGATGAATCACAAGCCGGAATTAAGATTGCCAGAAGAAATATCAACAACCTCAGATACGCAGATGATACTACTCTAATAGCAGAGAGTGAGGAGGAATTAAAGAACCTCTTAATGAGGGTGAAAGAGGAGAGTGAAAAAAATGGGCTGAAGCTCAGCATCAAAAAAACTAAGATCATGGCCACCGGTCCCATCACCTCCTGGCAAATAGAAGGGGAAGAAATGGAGGCAATGACAGAGTTTATTTTCTTGGGCTTCTTGATCACTGCAGATGGCAACTGCAGCAGCGAAATAAAAAGACGCCTGCTTCTTGGGAGGAAAGCAATGGCAAACCTAGATAGCATCCTAAGCAGAGACATCACTTTTCCAACTAAGGTCAGGATAGTCAAAGCTATGGTTTTTCCAGTAGTGATGTATGGAAGTGAGAGCTGGACTATAAAGAAAGCTGATCGCCGCAGAACTGATGCTTTTGAGCTGTGGTGCTGGAGGAGAGTCTTGAGAGTTCCCTGGACTGCAAGGAGATCAAACCTATCCATCCTGAAAGAAATCAACCCCGAATGTTCACTGGAGGGACAGATTTTGAAGCTGAGGCTCCAGTACTTTGGCCACCTCATGAGAAGAGAGGACTCCTTGGAAAAGTCCCTGATGCTGGGAAAAATTGAAGGAAAAGAGGACGGCAGAGAATGAGATGGTTGGACGGTGTCATCGATGCAACCAATATGAATTTGACAAATATCCGGGAGACAGTGGAGGATAGGAAGGCCTGGCGAGCTCTGGTCCATGGGGTCACAAAGAGTCGGACACGACTGAACGACTGAACAACTTCATTAGTCACTTAAAAAGTGATGCAAAACCAAGTCTGTAATATCAATGCCTTTCTTGTACAACAGTGCATAAATCTGGTAGCAACTATATGGGTGACAGCTCTCTGAACATACTTATACTTCAGATTGTAGAGATTCTCAGTCATTAAGTATGGGTATTAGCTGTGACCTTCCTGGTTGAGGTGTGAAGTGGTTTGATTTGTCTGGGGAATGGATGAAAGGGCAGCATGATAAATGGGAGACAAAGATACTGCAATGGGCCTCTGGCCTCACACAAAAGGACCATATGTGCAATGTTGACATCCAGTCAAAATATGGCATTGCACCAATTGCTGACAAGTTGTGTGAAGCCAGACACTGTTGGTTTGGACACGTCTTGCATGCCAATGAGGAAACTTTGGCCAAAAAAGAGTCTCACTCTGGAGGTCAGTGGATCCCAACTGGGAGGAAGAGCAAAACAGCTCTGGATGAACACCATTGACAACAACCTGAAGTTGTCCCAGGTTCACTCGGACCTAGACCATGACAATGCCAAGTGGAAGGCAAAAACAAGAATAGCAGACCTCACCACCAAGTGGGACAAATGCTAAGAAAAAGAAGAAGGTTGTCCCCCATCCCTGTTGGAAGGATTGCATAGGTGTTACCTGCACACGCTCCAGGCCACTGTCCACCTAAGGAGCCTATTCAGACCGGGGTGGGGTGAAACCAAGTTGAACTATAAATTGGAGTCACCTGTAGCCTAGTCTTGCATTTTTATAAATAGGAACCCTCCCACCAGCTTTTCTCTGATTTTAGAAGCTACATAGATTATATAGAGGTCTATCCCACCAGTCCGAAGATGCAGATTTTTAAAATGCCTTTCTGCCTGATGCAATCACATGACCTAAATAGCATTTTTGAAGTTGTCACAACGGCAGAGCACGGTTAGGCATGTGTGCACCTGTGCAGGGGTCTCTCTCTTTTCCAGGGACATGGCAAGCTTTCTTGGGGCTGGAGCGGCACCGTGGACTCTCGAAAGGGGGTGGGGACAAAGAGAGGGAGCGAAAGGGAAGGAAGGAAGGAGGGAAGAACAGGACGTTGAGCGTCGCTGGAGAAGCAACAACTGCTGTCTCAGACACGCACACCACACTCCTCCCTCCCTCGCTTTCCCTCTCATTTGCGGCTTTCAGTGTGCACGCCTTCCGTTTCATTTTAAAAAGTGCTTTCCTAACCATCGCAAAAAAAGGGGAGAGGCCATCCATTCCGAGCTGGACGCCAGTTGCATAGATCTACCCTCGCGTGTGGCCAGTGCCACACCCCCTGGGTCTCCCCGGTGCGTTGAGTTTGGGCCTGTTACTCCAGCTGAGGCCTCCACGGCTCTGGGACACTGCAGGCCAGTGGCTTCTCCGTTCGACCCTTGCCCTTCTTGGCTGATTAAGACCACCAGTTTTTTTTAAAGGTTTTTTTTTAAATTTTCATTCCTTAGTTTTACACCTCTTACCTAGCAATTTTTACATTTTTAAATTGATGTCCTGTTTTTATCCTTTGTGTGAACCGCCCAGAGTTCCCATTGGAAAAGGGAGCGGTATATAAATGCAAAAATAAATAATAAATAAATAAATATAGAAGCCCCAGAGGTGTTCCCTGGAAACTGTGCTTCAGGGGGCATGGCTGAAGCTTATTTTCAGAAAAGCCAGCTGCCTGTGAGGCCACGTTTAAAAGAGGTGGCTTTGATTGGTGGAAAAAGCAGCTTTTCGATGACGTGAGACTGCCCTTATAGCGAAACATTTTGATTCCACAAGAAAAGTCAAGTTGCCATGACTCACCTCACAGATGTATCTCAAATTCCTTCATTTTGAAAAGATGTTCTACTGTCCCCCTCCCCCCACTCCATGAACAACACTGCAATTTCCTAATGGGTTAAGCAGAAGCAAACCAACCCGCTGACCTTTCTATAGCCCTTCTCAGATCATTGTTCATTGTGCAGTGAATGGACACATTAAATGAATTGCCCACATCCCAAGCTATCTCTACCTAAAATTGAACTTTGGGGCATAGTCTATAAGGAGGACTACTTTCACATTATCAGCAACCCAGCTTTTTCAGGGTTTGCTCTACTCCAAATCATAGGTGTGTGTTGGTGTTACATTTATGAGATAGGACTGGCACAAGAAATGGGCACAAACTACTGGTTTGGTGGTTTGTCCCAGTTTGTTTACTACTCCCACAGGTGTTCAAGAGTTCTGCTCCCAAACCCCTCTGGTGGGTGACCACGTTAAAACAGCATCTTGGCTCCTGCCCTGGCTCCTCTGGGCACCACTTCTGCGTGGACACCTGCCAAACATCTGTTGCTGTGGTAAACAAACTGGGATAAGCTGCTGATCTGGCAGATCATGCCGAAATATTGGTTAATTATACTAGAGGTCTATATCTTCATTTACAACAATTATTCTCCAGATAGTTGAAATACAATGAAAACATTGTGAAAGTGTAATACTAATAATCCTAAATCATCTTTAATTTCAGGAAATTGTCTTGGTGGTGTTCTTTGGTGCTGAATATGTGGTGAGACTCTGGTCTGCAGGTTGCAGAAGCAAATACGTTGGTATTAAAGGAAGAATACGTTTCGCTAGGAAGCCTATTTCAATAATAGGTGAGACTTTCATTAAATATCAAACTCTATGTTGGTGCCAGATCCTTGGCTTTTTTCATTTATCACAGGGACAATGTTGATTCTGTGAACATCTGAGTTGCCAAATGCTTCTAGACCAGGCATGCCTAAACTTCAGCCCTCCAGGTGTTTTGGACCACAACTCCCACAGTCCTTTGCCATTGAAAATACAGACTGGGAATTCTGGGAGTTGTGTTCCAAAACATCAGGAGGGCTGAAGTTTGGGTATGCCTGTTCTAGACAGATTTTCTTCAACTAAACTGCTTGGCAGCTTAGCAGCAGTACTCATAATACAGTATACAGGAGTGATGTTGAACCTATGGCACGGGTGCCAAAGGTGGCACTCGGAGCCCTTTCTGTGGGCACCCGACATCGCCCCTTCATAGCCGCCTGTATACAGGTTAAATTACTGTATTGGCACTTTGCAAAAAAAAATTAGTGGGTTTTGAATTGCAGTTTGGGCACTCGGTCTCTAAAAGGTTCACCATCACTGGTATACAGTATGTCCTTAAATAGAAAAATGTTAGATGTCCTTAGGAAATTCGCTATTCTCTTACCTTTAGCTTCTGATCCTGTAAAGATAAGGATCATCATGTTGACCTATTTATCTTCAATTCCTTTCTCTTCTCTCTGAAACATGCCAACAGTTGCCAGCTCAAACGCAAATGAAAAGCTAAGAGGAAAGCACTGCCCAACTCAGTGGGGATTCTGCAGATTACAATAATAACTGAAAGTCCTGAAGCATAGTCGTTTCAAGAAGCATGTATTGCAGTGATGGCAGTATACAAGAGTGTAGGGATTTACAGACTAAAATTCAGAGAAGAGTCAAATAGGTTGAAAGGTATTATCCGCAGAGGATGCAGCGGCAGCAAGGTTGAATAGCAGTGCTTGAGGCTGCAGCGTTCGGGAGTATGTTGCAATGAAATTGGTGGGGTTTAGGTAAGAACTAAGACTGTACATAAAATAGAAGCAGGATTTGGCACAGATTAGCATTCTGGATTACGCTGAGTTCATGAGGACTTGCACTGCAAATTGGAATGGAGAGCTTCTTACGGCTGGATAGCACAGGGGTTGAGACATCTGGCTGCAGAGCCAGAGGTGGGGAGTTTGATTCCCCACTGTGCCTCCCTGACTGGGGCTGGATTCAGTGATCCATGACGTCCCTTCCACACCTGCAGTTCTAAGATGATGGTGACATTTATTAGTAATGGCAATGGTCCCATTCCCCCCCCCACCAGATGTGGATGGTTTTGAGGGGTAGTAATTTTTCTCTCTGGAGGAGGTGACTTTCATGTATAAGACCTTGCTGACATAAACATTGCTTTAAGACTTCAGTGGGAAAGGGGGACATAAGTAGGAAGAGGCTTCACTTCTCCGACCCACTTCTCCATACTGTGCTTTAAATTTCTTCTATCCTACCACATATATTAAGAATTCAGTATAGGGGGCTGCTGCCATCATAATTAGTTTGGGCGCCACTTCTAAATAAGTGTAGATAGCGCAGTACAGTATATTTGATCAAGAACCATAACACTAATTGTCCTTGTTTCAACCATGATAAAGTAACTTTTGGTCATGCTATGCCTAAAAAAAAAAAGCCCGTCGGGTTGAACTTCTTTAGCTGATTGATCTTGCAAAGAAAACAGTGGCACTGATAGAGTTGCAAGTACTTGGAGTTAGTCCATCCCAGAATTTAAGGAAAAGAAAAACAAAGAAAACAAGTTGTGTTAAAGCACTTCCTCAAAGTTGTTGTGGTCGTTTCAGTTAGGTTATTTCCTAGCATCCCAAGGATATTTTGGTCTACTCTTCACCAGAGAACGTGTTAAATCGTTAGCTTTGGTTTAACACCTTAAAGTGTTCAAAGCAGGTAATATACAATGAAAGCAAAGTACTGCATGTAGGAAAAAGAAAACAAACACGCAGTTACAAGATGGGGAATACCTGGCTCAGCAAGTGAGAAAGATCTTGGATCTTGGAATATATCACAAAGTGAATATGAGCCAACAGTGTGTTGTGGCTACAAAAAAGGTGAATGCTATTTTAGGCTGTGTTAATCAAAATATAGTCTCTCACAAGGTTCTGCTTCCCCTCTATCTGTCACTGGTTTAGCCTAGAGATGTAAAATTTCTGGAAGTTTTGAAGGCATGGGAATAAAAAAAAAAGAAAATTGGTGAAAAACAGTTTTTTTTTCCATTTCCCCAAAGTTTCTGGAAATTTTACATCTATAGTTACCATATTTTACCGTGCATACAATACTATTTTTTCCAAAATCATGGCACTAAAAATTAAAGGGCATCATATAAACAGAAATAAGCCTTTCCCAAGGGGTGGAAATGGGGTAGAGGAGAACCCAAACTGACCTTGCTGTTTCCCTTCCTTTTCAGCAGCCCTTGTTTAGTCTCCATGTCCTGAAGACTCCTCTATGCTTTGCTTTTGCAAGGATCAGAGCCTTCTTTTCAGTGGGTAAAGGCTCAGGGAGGGTGGGGTGTGAGTAGCCCATTAAGAAGTGCCTTTCTATGCTGAAAAGAAGGCTCCAATCCTTGTAAAAGCAAAGCAGAGAGGACGTCAATCAAGTGCTGCTGGAGAGGAAGTGAAACAACGAGGTCAGTCTGAGTTCTCCTCCACCCCACCCCCTGTGGTTTTCCACCCCTGCTATTTTCCTTTCTTTCCAGCAGTGTTTGAATGCCCTCCTCTCTACTTAGCTCTTGCAAGGCTCTGTCGCCTTTTCAGCATGGAAAGGCACATTTTATTGGCTGCTCAACCCCAAAGCCTCTCCCTACTGAAAAGAAGGCTCTGATCCATGCAGAAAGCAAAGCAGAGAGGTCTTCAGAAGACAGAAAGGAAAGGAAACAGCAGGGGATGGGTGGGAGGAGGAGGAGGATTTATTAATTTTATTATTTTTGATTCTTAAAAGTGGGAGGCATCTAATATATGGCAGTCTTATAGAAAGAAAAATATGGTAAGTCTCATATTGAGAACTGTGTCCAGTTCTGGACACCACACTACAAGAAGGATGATGAGAAATTGGAAGTCGAGAGGAGGACAACAAGGATGATTGGGGGGGGGGTGGAAACCAAGTCATACAAGGAAAGACTGAAAGAAGTGGGCATCTTTAGCCTCGAGAATAGTTGATAGTTGATATGATAGTACTTTTCAAATACTTGTAAGGTTGTCATACAGAGAAAGGGGCAGGAGCTATTTTTGATCAATCCAGAATGCTGCCCACACAGCAATGGGCTCAAGTTACAGAACAGTATGGCAAAGGAATCAATAGTCTTGAGAGGTAGTGAGTGCTCTAACACTAGAAGCATCAAGAGAAATTTAGATAACCACGTGACAGATATATCCTTTCATTTGTATTCCTGCACTGAGCAAGGGGCTGGATTTGGTGGCCTTATATGCCCCTCCAAGCTTATTATTCTATGATTATATTATTCTAATATATAATATTTCAAAATACTTGCAACATTCTTATGGGTAGACTTGTACCACTTATTGCACAGGCAGGAATAGTGATAAAAATTGTTTCTGTAACAGATGAGATACATGGGAGTGTATTGTACTCTGTAGTCCCCTGCTGAAACAGTTGGCATTGCTCTAAAGATGCTGATTACACATTTTTCGTAGACCAATCCAACCTGTCCCTATTGCAAACCAATCTGCCCCAGGTGGGTCCAGGGTTGGAGCCTACTCTAAGGAGTGGTCCAAATAACTGCAGTGTATTGGTAATGATGCTGAGGATTTTCAATTAAATATTTCTACCACTCTACTTTCATTGAATTGTATTTACGAAGATCCCTTGGGGATTGACAGTGCTAACTCAACCAGTTTAACTCTGAAGAATGGCTATGTCTCTAGAGGTTGTCAGTTTTCTATTCTGTTCCTGGAAATAACTGAAAGTTGTGGCTGTGCCAAAAATTGTCGCTCAATGGTAGCATAATGGCCCATATTTACTTCTCAGAACAGCTTATGCTAGAGACAGAAAATTGATTCTGAGTTCTCTAATTTAAGAATTTTTAAAATAGTGATGATGATGATGATGATGATGATGATGATGATGATGATGATGATG
>JAHTLZ010000274.1:4225398-4245371 GCA_023846285.1 Phrynocephalus versicolor | reverse complement strand
ACATACATACATACATACATACATACATACATACATACATACATACAAAAAGCCCCTGCCACCGGGGCCAGGATCGCCTGCCGCTGCCACTGCCCGGTAAGTCCAACCCAAACCAGTTCAGATTGGTTCGGGTTTGTGTGATATTTTAAAAATAAATCATACAAACCCAAACTGTACCGAACCAAGGGTGGGCCCGAAAGAGACGAACCCGAACCATGGATTTTCTGTTTCGTGCCCACCTCTACCTGCTAATATTGTAGCTTTCACTTTTAAAATTCTCAATGTGTTGATGAAGTTGCAACTCCCATGAGGTTTATACAACATGTAGATATTGTGTTAGCAGTAAAATCAACATGAGCGGATGCCATGCATCACTGGAACCCCACCAGCACAGGCAGCAAAGGGCTTCTGTAATCTAACCAGTAGGAGAAAGTCTTTTAATAGTAGTCATTAGAGATTAGAATAGAAAAAATGACGTTTTGGTTTTTCATTTTTCGTTGTGGGTCCCGTTTCGGTTCATTTTCATTTTTCATGATTTTTTTGAAAAATTTTTTTTTCGTTTTTTCATTTTTCATTTTTACCTACTTTTTGTGCGATTTAAAGCATTTCTGCACGCGGGCATCCCCCAACGACCCAGCCCAGAGGGAAAACACTAAAAAAAGGTGCTGGCAGAGATACAGTATAGACTAGGTACGCCGGGAGGCTGCAAAAGCAGTGGTGGGTGTTGCCCAGGGCGTAGGGCAGCTGCAGAGTGACTGCACTGCGGGGCAGGAGAGGGTACTCACCGAGAGGTACGCACACACACAGGGAGGCTGCAAGAGAAATCTCTTCTTTCTCTCCCCTAAGAGCCAGGCTGCAGCCAGCAGGAACACAGAGACACACACCTGCCTGGCTGGCCTAAAGTAATGAGTTGCAGACTGCAAGGAGGATGGGGGCTGCTAGAGCTTTTTATGCCCTCTGTGGCTGCCACACCTACCCAGTCTGAAACCTGGGCATGCTATTGGTTGAAATTGTCCAAGAATTTACATGATCCCATCACATGGCTTGCGTCCATCTTGTGGCTGGAATCCATTTTGTGTCAAAGGGAAAAGAAAAAATACATCACGATGGGAGAAAGACAAAAACAAACATTTTAAGGACCCCAACCCCCTGGTAGGTAATAATTTCAAATAATTATCGCTGCCATTTTATGGATATCCAGGGCGTTTTAATACCCAAGAAATCAATATTAGGCATCTGGGAGCCATTTTGGGTCGATGTCCCCTAACTCCCCTTAAAGGAAAAAAATGCAGCGATCTGAGAAAAGACAAATGCACGTTTTAAGGACCCCCCCCAGTAGGTATTATCAGGCAGAATAAATAATTATCACTGGGTTTTTACGGATATTCAGGATGTTTTTCAACATTTAAAAACAGCTCATTTCATTTGCACGTCGCCATTAACGAAAACAAAACGTAACAAACCTAATTTTTGTGGTTCTGTTCTGTTCATTCCAATTTCATCACAATTTTCGTTATTTGTTTCGTTACATAACAAAACGATTAACGAATAATGGAATGAATTTTTCCCCCCGTTTCATGCCCATCTCTAGTAGTCATACATTATCAAGTCAGTTCTGGGTTATGGTGACACTCTTCAGGGGTTTTGAGGTAGAGAATACTCAAAAGTAGTTCCTTCTTTTTTTGGGGGGGGGTCACCCCAGGAATGTGTAGCTAGCCCAAAGCTATTCAGACTGCCCCTATTCACATAGATTCTGGCTCCATAGATGCTTAAACCAAGGAGCCAGAAGAAAGGCTCTTAGAGCCTGGGTGCAATTTTTCATTTTATTTATTTAATTTATATACCAATGGTCACTCTGGGAGGTTCACAGCAATAATAGTGGCATAAAAGAAACCTAACATAGGCCGTTACTTCACGAGGTGCCTCGCTTCGAATCGACCTTGCCTTCGATTTGAATTCGGAGGCGGTCACGTGGTGGTCACGTGGTCTCCCTTCACTCCCACCCCCGTTTCTCTGTACTCACGCGGGGCATTTTTGGGACCGAATTGATTACTACCTCACATGCTCCCTTCGCATTAGAAAGCTGATTTGCAACGTCCGGTTCCACTCTCCTTTTATTTTTTTTAAAAAAATTACTCGGCGTATCAATGCATCAATGCTTGGCTGTCATTCACGACAGAGCGTGGTTACTGTACGATCCTGTGTTTTCCGCTCCTAATTTATATTGTTTTGTCCATTGTTTCCTGGCATCATTGGCAGCCCCCCCCGCCGCCGCCGCTACTCGGGGGGAGCCCCGCATGGCACAGCCACCCGCCCTCCGCCGCTTGCACACTGCCTGCCCTGGGTGCCCTGCTCTGGCCGGGCGAGGCGGCAGCCGCTTCTCCTGCTCCTGCCGCCGCCGCCGCCGCCGCTACTCGCGCAAGGAAGTAACAGCGCAAAGCGATGAAACAATATAGCGATGCATCGATATCCCTGTTTGAATATTTTTTAAAAAAACTTGAAATAAAAGCCAAAAACCGAGACCACACGTGACGTTGGGAGCGAAGCGAGATGCGAAGCGAAAAGATTCCCGGCCCATGGCAGGGGAATCACTCACCCCGGTTGGAGCACGGTAAAGGGGGCGTGGTCGGGGTGACGTCGCAGCCAAAAAGGAGGAGCGTGCAGACTGAAGCGATCGGTTCGCACAGAAATGACGGCTTGCCGCGAAGCGAGCGGCTCGTGAAGTAACGGCCATAGTCAGTGCAGTAAAATTAAACTAAATTACCATGACATCTAAAACACATTAAAACAGGCAGATAAGCTTCCCAAAATAAAAAATTAAAGAGATTTCTATGAAGACAACAAGGAGGGGGCCAGGTGGATTTCAGATGGCAGTTCATTCCTCAGACAGGGTGCAATCACTGAGAAGGCCTGGTTCCATGTTCTCTCCCGATGGGCATCCTCACTTATCCTGCTTAGAAAGGGTGAGTAGGACAGGCAGCATCTGTTAGGAGGATATTTTGATCAGGCCTGCTTTATGCTGCAATCTGTTCCCTAATTCTGCAGGAGACAATCAAATATATGTGAAACCAAAGTATGATAAACTGCCTATATTTTAGTAGCATGGCATTTGTGCTGAGCCTCTGGCATTCCAGATATGATAGGCTTCAACCCCCTTGCCCCAAAATCTGACCGTTAGGGGCATGCCAGCTGGAAATTCCTGGAGCTCGTATCTGAAATGTCCGTACGACAAATAGGGTTGAGAAGCACGGTTGTTGTGCACACTTGTGTGACATTAATTCTATTTTGAACATGATTTGTTGTACAGTACTCCTGCCGGAACAGTTGACTATAGAATCATAGAATCATAGAGTTGGAAGAGACCTCAAGGGCCATCTAGTCCAACCCCCTGCCATGCAGGAACCCCCATCACAATATTTCTGACAGATGGCCATCCAGCCTCGGCTTAAAAACCTCAAAAGGAGGAGACTCAACCACCCTCCGCGGCAGCATATTCCACTGCCGAATAGCTCTAACTGTCATGAAGTTCTTCCTAATGTTCAAATGGAATCTCTTTTCCTGTAGTTTGAAACCATTGCCCCGAGTCCTAGTCTCTGAAGCCATGGAAAACAAACCTGTTCCCTCTTCAATATGACATCCTTTCAAATATTTAAACATAGCTATCATATCCCCTCTCAGTCTTCTTTTAGAGAGGCTAAACATTCCCAGTTCCCTAAGCCGTTTGTCATAAGACATTTCCTCCAGACCCTCAACCATCCTGGTAGCCCTCCTCTGCACCCGCTCGAGGTTGTCAACATCCTTTTTAAATTGAGGCGCACAGAACTGGACACAGTACTCCAGGTGGGGTCTGACAAGAGCAGCATAGAGTGGTACTATCACTTCCCTTGATCTAGAAACTATGGTTCTGTTGATATAACCAAGAATCGAATTGGCTTTCCTGGCCACCGCATCACACTGCTGACTCATGTTCAATTTGTGGTCCACCAAGACTCCCAGATCTCTTTCACAGGTACTATCCTCCAGCCAAGTATCCCCCATCTTATATTTGTGCAATTCATTTTTTTAACCTAAATGTAGTACCCTACATTTCCCTCTGTTGAAATCCATTTCGTTAGCTTTGGCCCAGCACTCTAGTCTGTCAAGGTCTTTTTGGATTTTCATCCTATCCTCTAGGGAATTTGCAGCCCCTCCCAATTTGGTATCACCTGCAAATTTAATTAGCATACTCTCTATTCCTTCCTCCAAGTCATTAATAAAGATATTGACAGCACTGGACCCAGAACAGAACCCTGGGGCACCCCACTGGTCACGTCTCTCCAAGCTGAAGAGAGGCCATTTATGATCACCCTTTGGATGCGATTAGTCAACCTATTACAAATCCACCTAACAGTAGCACTATCTATCCCACTTTCTACTAACTTCTTAGCAAGAATACCATGGGGAACCTTCTCAAAGGCCTTACTAAAGTCCAGGTAAACAATATCCACAGCATTCCCCTCATCCACTAGGCCTGTAATTCTATCAAAGAAAGAGATCAAATTAGTCTGGCATGACTTGTTTTTAAGAAACCCATGTTGACTTCTTGTAATGACAGCATTGTTTGTTAAATATTTGCAGACTGCCTGTTTAATAATCTTCTCTAGGATCTTTCCAGGAATTGAAGTCAAGCTGACTGGGCGGTAATTATTTGGGTCCTCTTTCTTTCCCTTTTTGAAGATGGGGACAACATTGGCCCTCCTCCAGTCGATGGGGACTTCCCCTGTTCTCCAGGACTTCTCAAAGATTATTGCCAATGGTTCTGAAATTACTTCCGCCAGTTCTTTTAATATCCTTGGGTGTAATTCATCTGGTCCAGGAGACTTAAATTCATATAATGTTTCCAGGTGTTCCTGTACCAGCGCTCTACCTACTCTATGTTGTAATTCCCATCCTACCTCATCTAGTCTTTGTCCCAGTGGATCTCTTTCTTCCTTTTTGGAGAAAACAGAGGCAAAGAAGGTGTTGAATAATTCAGCCTTTTCCCTTGTCTCCTGTTAGTAACTGGTTATTATCGCCACGCAGAGAGCCTATCATTTCCTTATTTTTCCTTTTGCTGCGGACATAACTAAAGAAACCCTTTTTATTATCTTTAATGTCTCTGGCAAGTCTAAGTTGGTTTTGCGCTTTACCGTTTTTTACCACCCCCCTGCATATATTAGCTGTTTGCTTATATTCCTCTTTAGTGCATTTCCCATTTTTCCATTCCTTGTACTTGTTTTTCTTTATAGTTAGCTGAGTTGAAAGTTCTTTAGTAAACCATTGCGGTTTCTTTAGACCTCTCCTATATTTTCTTGTTGGAACAGTTTTAAATTGTGCCTTTAATATCTCGCTTTTAAGGAACTCCCATCCATCTTGGACTCCCTTCTCTTTCAGTGTGTTGGTCCATGGAATCACAGCCAATAATTCCCTAAGTTTACAAAAATTGGCTTTCTTAAAGTCCAGGATTCTTGTCTGACTATGCTTAACTTCACCTTCCGACTGTATAACAAATTCCAAGAGGGCATGGTCACTTTTACCTAATGATCCCACCACTTCGACCCCATTTACGAGGTCCTCCTTATTGGTTATGACCAGATCTAAAATGGTTTTGCCTCTTGTTGTCTCCTTTACCTTCTGGGCCATGAAATTGTCTGCAAGGGCAGTAAGGTATTTGTTAGACCTTGCATTCTTAGCTGAGTTGGATTGCCAGCATATATCAGGATAGTTAAAATCTGTCAGTACTACATCTCTCCCTTTTGACTGTGTGGCCATCTGCTCAAAGAAGGCATCATCCCACTCCTCCGACTGGCTTGGGGGGTCTATAATATACCCCCACAGTGACATCCCTCCTGGTTTTTTCACCCCTGATTTTCACCCAAATACTCTCAACACCTCCTCCTTTCTTACTTGTCCTATTCCTTTGAAACAGGTTATACCCTCCAATGACTACATTCCAATCATACGTCTCATCCCACCATGTTTCAGTGATGCCAATTATGTCATATTTATTTTGCTGTATTAGGAGTTCCAGCTCCTCTTGTTTGTTCCCCATGCTCTGTGCATTGGTGTAGAGACATTTGAGGCTGTGTGTGCTTCTTACCTGCCCTTTGCTTAACCTGTTTTTCCTCACACTGATGGTCTGCACTACTTCTTGTCCTGATCCTATTGCAACATTTGGGCTAGTCTCCACAACCCCTTCTGGATCTCTACCGTTAAGAGATTTTTCCCCTCCCCCTGCAAACTCAGTTTAAAGCTCTCCTTATTAAATCTGCAATCCTCTTGGCAAAGAGATTCCTAACAGCATTGGTGAGGTGCACCCCATCCTGGCCCAATATCCCATCTGAATGAAAAAGCAAACCATGGTCCAAGAATCTGAATCTTTCCTGCCGGCACCATCTCCGAAGCCAATTGTTAACTTCCACTATTGTTCTTTGCCTTTGTGGGCCACGTCCTTCTACAGGGAGGAGAGGTGAGATTACCACCTGCCCATCCAGATCCTTCAGCTTCCTACCCATTTCTTTGTACGCTTCTGCGATATCCTGAAAGCTGCATTTGGAAGTATTATTAGTTCCTACATGGACCAAGAGAAAGGTGTTAGAATCAGAGGGCTTGATGAGTCTCGTCAGTCTCTCAGTTACATCCTGAATCTTGGCTCCAGGGAGACAGCAGACCTCCCTGTTCATTTTGTCTGGCCTGCAGATGACCGCTTCTGTTCCTCTAAGCAAGGAATCCCCAGCCACCACCACCCTCCTCCTCCGAGGCTTGGTAGATGCCTCCTGGTGCGCTGTAGGGTTCGGATTCCTTTGTGAAAGGTCTTGAGGCTGCTCTTGGTGCAGTTCCTTCTCCTGGTCGATAAGGGAGAGAGGTTGGAATCTATTTTGCAACTGCAAACTTTCTGTCTGTTTCCTAGTTCTTCCCTTTCTGACTGTGACATTCTTCCAAGTGTCTGTCTCCTGTATTTGTGAAATGCCCTTGTCCTGATTGAGATTACCCCGTCCCCTGTGTTGGCAATTTTTTTATCTGCTTCCTGCAGAAAACCCTCCTGTTCTCTAAACTTGTGAAGATTAGAAACACAGGCCTCCAGCTGCCTGACCTTGTCCTCTAAGAGGGCTACTAGCTTGCACTTTGAGCATGTGTAAGCTGGCAGTTGTTTGGGCAAAAAAACAAACATGCTGCAGATGATACAAGTAACTACATCAGCCCCGTGACCCTCCATCTTGACTAAATAAGGTGAGTTACTTATAACTCAATATTGTTAATTTATTTCTCTTTTTATATAAATATTTTTTTTAAAAATTCCTTGTTTCCTTTTTTTATTTTTATTTTTTTTAGTTGCACGTGCCATCAGGCGCGCTGCTCACGTGTTCCCAGAAATTTGTAAAGGGCTCTGAAACCCCTCCTCCTAGCTCCTCCTTGCTTCTGAAAGACTACCACTTGATGAACTCATGACAATGTAGAGGCAGCTCAGGTGCTTTAGTAGGATGCTTTCATTGTTTACAAATGGATGGAACACTTCCATTTTCCTGCTCCTCTAAGGGAGTAATTGTAGGAAAGAAGCAATAAAGACGGCATTCCATATACCCTAAGATTTTTTCTCAGTATCTGTGGTACAAATCCTATGCCTTGCTTTTATAGGTAAAATAATAGGATTTGCTTAGACTAGACAAGAACACACTGTAATTGTTCTCATTTTATATATGATTTTAGCAAGAATTGGTTTTGTGTCCTGCAGACTTTGTGGAGATGTTATGCAGCAGAGAAATCATACAGCTCCACAGCAACATGGAAGATATACATCACACCAGCTCAAAGCACAAAGAAAACACCTGCACCATCTAGCCCGCTTCTCAGAAGACAGGTGAGAAGGAGCACTCTTCTTTCTTACTTACCATTATACTTCATTAAATTAATTTTTACTCTGATGTTCCACTTACCTCCTGTGAGTTCAAGGCAGAACACAGTAGGTCTCATTTATATACCTTCACTTTCATGACACTAAGATGTAAGCAGACATGTCTGGGGACAGCAAAGATACCCAAGACAAGGGCTGGGTGGACACTGACTTCCTTTGGCCAATATTTATGTGTGTGGTGATGTACCTATATAAGATGTCATGGCAACCTTATGAGGTCACACAATCAGGCCTGTAACAGTACATGACCAGAAGTTTCCCAGGTTGCCAAGGCAACTTCTTCAATTGCAGCTCCACACAAATGAACATTGAGCAGGAACATGGGACTTTTCTAAGTTATATCATAGTTGGGATGTGGTGCTGTGACAGGCCAATATGCATAGAAAGTACAGAAGTACACAACATCTACAAGATGTATTGGGTGCGTGTTAACATTGGGGACACCCACTTGTTAATAAGCGCTGAATCAACAGATATGCTAGTTTTAATAAATCCATTCATAATTTTTTGTAAGTCCTATTTTGGCCACACTTGGTTGCTTAGAAGCTGAACTCTTCATATAACACTCTCTTTTTGTGTGAAACATTATCTTCTATTCTGCATTACAGAGCAGAAGATACAAGAGAAAAGGAAAACCTGGACGTGACAATGGTTCTACATCTATAATAAATCCAGGAGACACAGCTTTGTCAATTCCACAAATTACTTATGATCACATAAGTGATCAAGAAGACAAGAAAGAGCTGAGCTTCTATCTTGATGAACCAGGAGGTAATAACTTTTATTTATTTATTTATTTATTTCCTGCACTTATATACCACGCCTTTTCCAGGAGAACTCTGGGCGGTTTACAAAAAAGAAAAAAAAGAAAACTAATAAAATACAATTATTAAAACGTATAGTAAAAACAGTAATGGGGGAACAACGTTAGGGCACTAGTCAATAAAAATTTTGTAGTGACAGTGAAGTAGAATGATGGCTATGGAAGTTATGTTTTCTCCTGTCAGTCATTGACTTAATTCTTACTAAGAAAGAGGCTACATTTTAAGACAGCCCATTTCAGTGGATATAAGTAAACATTCTTCAAAATGAAGAGAACCCTTGCCCTACATATAGAAAACCAGGTGTAAACCAGGGGAAAAGGTTTATCTCACCCTTCTACATCACACTGAATGTTTCTTTATGCAGATAATATGGAGAAGCATTCAGCATGTTATTCTACTGCCTACACAGATTTACCATACAGTATTTGTAAGAATCAGGCCTCTTGGCATTTTGTCAATGGGCACGGACTATGCTTTTGTTGAAGTGTTCTGTTTCTGCTTATATATCTCCCCATACCACCATACTCTCTGGGCAGTTTACAGTTTAATTACAGTACGCAGGCTACACATTGCCTCCCCCCCTCCCAGAAGCTGGGTACTCATTTTACCAACCTTGGAAGGATGGAAGGCTGAGTTAACCATAAGCCTGCTACCTGGGATTTGCATGCCTGGATTTTAAGGTGCCATAGATCATCTGGGAAATCACAGACATTTTTAAAAATGTGGAAGAATCCCATCAGAGATAAAACTGGATAAGAGGCTTGCACATCAGACCTAGTGATGTGAATACTGCACATTAAAGAAGGACAGGTAATAATATCTTGAAGGAAGAAATAACTGTACAGAACAATCTGAAGAAGGTGATGGAAAAATCAGCAAGAATGTTGGTAAAGTCACAAATGAAAGCAGATTTGAAGCAAGAGATTATGACAGTAGAGAACTGGGGACAGAAGCTGAAACCCTGTTCAAGTTGGTGTCATGTCAAGTATAAGTGTCCTGGGCATTGTGTGCAGCTAGCCATCATCGTGTGATTTGATTGCACAATTAATCACATGGGTCTCATCACAACTATTGTGTGGTGAGAATGCAGAAGTATTGCAAATAATAAATCTGCCCCACTGCTATCTGGGAAGATTCTCAGTCATCCAGGCGAGATTATCTGGAAGTTGAGTCATGGCAACTGGACTTCTTCAGTCTGATGAAGCTGGTTGGATGAGTAGCGAAACATTTTGATCTCACAAGGAAAGAAGTCCAAGTGCCTCATCCATGAACCTGTTCTTTTCATCAAGGCTGCTCATCCTTTTTATTGCCAACATGGAGCTATGCAACAGAATTTCAGCCAGGAAGTATTACATAGTGGAAAGAACCTCTGGTCATAGTACCAAGACAGTGAGAATCTACCTGTAGAACATGTGGGATGGCAGGGCACATTGCTAGAAGATACATAACTGAGAAAATTGACCAAATGTAAGGGGGGGAAGCCGGGAAAGTGTCTCTGATATGCCTGAGGAAATGCATTTTGATCCATGAAAGTTCACACTGGAAAAATTCATCCTTTGCTTTCCTTTCTCTTTTTCCTCTCACGCTCCTTCTGAACATTTAATTTGATCAACATGCTGAAGCAAACATAGCTACTTGTTTGGAAGTAACCAAGAATGCTGCCACCCCCAAGAGCATGCATAAGGTGGGAAATGACAGGTAGAAGAGATGATTTATAGATGGAAGAGGGAGAAAATGAGGTGTGACACATGAAGAGAAAAAGCCAGGTTGCATCTAGTCAAAAACCAGCAAATCATGAAAGCAGAGACCAGGTGGAATCTCCTGCCATGTAATAATAAGAAAAGAGAGAGCAGATAATGGGTGAGATGTCAGAAATGAAAATGGAGCTGGAAGACAGAAGTAAGTGGTGTTCCATCACAAAGAGGAAGCAAAAGATCTGAAAGTCCACTTGGATTAAGGAGCCTCATGGCCCAGTGGTTAAACGGCTATACTATAGCGAAAACTCTGCTCACTATCCAGGGTTCAATCTCATGTAGCTAGCTGACTTGTGGTTGACTCAACATTCTATCCCTCCAAAGTTGGTAAAATGAGTACCCAGCTTTGTGTGTGTGATGTGTAACTTCTATAATTAAATTGTAAACCATCCACAGAGTGTTTTAAGCTCTATGGGGCAATTTATAAGCAGCATGCTTTATGTTTTGCTTTTAGGCAAACACACATCATGATGAAGCCATAAAACAGCTCCAGAGGATTAAGTCTGGAGATGGGCACAAAACGAATTTATTATTCATTTCGTTATTCATTATTCATTTGTTAGGGAATGAAACAAATAACGAACTGACCCATCACAGAAAAATGAAACAAAACAGAGCAGAAATTTCCGCTTCGTTTTTCATTTTCCCCGGGGGGGGGCGAGAGCAGGTTTTTAAAACTTATATGCCCCCCTCCCAGAAGACAGCGCTAAACAGCTGCTTGGCACTGGCTCCAGAAGTGGGGGGGGGGAGTTTAAAGAGCCCCCCATGGGCTTTTAAAACTTATCTTCCAGAGCCGGCTGGCCCAGGAGAGCTCCCCGCGGGAGCAGGAGTGCCCTCCCGCCTGACCTGTCTTTTGCTGTTTGAGGCACTGGCTTGGGGCCAGTGCCGACAAACTGGCCGGGAGCCTCAAAAAGCAAAAGGCAGGCCAGGTGGGAGGGCACCCCTGCTCCCATAGGGATCCCTCCTGGGCCAGCCGGCTCTGGAAGCGTTCTCCCAGCCGGCTTGTCAGCGATTCTGGCGGCACCCATCC
This sequence comes from Phrynocephalus versicolor, assembly GCA_023846285.1. NCBI lineage: Eukaryota > Metazoa > Chordata > Lepidosauria > Squamata > Agamidae > Phrynocephalus > Phrynocephalus versicolor. The sequence goes on along the minus strand of JAHTLZ010000274.1, from coordinate 4,233,833 downwards.
TGGGAGGGTTCTGTGCGGCCATGGGAGCGCTCTCCCATCTGGCTTGTCAGTGCTAGCCCCAAGCCAGCACCTCAAAAAGCCCCTGCCACACCACAGCTGCCAGGATCACCACTGCTGCCGCTGCAGGTAAGTCGGACTTGAACCGGTTTGGCTCAGTTTGGGTTCATACAATTTTTTTAAAACAAATGTATGAACTCAAATGGAATCAAACCAAGGGTGGGCCCAAAACAGCATGAATCGAACCATCGGTTTTCTGTTTTGTGCCCACCTCTACTTAAGACCCAAATCAAGAATGATATGCAACAGTCGGATGGCCCTTGGGCCTCCCAAGAAGAAATTCTGACACATCACGAAGAGAATGGAAAGCAGACATAAAGCATGGAAGCAGAAGTTTCCAATTCAGAAGGAGCTGTGAACATTATAAATAATCACCAAGAGAAGAGAAGAATAGGCTAGCTGGTAACATTGCCAACAGCAACATAACAGCTGTGGCCTTGGACTAAAAGCAACACTTGGTATGTCAGATAGCATTGCTGGAGCAAAGCATGGGGAGTTACTTTCTAAAAGGATTTCTATGTAACGTATAAAGAACACCCCCATCCAAAGTTTATTATCATTAACAGAATCTTTTTGCAACCTGTTACAGTACATTATTTGTTAAATTTTCATTGCTCTTTAGTTCCTTTCTAAAACAACTAAAGAGTCAGAAAATGTCTCAAGATTTTAAAAAAAAAAACTGAGGGGGGGACACTTAGCACAATTCCTCCCAAAGTGTTTTAGCCTTCAAAAAGTAACATTGCATGAGGAGGTTATAATGTTGTCAATCATTATGTTCTTTGCAAAAGAAGTCTTATTATGACATCATTAATCCTGAAAGTAATGTGTCACAGTCACATATTTATAATGTGTTATAATCCTCTATTTCCAACCTCTGTGGTGGAGGAAGAAGACAACTAACGAAATATAGGCTGAAATACTTATGCTGTTAAGTTGCTTAGCATAAGGCTGATGGTGTTGTATTTAGAGATTTCCAATATGTCTCCTCAGGGACCTGAGGCTACCATGCAATCACATTAATCATTAGAAACCATTGGGGGACATGGGGGCAAGAAGTGTGTCAAATTAACTAAGATCACAGCCACTGGTAAAGTCAGAGGAATCTGAGGAGCTTTGGAAAGAAATTGGAAATATAATTTTTAAAAATTGCTGCCATTGCTGATGTCATCAGCCTTATGTAGCATAATGCATACAGCAGGAGTTCAGTCATGATTAGTAAAAACACAAAAACACAATGCCTTAAAAACACAAATCTTCAGATTAATCAGGTAAATTCACACTTGAATACACAGACTAATGTAAAGAACAAAAATGTGTTAAGGCCAAGCAGCAAGGAAAAGAGAATGCCATGATGTTTAAATGCATGTCTGGTATTAATCCCCCAGAGGCAAAGAGAGTGTAGCTGGAAGAATGGTCCAGTGTTGAGCAAATAGGAGTAGAAGCAAGCAGCTGAGATAATCTGGGTTAAACCTAAACACAATGGGAGATAGAGTTTACTTCTATAGGTGCAATATACCTATAGAACACAGTTTGTGATATTGACAAGGACAGAGTTACCTCTATTTCAACAAAGAGATATGAGTCAGCTCAGTGAAGGACTTTTCTAGCTAAAAAGTTGGGTACAGGTATTTCATAAAGTGATATATAAACAGAATAACCAAATACAAATAGGCAGATTCATGTAATCTGTCCTCATCTCTGGGTTGATCAAGCGAGTGACAGATGCACTGAGAACGTTAATGTGGAGGTCAGGACTTTCGGGGGTGCAGCCGAAGTACCACATTCCCCTCAGTACTGCCTCACTCTAGCACAGGCCCCCAGTCGTCTCACGGACCATTTACCTGTAACCACTTTAGTCTCAGGTATCGCTGCCACCATTCAGGGTATCCCAGTTCAACTACTGAGTTCCATACCACATGTAACATGGTAAAAATAAAATGTGTGTTTATTGAATACAGAAAGATGTTGAAATCAGGTTCACTGGTATACAGTTATTTTAAAGTCACACAAAGCAGTTCCCTCAAATACTGATATAATTCCCTCACTCAAACTTGACAGTTCCCTAACTGCCTTGTCTCTTCTTTAGTGCCTTAACAAAATGTGCAGCTTCCTTATCTCTAGCCTATCTCTTCCCTATCTCTCAGGATGGATGTTGCCTAACTGAATCTTTCTCACTGAGGTGGAGCTATTTAAGTTTCCCAGACTAGGCGCTATTCCAACGCGATCAGGGAGGCTCAAAGATCTTTTTTCTCCCTGAGAATTGGAGAGGCCTCGAACGTGGTTCGGGACCTCTCCAATACTAGTCTAGCAAGGCCTCCTCCTACTGATTTCAGTAGCGAGAACTTTGCAGCCTTCTTTCGATCGAAAATTGAGGCCATCCGGACCGGCTTCGACTCCGGTTGCAGTGGCACTGTCCCAGCATCCCCAGTTGCTGGGCCGCCTTCGTCGCCTCGGCTGGAAGAGCTTGGGCCTGTTTCCGCTGTCAAGGCCTCCAAGGCTATGGCTCACTGCCGGCCGGCGTCTACTCCTTTCGATCCCTGCCCTGCCTGGCTTATAAAAGCTGCCAGTGGGACTATGGCCAAATGGGCTTCAGTCATCACCACCGCCTCCTTCAGCAAGGGGTTTTTTCCCTCCCGTCTGAAGGAGACGGTGGTAAAGCCCATTCCTAAAAAACCTGGCCTGTGTCCGGACAATTTAGCGAACTATCGTCCTATCGCTAACGTCCCGTTTATGGGTAAGGTGATCGAGAGGGTGGCGGCGGTTCGGTTGCAGTCGTACCTGGAGGATCGGCAGTGCCTCGATCCTTGCCAGTCCGGGTTCAGGCCTCGTCGGGGGACCGAAACAGCTTTGGTCGCGCTGCAAGATGACCTAATCCGGGCGGCCGACAGGGATTGCTCTACCCTGTTGGTTCTCCTGGATTTGTCAGTGGCCTTTGATACCGTCGACCACCGTATCCTGTTGGATCGGCTCTCTGAGGTCGGAATCGGAGGCACTGCTCGCAGTTGGCTCCGATCCTTCCTGGAGGGCCGCCCTCAGTACGTCCAGCATGGGGGGGAGTTGTCGGCTCCTTGGATACTCCCTTGTGGGGTTCCACAGGGGTCGTCGCTGTCCCCTATGCTGTTTAACATCTACGTAAGGCCGCTGGCTGGGGTCATTAGGAGATTTGGAGTCTGCTGTCAGCAGTACGCTGATGACACGCAGCTCTATCTCTCCTTTTCCACCTCTGCAGTGGAAGCTGTGAGGATCCTTGATGAGTGCCTGGATGCCGTACTGACTTGGACCGGGGCGAACAGGCTTAAGCTCAACCCCGAGAAGACGGAGGTCATGTTCTTTGGGAGTTCACCATCTGGGTACGGTGGCCCTCTTCCCTGTCTGGGGGGGGGGGGTTTCCCTCCAGCCAGCAGAGAGGGTGCGGAATCTGGGCGTGGTCCTGGACCCGGCGCTGACCATGGAGGCTCAGGTGGCGTCGGTGACCAGGGCCGCCTATTACCATCTCCGTCAGATCGCCCAGATCCGCCCGTACCTGGATGTTGACTCTCTGAGAACAGTGGTCCAAGCACTGGTGATCTTGAGACTGGACTACTGCAACACCCTCTACATGGGGTTGCCCTTGACTCTTCTCTGGCGCCTGCAGCGGGTAGAGAACGCAGCGGCCAGGCTGGTGGTTGGTGCGCGTCGATATGACCGCATCACCCCAGTCCTGGTCCGCTTGCACTGGTTGCCCGTTGCAGCCCGGATTAGATTCAAGGTCTTGGTTTTAGTTTATAAAACCCTCCATGGCTTGGGACCGGACTACCTGACAGAGCGTATCGTCCAGCGATCCACCTCGGCCCGTCCTGTTCGGCAGGCGCAAGCACACTCGCTGCAGGTTGCCACCCCACGAGAGGCCCGGAAGACGATTACTCGGAACCGGGCCTTCTCAGTGGCAGCCCCTTCCTTGTGGAATTCCATCCCCAGCGAAGTGCGCTCTGTAGAGTCCCTGCAGGCCTTTTGGAAAGCTTTGAAAACTTTTTTATTCCGGGAGGCCTTCGGCAAGTTTTAGTTTAATTTTTTCCCCCCGCCATCACTAATGATCCTATTGATCTTATTAAATTTTGCGAATATCGATATTTGGTCATGATTCGCTTCTCCGGCAGGCTGGGATGCAGGAGGATTTTATATGTCATGTTTGTCCTATTGCTGTATGTTGATCTTGTTTTATTACATTTTGTTGCATTCGATTGTTTGTTGGTTGGCACTGACTGCCTGTTAGCCGCTTAGAATTCTACATGTTGAAGATAAGCGGGATATAAATACAACAATAAATAAATAAATAAATAAATAAATAAGCACTAGGGCTCTGCCCCCACATTCCGTATTTGGGCATAGGCATTAACTCTTTCCCCTCTCCTGTACAATAGCATACACAGTAAAGGGGTGGACACTACAGTTATTTTGCAGTCACAAACTGTGACACAGCATAACATTTCGGTGCCTTACCTCTGTTAAGACATGGGCCTTAGCCTCCAGTTTTCCATCTCTGAGAAGCTAAAGACATGACATGAGATCACATTAATCCTGGCAGGGTTGGGGTTTTTTGATTTTTTTTTTACACTGACCTTTATTGTCAAAATTTCTGCTAACTTCATTCTCTCGCTTTCACTTATCAAAGTATCATTTTCCCTTCCCACACCCACTCTTGATCTCTCAATTCTGTCCTTTTCCAGAGCAATACTTGGTGTGTCAGATAGTGCTGCTGGAACAGCGTGTGGGTAGTTACTTTGTAAAAACAATGCTATGAAGCTCATTGCAAAGAATGGGTTAATTATAATTCTACTCTTAATGACACAGCTTTATCCCTTCTTTCATGTTGATTTTTATTTATTTTAGAGTACTTTTCCCCCACCTTTCTCCTTAGAAAAGGACCTAAGGTGACTTACAGTAATGAGTGATAATATACAGTCCAGTACAATTAAGACAAGATAATATACAGTCCAATACAATTAAGTAGAGGTGGGCACAAACCAGAAAACCCATGGTTCGGGTTCGTCTGGTTGGGGCCCACCCTTGGTTTGGTTCAAGTTTGGGTTCATACAATTTTTTTTAAAAAATTGTTCAAACTCAAACCAAGCCGAACTGGTTCCACTTATTAGTGGCGGCAGCGGCAGTGATGGTGGCTCCAGTAAGGCAGGGGATTTTGAGGCACTGGCTTGGGGCCAGCGCCTAAAAGATGCCCTGCAGTTGGTGCCAACAGAGCCAGCTGGGAGAGTGGTCCCACAGCCGAGCACGCCAGCGCCGCCGGCAAGCCAGCTGGGAGAGTGGTGCCACGGTCGCAGGGAGCCCTCCCGGGGCTGGGTGCCGCTGGCACCACAGGCAAGCCGGCCAGGAGAGCAGTCCTGCAGCCAGGCGCGCCGGCAAGCCGGCCAGGAGAGCACTCTCCTGGCCGGCTTGCTGCTATTGACTCCAGCAGCACCTGGCCCCGGGAGGGCTGGGGGAGATTTAAAAAGCCCACTCTTCCCCTGCCCCATCAGGTGGGAGGAAAGATCAGGCTTTTTAAATCTCCCCTCCTGAAGCTAGCACCCAGCAGCTACTGGGCACTGGCTCTGGGAGGGGGAAACTGGGGTGGAGGGAAGAGCGAGCTCTTTAAACTCATTTCCAGCGTCCCGAAGGTAGCAGCAAGCAGCTGCTTGTTGCTATTTTCTGGAGGCTGGTGCGCTCTCGGGCTCTGCCCCCCACTTTCCCCTCTCCTGGAGCCAGCACCCAGTAGCCTCTGGGTGCTAAGTTCGGGCGGTGAGAAGATTTAAAAAACCCACTCTCTCCTCCCACTTGATGGGGTGGGGGAAGAGTGGGCTTTTTACATCTCCTCCCAGCCTGCAACCATCAGCTGTTGGGCGCTGGTTTCAGGCCAGCGCCGATCTGCTGCTAGGTGCTTGCTTCCCCTGCTGGGGGTGGAAGGAAATCTTTCCCATAGGACTGCATTGCTAATGCATTCCTATGGGAAAACAAAAAATGAAGCAGAAGAAAGTGGAAATTTCTGCTCCGTTTCGTTTCATTTTTCTCTGATGGGTCAGTTTGATATTCGTTTCATTCCCTAACAAAATGAATAATGAATAACAAAACGAATAATAAATTGATTACATGCCCATCTTTACAATTAAGACATGTTCAAGTATAGAGAACAAAGCATTGAGGGACATCTTACAACATTAATAGACAACATTACATTAAAGTTACAGGGTTATAAGTAGTTATAAACATAAAGTCTATGTGAACCTATAGATTCATATAAAAACACAGGTAGACCATTATTCATGGAAAGCTTGCCTGAAGATAAAGGTCTTTGCCTGTTTCCGGAACGACAACAGAGATGAGGCAGCCATGGCCTCTAGTGGGAGGGAGTTCCAGAGTCTGGGCACAGCAGTCTAAAATACCCTTTCATGGGTCCCCACGAGATGTGCCTGTGAGGGTGGTGGGATGTTGATAGGTAATTTCAGGAACTAAAGTATCCTCATCAAACATAGCATTTTCATGTAAACCCTTTTGGGTAAGAACCTGAAAGTGTCAGAGTAAAATGCCAAAATGCAATAAAACAGCAACAGTCATAAAACCATGAAATAACTGATTAGAGATACAGTCCGCTTCCAAGTTGTTGATAAGAGACAGATACAGGACGCATGAATCTCTAGTACATTAACAGTTTCATTTCTACCAGGGTTCTTATGACAAAATTCATTGATGAATAGGACTGTATGGATATGGCTACAGTGACACATGACTTAATTACATACCATTTGGATTCCAGTGACCCTTTATAACTGGGGTTGTCTTTGAAGACAGTTTGGAAATTTTAGTTAGTGCCAAATTCAGCAGCCCGACAGCTGACGAATTATAAGGAGCATATAAGCTCCTTGTTACAGGAGCTGCACTGGCTAGCAGTCCATTTCTGCACCCAATTCAAACTGCTGGTCATTACCTATCAAACACTATACATCTTGGGTTCAAGCTACCTCAATTACCATATCTTCCCATATGAGCCTTCTTGACATTTATGATCATCATAGGAGGTCCTTCTCTCCTTCCCGTTGCCAGCGCAGGCCCAACTGAGGGCAAGATGGGAGACAGCCTTCTCTGTGGCAGCTCCGAGACTGGAGAATGCTCTCCCTCAAAATATCAGGCTGGCTCCCCCCCCCCTTTATTTTTCCATCGCAAGCTAAAGATCTCATTCTTCTAACAGGCTTTTAACAATCATGATTTAATCCCTGATTTAATGCCTTCTTGCTAGTTAAAAAAGCTTTCAGTGTTGACTTGCTTTCAATTATTTAATTTTATTTTAATTAGCATGTAGTTTAACTGCTATTAAATTGTTAACTTACTGTTTTTAATTCTGTTCCTTTTAATATTGTAAGCTACCTTGAATCCCCACTCTCGTAAATTGGGAGAAAGGCAACGTATAAAACAAACCAATAAACAGCCCACTGTAACCAGGCTGTCTGAAAGACTAAAGTTTAGAGAGGGACCTGCATGGGTGTTAAGAATTTAATGGAATTCCCTTCTCCTGACTCTACTTTCATTAGAAGCACATTTAGTAGTGATGACAGAAAAGGATCTTCTCAGGGGTCATTTCCAGATTATGCACCTCTCTGCCAAGGAGGTTTAGGTGGATACTTCATGCCCATTTTGTCTCTGTTAGTGTTGTGCTTAGGCGCGGTACAAAAAAGAAAGTTACTTCATGTCCGTCGCACAACTACTGAAATTTGTCTCGACCACACCCTCACAACAGGTGCTAAGCATGACAATACTGTACCTGGTGCTGTGGTACGGTTTCCCCTTGTCACTCTTTGTTCCCGCTTTCTGTTCCGAGACAAGGCACCTTGTAGTAACGACTGTCACACAACCAAACATTCAGTTCTCTCAGAAAACTGTGCCCAGGTTTGTTTGTTTTTTACTTTTCAGAAGCGAAACATCGAAAAAGAATTTTTAAGCTCCCCCCCCAAAAAAAGGAAAAAAGAAAAAGGAAGCTAGACAAATTCAGTGTTTGTCATGGTACAAGACTGTGAGATAACACTTCTCACTAGAGATGGGCACGACTAGGGAAAATGACGTTTTCGAGTTGTCGTGTGTCGGAGGCGGCCCATGTCGGCTCGTTTCCGTTTTTCGCAAAAATTCGCAAAAATTAGTCGGTTCGTTTTTCGTTTTTTCGTCTGTCGTTATACTGGTTTGGGGGGGGTAGCGGGCTCCTGGAGGCACCTCTGTGGGTTGGGTGCCTCTGCCGGCCCGCTATAAAGGGAAAGCGGGCTCCTGGAGGCACCCGTGGGTGCCTCCTATCCTCACCCACTAGGAAGGGAAAGCAGGCTCCTGGAGACCCCTCATGGCATGGGGGTCTCCTCTCCTCACCTGCT
>JAHTLZ010000274.1:4184058-4225388 GCA_023846285.1 Phrynocephalus versicolor | reverse complement strand
TATGGATATGCATACCAGTTGCAGACTATGAGACCAGTGGACTGGCAGAACCCAGAGCCATAGGGTGATGCCTAAGGCTCTCACACCTGCTGTGTCTCACAAAGAAGGGAATCGTACTTGCGTGTAGTGCAATGCAAGTAGATCTGGCTTAGGGGACAGCAGCTTAGCGCGAGGGCTAGGGTTAGGCTAGTTACTGGTGAGGTTAGGGTGGGGTAGTGGGGTGCACCTCTGGGTGCCTCTCTGACCCACTAAGAGGACAGTGTACTGTGGCGTATGGGTAAGGAATCAAGGATTAGGGTTAGGGTTAGGGGGCTAGGGCAGGGTTTAGGGGGCTTTTTGGCACATCCCAGAAGTCTCAGTGGCCAAGTGGCCATGATGGCTCCAAAAATTTGCATGGTCACTCCCACATGGCCACTTGGCCAGCCCATCATTGCGCAGGTGTAAATAAAATAAAATAAAATCAATGGAGAGAGGACAGGGGAGGAGACATTTTGTTGCAAGAAAAACCCACTGCTACTGTAAAAATTCTGGCAGTTTATTAGCAAATTTCGCATGTTTCTGTGGTGCTTGTGTGTTTTTGGACCACGATTTCAAAAAAAATATTGCGGTCGCTGCCCCATTTTGGATCCCCCGCCCACACCACATGGCATGGTGACTCGAGTCCGGCTGTCCAGGACAGGAGAGGGGGGGAGGCCGGGGACCCCCCTCCAGAAACCGCCCCTCCGGTAGGTGCCCTGAGCCCTCACTCAGGCAGGCATATTTTCGCCGGCTTTTTGGCCCGGGATGGGGGGGGAGTTTTAAAACTTTTTTTCTGTGCCGCTTCCGCTTTAATTGCGGCGGCCGGCGGCCGGCGGTGACTTTGGCGGGACGACGAGAATGCATTGCCCGGCCCGCCCCCAGCGCAGCCCAGGGCCAGGAGGGACAGGAGGAGAGGGGGGGAGGCCGCACCCCCTCAAGAAACCACCCCTCTGGTAGGTGCCCTCACTCAGGCAGGCATATTTCCGCCTGCTTTTTGGCTGGGAATCGGGTTTTTTTTTTAAAAAAAACTTTTTTCTGTGCCGCTTGGCATCGCGGGATCGCCGTGATGCCAGGAACGACCACGACAAATCAGACCCATTTATTCGTTTGTCGGTTCGAGTTCGAGTTCTGGCGGAGTAATTCCCGTTACCGTTTCCATTCCATAACGGAAACGAGTAACGGAAACGGAAACGGGAATTCCACTAAGTCGTGCCCATCTCTACTTCTCACAAGACAAGTTATCATGACCATGGGAACACTGAAACTGGGACAAAACCACGTGATCACGACCATCGCTGTCACAGTACAAAACTAGTTGCGGAACAAAGAAGTAACCTACTAAGTCTGGCTCCTTTTGTTTTGTTCTTCTTCCAGCAACTAAAATGGTTTTTGATAGCCAGGTATGCATCATTTAATGTTTCTGTATATGGGACTGTTGATCAGCCAGGTGATGTCATTTTAAAACTATACCTGATTAATTTTTACATTTGAATTCTATTTCTGTTTTTATTATTATTTGCCTTTCTTGTCCTTTTTAAAAGAAACCTGTAATTTATCTCTAGGTTTGGGGTTCAGTGCCCCACTTGCCTCCTAAGCAAAGAGACAACCTGTGTGGCCTTGGGTAAGCTGCACAGCCCCGGGGTGCCCACAAAAGAAAAGTACCTCAGAAAACCCTAGAGCCAGAAAACCCTGGAAATAAGTATTAAAAACTTGATAAATTAAAAACCCAATAAATAATTATTATCAGACAGAGCATGGAGTACAAGTATGAGAATATTCTCCTGCTTTTTTTGGTCTCCAACATTATGTACCAGATGAAGCTGTCTGCAAGGGCACTCACTGTACATTGCATCTTACTAGTCCAGATGCAAAATTACTAAGGCTTGGATCACAGTTGCAGGTTAACGTGGTCTAACAAGGATTGTACCTGGCAGATCAGGCACTCCTGGAAGTAGCTACTTCTTGCCACTTTGGCCACTTGTGCCTCCTAGAGATAAATCTGTGTACTTTGCAGCTGCATCAGCACAAGCCTGGACAGATCATAACATCTCCTATCCAGATATGGGAACTACCTACCAATACTGATTCCTTGTTAGGCTATAGTGTCACCCTCCATCCATTACAGCCTCCAGCTCCTGCTCCAGCTCTTGTACTACTTCACTTCATTCAGATGCAGTGACCAAATTGACCAGGGTGTCATTGGCATGATAATAACATCTCAATCCCAATAAGACAGTGAGGTCCAGAAATAGGCTTTCTGGGAGCTAAGCTAGAGGATTGGTGGGGTCAAGGATGACTCTAGGTTTGGAGGAATCTTTTGGCTAAGCCCCCTAAGTGGTGTTGCCTAAAGCTGTAGTTTGTCTTCTGCTTACCCAGAAAAAGTGGATGAGATAGCAGTGCAAAATCTATGCCAGCACCTCCTGTTCTTCATTGTTCTTGACCCTGAATGGAAGAGTGAGTTAGTAAGTGGCAGTTGTTGCTTTGGGACAGTGATGCTGTGTTAGCTGCTTGACCCATGATGCTTGTCTGTAGTGGCATGAATGTGTCATTTGAGCATTTCCTAAAGCCTCTGTGCAGCCGTTTCTTCAATCCAACAGCTATAAAAGGACCCATGTGGACAAGATGCTTGAAATGCCTAAGAGAACGGGATGGTGGAAGAGCAAAAAACACACTAGTGGCACTTGCTGCTGGCAACCCTTGTGTGGGGAATGTGATTTGCAGGTGTTCATGCACTGCTGTGTATAATAAACACAACTCAGTGGATGTTGAATCATTATTTGTACTTTGGAAAATAATGGATGTATTCTTAGACTAGGAAGATTAATGCCCCCAGGGATTCCTCCACCAGATGGCTGCCTCTTAAAGCTCTTGTGTTCAAGCAATTACTGTTAAATTTATCAAAATTGCCAAGAACATCAGAATGATGAATGTCTGCTGGGAATAGAACAAGTGTTCTCTATTTGGTGTTACGGTCTCCGGGTTCTTCAGTGTTCTCTTTGAGTATGATGCTTTTACACCAGTCTAGAGGGATTTCTCAGTAACAAGTATGCCTGTGGATTTTATAAATCCCTTTCTTATCCTAATCCATGATTGCTAATAAATAGAGATGGGCACGACTCGGGAAAATGACGTTTTCGAGTTGTCGTGTGTCGGAGGCAGCCTGTGTCGGCTCGTTTCCGTTTTTCGTGAAAATTCGCAAAAATTTGTCGGTTCATTTTTTTGTTTTTTCGTTATCGTTATACTGGTTTTTTTGGGGGGGTAGTGGGCTCCTGGAGGCACCTCTGTGGGGTGGGTGCCTCCGCCGGCCCGCTATAAAGGGAAAGTGGGCTCCTGGAGGCACCCGTGGGTGCCTCCTATCCTCACCCACTAGGAAGGGACAGCAGCAGCAGGCTCCAAGAGACCCCTCAACATGGGGGTCTCCCCTCCTCACCTGCTGCTGCTGAAAAATGGCATGCATAACCATATGGCTATGCATACCATTTGCAGGCAGAGACCCGCTCAAGTACCTGATCCCCTGGTACGAGCGTGTCGCACCTGCCATGTCCCACAAAGAAGGGAATCGTACTTGCGTGTGTAGTGCAATGCAAGTAGATCTGGCTATGGGCTAAGGTGGCTTAGTGCAAGGGCTAGGGTTAGGCTAATGACGGGTAAGGTTACGGTGGGCTATTGGGTTGCACCTCTGGGTGCCTCTCTGACCCACTAAGAAGACAGTCTGTGACGTATGGGTAAGGAGTCAAGGATTAGGGTTAGGGGGTTAGGGGGCTAGGGCAGGTTTTAGGGGGCTTTTTGGCACCTCCCAGAAGTCTCAGTGGCCAAGTGGCCATGCGATTGGTGGGATGGCTCCAAAAATTTGCATGGTCGTCCACTCCCACATGGCTGGCCAGGCCACTGGGGCAGCCCATCATTGCGCACTGCGCAGGTGTAAAAAAAATAAAATAAAATAAAATAAATGGAGGACAGAGGAGGAGAGGAGAGACATTTTGTTGCAAGAAAAAACCCACTGCTACTGTGAAAAATCTGGCAGTTCATAAATTTCCGCGTGTTTCTGTTGTGCTTGTGTGTTTTTGGACCACGATTTCAAAAACAATATTGCGTTTGCCGCCCCATTTTGGATCCCCCGCCCGCACCGCATGGCATGGCGACTCGAGTCCGGCTGCCCAGGATGGGGGGAGGCGGGACCACCCCTCCAGAAACAATCCCTCCGGGTGCCGTGCGCCCTTAGTCAAGCAGGCATTTTTCTGCCTGCTTTTTGGCCCGGGAATGGGTGGGGGGGGAGACCCGGGAGAGTTTTAAAAAGTTTTTTCCTGTGCCGCCCGTGCCGCTTGCTTGCGCTTTGGCGGCCGGCGGCGAGACTGGGCTTTTTGCGGCGGGCGAGCCTGCGGCGAGTCCCACCAGACCAGAGCATCCCAGGACGGAGGGGCCGGAGGCCGGGACCCCCCCTCCAGACCAGAAACCCCCCCTCCGGTAGGTGCCCTGAGGCACGGCAGGCATTTTCCGCCTGCTTTTTGGCCCGGGAATGGGTGGGGGGAGAGTTTAAAAGTTTTTTCCTGTGCCATCCGTGCTGCTTGAGCCGGCGGCGAGACTCGTGCCGTGCGGGAATGGGTGGGGGGAGAGTTTAAAAGTTTTTTCCTGTGCCGTCCGTGCCGCTTGAGCCGGCGGCGAGACTCGTGCCGTGAGGGAATGGGTGGGGGGAGAGTTTAAAAGTTTTTTCCTGTGCCGTCCGTGCCGCTTGAGCCGGCAGCGAGACTTGTGCCGTGCGGGAATGGGTGGGGGGAGAGTTTAAAAGTTTTTTCCTGTGCCATCCGTGCTGCTTGAGCCGGCGGCGAGACTCGTGCCGTGCGGCTTGTTGCTGCTGAGAGCCTGCGGCGAGTCCCACCAGAGCAGCCCAGGAGGGAGGAGGGGGAGGCCGGGCGGGGACCTCCAGAAACCACCCCTCTGGTAGGTGCCCTGAGGCACGGCAGGCATATTTCCGCCTGCTTTTTGGCTGGGAACCGAGTTTTTTAACTTTTAAAAACTTTTTTTCTGTGCCGCTTGGCATCGCGCGCGACAAATCAGACCAAATTGTTCGTTCGTCGGTTCGAGCTCGAAGTCTGGTGGAGTAATTCCCGTTACCGTTTCTGTAGAGTAACGGAACCGAGTAACGGAAACGGAAACGGAAATACCGCTAAGTCGTGCCCATCTCTACTAATAAAACTAATAATAGTAATAAAATCAACACTAATGGTTGGAAGGCAAGGTGGTGGCAATCAGCCCAGGAAATAGGTAACCACAGATGGACACAGAAACGTAGGAAGCTACGTTATATTGCTAACATCCTGTTGGCTTAGCATACAAAATTGCACTAGAGTAGGCCCACTGTATCAATGTGATTGGGTGAGCCAACTCCTTTGTAAATTCCATTTATCCAAATGGACTTACAGTAAGTGCAGTGAGTGAAATGCAAAAGAATTAACTGACTTGATTCAATGGGCCTTCTCTAATGCTGTTTCCTGTGCCAAGCAAGAGGATTCTGGCCATTGTCTCAGACCACTGATCTGTCTAGCCCAGCATTATCAACTTGAACAGTTGCTCTCCACATTCAGGAAGGATTCTTTCCTTTCTCTCATATCCCATGGTGATTGTTCACTCAACCAGGCCCACCCCTTCATAGCATCCAAAATCAGATAGGCTCAGTGCGTTCACAGTTATAAAACTGTGTACAGTAACCCCCCGCCGATTGCGGGGGTTAGGGACCCACCCCACCCGCGATGCACGAAAATCTGCGATATGCAGAAGCGGGTGGGGTGGGGGCAGGGGGTGGGGGCGATTGCTTGGCACACCATGGCGGCAGGGGGATCCTATCCCGCCACCACCACCTGCCTGCGCGGCCCCGAAGCTTCTCCAGAGTGCGTGGGAGGGCCGCACGGAGCTACCGGATCGCTCCCCACCACCCCCATGCGGCTCCACGGCCTCCCAGAAGGGGCAGGGGCCGCGGAGAGCGATCCAATCACTTCCGGCGCCCCCCCGCCCAGCTTGGAAGCCTCAGAAGGGGCAGAGGGTCTGCGGAGTGCAATCGGATCGCTTCCGGCGCCCCCCGCCGCCCAGCTCTGAGGCCTCCCAGAAGGGGCAGGGGGCCGTGGAGAGCGATCGGATCGCTCCCGACAGCCCCCCGCCCGACTCCGAGGCCTCCCAGAAGGGGTGGGGGGCGCTGAGAGCAATTGGATCGCTCCCCACCACCCCCATGCAGCTCCAAGGCCTCTCAGAGGGGCCTGGGGGGTGGCGGAGAGCGATCGGCCCCGAAGCTTCTCCGGGTTGCATGGGAGGGCCGCGCAGAGTGACCGGATCGTCTGCTGTCGCCCTCCCACGCACCCCAGAGGTTTCTCGGAGGTGGGGGTGGCGCGGAGCTACCTGGCCGCCCCCCCCCCACGGTTCTGGTACTGTGGTCCCGCAATGTAGTGGGACCGCAATACCGGAACCGCGAAATGGCGGGGGGTCACAGTACTTTCAAGCCGGTTATGTTTGCCCAGTTCTTTAAAATGAGGGGAACTGGAAAATAAGGTATAGAAAAGAGACTACATGGCAGTCAAAAAAAGGACTGTGTAATGCATGCACTTTAGAGAAGTTCCTTGAAATATACCCTACCCTGCAACTTTACGAAATGTATGTGAGAAATAGTAACTCAAGGCGTGAGGGATAATTCTATGTGTGCAGAGGGTGTGTATGCCTATGTGTGTGTGTAGCCATGCATGCATTGATACAAGGCAACCAAGTGCCTTGCCTAATGGCTAAAACTGGATTTCTCAAGGTCTTGATCCTATACTTTGTGGTGTTTAGTTGCTTGGCAGTAAGAAACTTCCTATCGCTGCCTCACTTTTTAGTGGTGGCAATGCCATTCCAGTGATCTACAGTTTGGGAATAGCATCTGTTCCTCTGCCCAGCTGCCAGGCTGGATATTGACATGAAGCAGGGCTGTTGCTCCAATATCTGGTCCCCCCCCATCCAAGTGCTGTCAGGCAGTGCCTCAAGAGGGGGTTTAGAGAGCAAGGAAAAGCCAAAGTGGTAGCAAAGCCACCCCGGTTGGCTCAAGCAGCCTTTATTCCAAGGGATGGAACTTGTTTGGGAAATTCTGCAGGACTCATGGTTCAAAAGCAAATCTGTCCATGTTCAGAAGTAAAAATATTAATAATGATAATAAAACCATTCTCTACAAATACATCACTGGTTGCTCTGGTACTTTTATATCAGAAGTATTATGTGGATTTTTTCACTGCCTTATCCCATACAGATGCATAAAATAAAAAAGGACAACCTTAAGCTTCCCTTTGTCATCTTTTCCACCATCATCAATGCTTTGCAGAGCTGGATCATTGAGCCCATTCCCTACAAGGGAGGCACAGCCGGAATTGGACTCCCATATTTGGCTCCCCAGGTAGATGCCTGAACCACTGAGCTATCCAACTTGGATGGTCATCATAAGTCAACTGTTTGGACAAGTACTCAACAGAAACAGTATTTTCCCCCAGCAGCAGATACTAGATGTTTTGAAACAGACTGTAAAACAAATGGCATCTTCCTCTTGTCTTTCTCTCCTTCTCTGTTGCCTGGTATTGCCCCAGTCAAAGGCAGGTATACATTCAGATTAAACAAAGCAACTCAACATTTTGAAAGGGTGACCAGCTGGGCATGTAGAATACCTGTAAACAAGACACTGATTTCTATCTGGAGAAGAAGTTATTGCACATGAGGAACTTTCCCCCTACTAGGATGAGTGAGTGGACTGAATCCTCTTAAGCAGAGTAACTTCACTGTTTCATACTTGAATTCATTGGATGGGATGAGTACTATTCCAGTTTTCCTGTTTTCTCAACTTGATGTAGACCAATGTACTGCATTGCTTAAATGTTGTTTCCCCTCTGTGTAGACTTAGAAGCAGGTAGAAAACTTCCAGTGTGGACTTGTCCCCCCTGCACCCAAGAATAGCTTAACAACAGCTCCCTTTATACCCAATTTAGTTGAGCACAGACCATGACCTCTCTGAACACATTGCACCCTTCTTCCCCACTAGGTCTTACAAGGATGTTCAAGCAAACAGGTAGGTTGAAAAGTGCATTGGGATGTTAAGTACATTTTGTAGGAACAAGATGGGAGTTGACAGTAAGTGCTCTGCATCAGTAAGCTAACCGTACTGCGTATCTTGTAACAAGATGACTTGTTAATGGCTATATATACCTCGTGCCATAAACCTTTCAGGCTTCTTCATGCCTGATTTATTACTTTACTGAAGCAAGTCATTCCCACATAATTCTTTTTACAAATTTCTTTTAGTCTGTGTCTGATGTGTTCAAACGTTTAATGGGATGCTATTGACAAAGATTTGTGTTCGGTTTAATTATTGTGGGTCTTTCAGAAAGAAAACAGAGGATCCCAGTCAAGGAAAATGCAGACTCTCAAGCCGACAAACTAAATTACATGCATGATGAATAATTGGCTAGATATGACTAGTCATTTGTCTTCCTTGCTCTCTCTCTGTGTGTGTGTGTTTGTGTGTCAATGTGCATATGTGTACAAGTGAACCTCAGCTCATGCTTTACGAATCCATTAAGGTTGTGACTAGATAGGGATGCAGTTGGGTTGGGCTCAACTGGGTTGATGCAGCCATTTGAATTACATGTAGATTCATGTTTCCATTTGCATGGAAAAGTTTGCTTTATCTCAGGCAGCTTCACAATAAGAAACTACACGTGCCATAAACAGCTGCAGTTCTCAACCTCTGTCATTTTATATCCCTTATCCCTACGCCATGTGCAAAACTGCCCTTCCTTTGAACCCAGTGCTTCATTGCAAGTGACGTAGTGACCCATAGTCCTTTAATATTTTGCAACATGCCATGCTTACCTGAACAGAGGCTGCAACTAGATGGGGAAGCTGTTTGAAGTTATCTGACACAGTGCTGTTTTCTGATATAGTGTTCAGAACAGATACAAAAGAAGATGAGGGGCTTTTTTCACTCTACTCTCCAGAGGAGGGTGGGCAGCTAGTGATCTTGGGTGAACCAAAGAACAGAGTACACTATTAGTGACAGGCCTAAAGTTGTTGATGTCATCTGTTGCTAAATTTGGTTTATTTAAATAAAAGGCTAATTACTGTTCCCCGTTCCCCTCAAGGAAGGCTTGATTAATTACAGCCATGACCCATTCTGTGGGAATTGGAAAGGATCTAAGAAGGAGGTGGTGGCCCAGCACAGATCAGGCACACTGTCTACCTCAGGCAACATCACAGGCTGAAAGCAGGTCAAATTCAACTGGCCAAGGAGGTGCACTGGATGCCTCAAATGAATCTACTAGAGATGGGCACGAATCTAAAAAATGGCATTTCGTTTGTCGTTGAGAGGTCCATTTCGTTTCGTTTCCGTTTGTCGCGAAATTTTTGGAAAATTTTCATTTCTGTTTTTTGTTTTTTCGTTTGTCATTTCTACCCGTTTTTTGCACGATTTTTAAAGCATTTCCGTGTGTGGGCGTCCCCCAACGCCCCAGACCAGAGGGAAAACACTAAAAAAATTGATGCTGGCAGAGACATAGTACAGACTAGGTTCGCAGGGAGGCTGCAAAGGCAGCGGCGGGTGTTGCCCAGGGTGCAAGGCAGCCACAGAGTGATTGCACTGTGGGGCAGGGGAGGGTACTCACCGAGAGGTACGCACACACGCACACAGGGAGGCTGCAGGACTGAAGCTAGAGTCACAGAGACAGCAATCCCACCCTAACTCCCACCGGAGACTGCAAGGAGGACGGGAGCAGCCAGAGCTTTTTATGCCCTCTGTGGCTGCCAGACCTACCCAGTCTGCAACCTGGGCATGCTATTGGTTGAAGTTGTCCAAGAATTTACATGATCCCATCACATGGCTTGCCTCCATGTTGTGGCTGGAGTGGCGACATCCATTTTGTCATCCATAAAGGAAAAGAAAAATACATCACGATGGGAGAAGACAAAAACAAACGTTTTAAGGACCCCTACCCCCTGGTAGGTAATAATTTCAAATAATTATCACATTAGCACTGCATTTTTATGGATGTCCAGGGCACTTTAATACCCAAGAAATCAATATTAGGCATCTGGGAGCCATTTTGGGTCGATGTCCCCTAACTCCCCTTAAAGGAAAAAAATACAGCAATCTGAGAAAAGACATAAATGCACGTTTTAAGGACCCCAACCCCCCCCCCGGTAGGTATTATCAGACAGTATAAATAATTATCACTGCATTTTTATGGATGTCCAGGGCGTTTTTTAACATTTAAAACAGCTCATTTCATTGCACACCGCCAGTAACGGAAACAAAACGTATCGAACACAATTTTCATGGTTCTGTTCATTTTGTTTCATTTTCATCACAATTTTTGTTTGTCGTTTTGTTACGTAATGAAACGACAAACAAATAACGGAAACAAAAATTGTTCATTCTATGCCCATCTCTAGAATCTACTGGGCAAGGTTGGCTTTCCTGGTTCTTGTGGCTGGCCTCCCCTTTTTATTTTAAAAATGCTGCAAACTGATCATATGTAATACTACCTGGAGGCCTCACACTGTGATCAGAACCAGATAGCTTATGGAGAATATGAAATAATTCTGTTTGATGGTTCTGGGCCTAATCTATCTGAGTGATAAAATGGGCCCCACTGGAACTGAGGTTAATCTGCCAAGTCTGGACAAGAGAAAGGAGAAACAATTCGAGCTGTTGTGGGCTTGCCGTGGAGCTCTTTTAAAGAAATGCTCTGAGCTCCATACGGCCATCCTATCTGAACAAGTGAGCCGCATCTCATTCAATGTGTCACCATCAACATCACCCTAGAACACACTGGCTTGAAACAATATGTGCAAAAACCAGGAATGAAATTATGTGATCCCAATCATGCCAGAAAAACAGTAGCCCTGGCCAGTGAGCCCAGAAGTGGTCCAAATGGCCATGGAAAAAGTTCAGGATGGCTTGTGATTAGGTGTACATTGTGTAGTCACTGGAAAATACATAAAACACCACTGTGCCAAAAGAAGTTCAAACTGTGTGATAAACTACAGAGTAGTCACAACCTTAGAATCTGGCTAGAGTTTTTATCTTAACCAAAATCATATTCATCGTAATTATTTCCATCTTATCAAAGTAGAAAGTCAAAGGTACATATGTTATATCTATGCTGATTTCTTAACTTGAGGCAATTTGCAATTGCCTACACTGACTCCCTAATCTGGCAATTCACCACTGAGAATCATGATTATTTCATTAAATGCAAACATGTAAATACAATAAGATTTAGCTCCCATACTCCAGGCATCTTAAGATAGGCTGCAAACTTCTAAGAGCAACAGTTTTCAATGTGGGGTCAGGGTCAGGAACAAGGCCTGGAGAAGTTATGGATAGATGGTGAGCTGAACTGGCAATATTAACCAAGTGCAGCTATCAAAGAGACGAAGAAAACAGGCATTTCAGAATACATGCTTTCATTTCAGAATACAAGCCTCATTGGTGCTGACGCAGTCTCTGGTAGCCTGCCACTGCTTTCAACATAGTTGCATCCCATACAATAGAGCAACATGTCCCAAAGTTATTTGTGGTGACGTAGATGTCTCTATGTGCTCCATTTTGCCATGGAGTAAAATACAGTAATACCTCGGATAAAGAATGCCTCTGATAACAAAGTTTTCAGATAACAAATGGAATTTCTGGGTATAGGGCTGCCTCGGATAACAAATATTCTCTATGGGCTGCCTCGGATAACAAATGTTTCCTAATTCCTGGGCAAAAAAAGTGTACCCGGGATGTATTGCACACCCTGTAGTTTGTAGAGGGGTGGGAGGGGGTAGAGTGTTTTCTCCCATGGTTTTTTTGAGCCATTCTGGACACGTTTTGCTGGGGGATTTGGACCTTTTGAACTTTGAAAGGTAGGGAACTACCTTTTATTAATCTTTGCACTGATTTTCTTTGCATTTTGGCAGGAAAAGGCTGGGGTAGTTATGCTGCTTTCTTTTGTCCATGTTTGTAATCTTTTCTATTGCTCTGCGTCTGCAGGCAAGAACAGGCTGGATTTCTCTTGCTGCTTATGTTTGTCTGTTTGCATTTTCCCCATTGCACCTTGGGTAGGAATAGGCTGGGGTAGTCTTGCTAGTTTCTCTTGTCGATGTTTGCATTACACTGCAGGGGAGGTGCTGTGGAGGGGGTGTTCCAGCACTCCAGGCCTTGAAAGTGCACTTTAGAGATGGGCACGAAATGAAAAAATTTTCATTTCCGTTTTCGTTTTTTTGTTTTATTATGCAATGAAACGAAACGGCAAATGAATTTTATCTCTAAAATTAAACGAAACGAACAGAAACACCAGAAATTTTGTCGTCCGTTTCGTTTTCATTACGACAATACATTGAACTGCTTTAAAAGCTAAAAAAAATAACAAAAATTGAAATAAATGGTAACAAAACAGTAACAAAACGAACGAAAACAAAAACATTTTTTTTGCAAAAATTCACGAAAAATGGAAACGAACCAAAACGGACCCCTAAACGACAAACGAAACACCATTTTTTTTTATTCGTGCCCATCTTTAGTTATAAAGAGGTCTGGAAAACCCTCCTCCAGCTTTTTTGCCTTTTCTTGGATCTCTGGAACGGATTAATTGGTCTCCCATTCATTTCAATGGGGAACCACATTTTGGATAACAAATTTTTTGGATAACATCTTTCCTCTGACAATGAATTAAATTCGTTGTCAGAGGCACCACTGTATTCTCCTTATATCTAGGATCAGGTACGGTTTGTGCCCACCTAGATTTCTATTGCTGTGGCTACTTGAATCTGATTTTTTGAGCTCTGTGTTTTTGGCAGTGTGAAATAGAAGTCTTCTCATGTTCAAATACTCATTGGTTATATAGAGGAACATACACAAGAAGGGCCAATGTCCCCTTTAGAACTTTGTCTGACACATTGAAGTTCAGATAGATAGAGCTGGGTGTGTACATTTATGTCAGCAGTAGTGAAGCTTTGTTCATATATAATAGGATCCCCATATGTGTAGGGTCATTGTTTCTTTAATTTCAGAACATGTAAAATCAAATCTGATTTTTAAAAAACTTATATCCTTGCAAATGGTTACCCTGATTATTCTGTCAATATTTTGCTATATATGTAGTAGGCAAGATTATGGTAGGGAATATTTTTACTGTGTTTAAATAATGAGATGTAGTTATTCAAGTGTATTTGAGTTGATATGTAACATAAAATCTCGTATTAGACAGTTTCTAAAAATTACAAATTAGATGCTTGTAAAGCTTACCTTTAAGATTTCATTTCACATGTTCACTTAGGTACTTGATGTTTTTTTTTGCAGGGCAGATTTGATTTAAATCACAATTTAATTTATTTTTAAAACCAGATGTTTTATGATATACTTTTTTAAATAATTATTTTTAAAATTTAAAGTGTGATTTAAATCAGACTTTTAAAAAAGCATTGATTTTATGCATCCCTTTGAGTTGTCAGATTGGAACAATCTGAGGCATTAGAACTATTTATAAATGTTAGTTTCAGCTCTAAAAACATCTATTACTAATAATACCTCCAGTTCAAATGTGGGATGTCCGAGAGCAACATATTATTGAAAAATTAAATAGACTGCAGAAAGATTGAAATGTCCTTTGATTGTGAGTTCCCAAGGTTATAATCTTTCTGTGAGGGTGTATGGGATGCTGTCAGAAGTTCTAACGTATGTTATTCTTTGCTTTCCTTCTGCTTTCCTCCTCCGGCCCTTTGTGTTTTCATGAAGGCCGACAGCTTTCTTGGTCATCTTTATCTATCTGTGCAGCAACCTGTCCTGTTTCTCCAGGTACAAGAGGGATCACCTATATGTTCTATACTGTATGTGTCAGGGTTATCATTTGATTACA
Source organism: Phrynocephalus versicolor (assembly GCA_023846285.1). Classification (NCBI taxonomy): domain Eukaryota; kingdom Metazoa; phylum Chordata; class Lepidosauria; order Squamata; family Agamidae; genus Phrynocephalus; species Phrynocephalus versicolor. The sequence goes on along the minus strand of JAHTLZ010000274.1, from coordinate 4,211,472 downwards.
GCACACATATAATCTGTATAACTGTCTGGTTTTGTGTTTTTTTGAAAAATCTGTGTTTTGTTAATTTGCATTGGCTCAGGGCCTGAGGGAAGGATATATGTCTAGTTCTAACATCCTTATTTCAGAGATCAAGCCCATTAGAAAGAAGATTTAAATAGATAACCCATTAGTACTTATGTTTGATGGTATCTTGAAACAATGCTATATGGAGCCATATGATTTGTGTATTCTTGAAAATGAACATGCATTATAATTTTATAACTCTATAACTGCTTGCTGTCATTGTTAAATTGCAAACTTGCTATAACTCAGAGCACAGTGGTTCTACTCAGAGAAGTAGCTACCATCTGATCGCCATTGTTCCCTTTGGCCAGCTATCGCCCGATTGCCATTGTTTCCTTCCTGGGCAAGGTTGTTGAGAGGGTGGGCACCGTCCGGCTTCAGTCGTTCCTGGAGGATAATCGTATCCTGGATCCCTTCCAGTCTGGGTTCAGGCCACTTCAGGGGACCGCGACTGCCCTGGTCGCTCTGCAGGATGACCTTCTCAGGGAGGCCGACAGGTGGTGTTCCTCCCTGTTGGTCCTCCTTGATCTGTCAGCGGCCTTTGATACCATCGACCACGGTAACCTGCTGGACCGGCTTGCTGAGGCTAGAATTGGGGGCTCTGCTCTTTGCTGGCTCCATTCCTTTCTCGGCGGCCGGTCTCAGTGGGTTGAGCTGGGTGATGATTTGTCAGCTCCTTGGATACTCCCTTGTGGGGTGCCTCAGGGCTCGGCAATCTCCCCCATGCTGTTCAATGTTTACATGAGGCCGCTGTTGGAGGTCATCAGGAGATTTGGAGTTTGCTGCCGTCAGTAAGCTGATGCCACGCAACTCTATCTCTCCTTTTCTTCCTCTGCAGAGGAGGCAGTACGCTCCCCCAACCTGTGCCTGGAGGCGGTTCTGGAATGGACCAGGACCAACCGGCTCAAGCTGAACCCGGAGAAGATGGAGGTTCTGTTCTTTGGGGCATCGTCATCTAGGTACAGTGGCCACCTCCCTAGACTGGGGGAGGGGTTCCCTCCAGCCTACAGACAGGGCCAGGAATCTGGGTGTGGTCCTGGATTCAGCCCTCTCCCTGGAACCCCAGGTGACGGTGGTCTCCAGGGCCACTTTTATCCATCTCTGCAGGATCACCCAGATCCGTCAGTACCTTGATGAGTTCTCCCTGAGGACAGTTGTGCAGGCCCTTGTGATATCGAGGATCGAGTACTGCAATACCCTCTACGTGGGGCTGCCCTTGACCCTTGTCCGGAAGCTACAGTGGGTGCAGAATGTGGTGGCTAGACTGGTGGTGGGTGCTCGTAGATTCGAGCACATCATCCCAGTTCTGGCCCGCCTGCATTGGCTACCCGTTGTCCTCTGGATAAGGTTCAAGGTCCTGGTTTTGATTTTCAAAACCCTCCACGGCTTGCGACCAGAGTACCTGTCAGAGCGTACCTCCCAAAGGTCAACGGGGGTCAGGCCCACGAGAATGGCGCAGGTGCGCTCATTTAGGGTGGCCACACCCAGGGAGGTGCAGAAATCACTCACGCATAACCGCACCTTCTCTGTGGTGGGCCCCACGCTTTGGAATCATCTCCCTAGTGACCTGTGCCTAACACAGTCCCTGCCCGCCTTTAAAAAGGCCCTGGAAACCTACCTTTTTAAAGAGGCATATGGTGACCTTTTTATTTAACTTTATTTAATATTTTTTTCTCCACCTGCGCCATCCTTTGTGGAGAGAATTGTCCCTCCTTATTTTTTTTATTAGTACCTCTCCCCTTTATATATGTTTTTTCTCTGTTGTCTTTGTTGTATTGTTTTAATTGTAAACCACCCAAAGTTCCGTTCAGAAGATGGGCGGTCTAAAAATATAATAAATAAATAAATAAATAAATAAATAAGCATTCAGTTGGAATGTATTTCCCATCAGCATGTTTAGGATTTCAGCCTCTTGTAAAATTGAGATGGTTTTAAGCCCCACTCGTACTTGTTGGGAAAGATTATATATTCAGTGCATTTTGCACATACATTGAAGTCAAATGGATTGCTTCTGCACTGTATATGATAATGGAATGTGTGAAATGATGGCATCTTGAAATTATGTATTAATGTTGACAAATTACAAAATCTGAAGTATTTGCTGTGGTTCTTTTCTATTCAGATAGACTTCCTATATGGTTTAGCAGCCTCCTAGGATCAGGATAAGGTCATTTTAGAATCGTGTAGTTATATACTTGGAAATTATAAATCTGAAAATATCTAGTCAAATTATATGGTTCCTTAATAAATAAATAAATAAATAAATAAATAAATAAATAAATAAATAAATAAATAAATAAATAAATAAATGTCAACAGTTGGTAGACTTGAAATGTAGGTGATTAATTTTCATGAAACAATGTTTAGAGAAATGCAAGTAGAAATGTACATTTATTTTTGGTTATTTGGACTCCAATTTCCAGAATTCTCCATTCAGAGAATTCTGTTTTATGACCCATATCAATATTGCACTCACCTGGAGAAAGGCTGGGCTGGAAGGCTTTTTGACCAATAAAACAGGAGGGTAGGCTGAGGTTCCTTCAGCCTAACCTCCAGTTAGAAAAGGAAGTTGTGCCAGTGATTTCTGGGAAGTCCCATGTCGGGATGCATAAAAATCCCATGTTGAATTCTGGAATTTGGAGATCAGAAAAAATGAATGGCACATTCCTAAGCATGGAGACTAGAAAAAAATTGAATGGTATATTCTTAAATATAGAGACTAGAAAAAAATGAACGGCACATTCCTAAATATGCTTATATATTGGGATTGAGAATAACTATTAGATTTATATCAGTTTAGAATGAAGTCCTAGCTCCATTGAACAGTCATCTAAGAGGCTTAAGATGGTATGGAAGTGGGGGCCATGTTCATGCAGACGACTCCATGGAATTTATGAAAACTGAATAAGCCTAAGTAAAACATGGTTAGCAAGTTCATAAAACAGTGTCCTTTGACACCTCATGGTTTGGCTTCCAAACCAGGCTGACATTCCCTTCCTTGGGAATAGACAAGGAGGACATAAGAAACTGCTATTGGTGCTGGAGCTGTTGGGAAAATAACAGGTGTGTCTACCTCCCCAAAGACTGCCCTAGCTAGTTGGCCTATGGAAATGGAGAATCTTCATACATATTCACATATTCTCATGGAAAGTCCTCTCCCACCCCTCCCTGTTGTCAGCTGGTGATAACAACATTCTGAATTATTTATTTAATTTTATTTTAGAGTATTTTTACTCCGCCTTTCTCCTTGGAAAAGTACCCAAGGCAGTTTACAGTAATGAGGGGCAGCACACATGTTCAAGTATTTGAGAACAAGGAATTGAGGGACATCTTACAGCATTAATCGACATTATATTAAAGCTACAAGGTTATAAGTAGTTATAAACACAAAGTCTATGTGAAACTATAGATTCATATGAAATACACATGGTAGTCCATCATTCAGGGAAAGCTTGCCTGAAGAGAAAGGCTTTTGCCTGTTTCTGGAAGGACAACAGAAATGAGGCAGTCCTGGCCTCTAGTGGGAGGGAGTTCCAGAGTCTGGGCGCAGCAATCAAGAAGGCCCTTTCATGGGTTCCCACTTGTGAGGGTGGTGGGATGGAGAGAAGGGCCTCTCCTGATGACCTTAACACCTAAGTTGGTTCATACTGTGAGATTCACTCTTTGAGGTATCTAGCACCCAGGTCATATAGTGCTTTGTAGGTCAAGGTTAGCATCTTGAATTGTGCTTGATAGCTAATTGGCAGCCAGTGGAGTTGTTTTAATAGGGGTGTAATGTGATCTCTGTAACGCACCCCAGTTAGTAGTCTGGCTGCTGCATTTTGGACCCGTTGAAGTTTCCTGAGAATTTTCATCGGTAGACCCACATAGAGCACATTACCATATTCTAGCCAGGACGTCACTAGGGCATGTGTCACCATGGCCAGAGCTGGTTTCTCAAGAAAAGTGTGTAACTTGCATTCTAGCCTTAATTGTGCAAATGCACTCCTGGCCACAGCTGTGACCTGGGCATCCAAGCTCAAGGATGAGTCCAAGAGCACCCCCAAGCTGCGTACCTGATTTTTCAATTGGAGGGTGACAGGTTGCATCCCTATCCCTTGTTCTCCCTTTCAACTGACCAGGAGCACCTCTGTCTTGTCTGGGATTAGTTTCATTTTGTTCATCCTCATCCAGTTCATCACTGCAGCTAAACACTCATGTAAACTTGAGATAGTAGCTCCCTTAGAGCCCGGAGGTGACGAGTGGTAGAGCTGAGTATCATCGGCATACTGGTGGCACCTAACTGCAAAAGACCTGATAATCTCCCCCAGTGGTTTCATATAGATGTTAATTATGCCAGAATATCAGGAACATGGCTTTCCCTCTTGTGACAGGTTCTGCCTTGGTTATCAGAGTTCTATGTGTGTATCAGTGGGTTACAAGGGGGACCTCTGTATCCCATCATGGAGCACGATGTTGGCATATGATAGGTGTCCATTTGGGAACATCAGGGACTCAGCATCGTGTACATTTGCAATGTAATTTAGACCTCTCTGAAAGTCTTTTTCCAGGCACAGCTGATGAGGCAGGCAACAATACAATGATTCCTTCCTTGCAGTCTTAGCTCTTAACTATCCTTAATCATCTGCATTGATTGAATGACAGAAAGGATGGGAGAAAGAGTACAGGATAGGGGAGAAGCTGCACTCCCCCAACCACAGTTTTGCTATGAACAAGCATGGGACTCACTGGCACAGACTGGCCAAACAAGCAAGCAAAAGAGAGCACGCCCCCCCCCCCTGTTACACAAGTACAATCTCTCAGGTTGGATTCCTGGCATCTCCAGTGAACTCTTAGGAGGCTGCTGCCAGTTGAAGAATTAAAATGGCAGCTGTTTCTTCAGCCTGCCATTCCAACTGCCAGTGCTAGGCTAGATGGCTGGGGAGAGATACCAAGACATGAGGTGACTTGATTCTTGGACGTTCAGGCACAGGTGCAGGAGCAAAGGTAGCAGAAAAGGAAAAGGTGGCAATCTTAAATATGTGTACAAAATGCCAAGGAAGAAGAGAACAACCCCCTCGTAAAGCAATTGTGGCAAGCAGCTGAGTCCACCTCACTCTCTGGTGGCTACCTTATTTCCCCAGGGTTCCTACTTCCCAAACAAATTCCCTGTTTCCAATTGCGGCAAATTCCACCAGAGTTATAGATTGTCTATCTCAAAGGGACATCCAGTTATACTCCGGCAAACAGTGATGCACAGTAACAAATCTGGAACCTAAGTCATGGCTACTGGACTTGGTTGAGAGATAGAAACGTTGTCTATCTCAAAGGGACATCCAGTTATACTCCGGCAAACAGTGATGCACAGTAACAAATCTGGAACCTAAGTCATGGCTACTGGACTTGGTTGAGAGATAGAAACGTTTCGGTGCTCATTCAAACAGCTTCATTGGTCTGAATACAGCTAGTGCAAGTCCTCCATCTTATAGTCAGCTTTGACCTCTTGTCACCCTAGTCTGAATTAGGCTCATAAGATAAACAATGGCCTGAACAATGGCCTCCCAAAGAGAAGACCACTCATTAGGGAGACAATAGCATCCATAGCCTTAAGGTGAACAATGGCCTAAGGTGTCGAAACCTATCAAGAATGGGTCGTTAGCCATGGCCTTGGTGGTGAAGGCTTTTTGATTTGTCTGGGTACTTTGGAAAGCACAGCCTGATAAGTAGCAGATAGACTATGCCTGCTGCAGGCTATCCGTCAAGGAAAAATAGATGGGAAGTGTGGCCCTGGGTGTAGAAGAACATTCTGGCTGAAGAATTTAAGCCAATGGTTCACAGCAGGCACAGCCTCTCTATTTAGAATATCTTTAGACAAAAACAGATTATGCTACTGATCACCAACGTTCTCTGAGAACATGGCACTTAAAGAAGAAGAAAATAAAAACAATGAAAGGCACATAAAACTGCTGTTAATCATCATATTGTAATAATAGCTGTTTAAATTATATATGTTCATGCATGCCCCCTGAACTTGTAAATCACGTCCATACTGACTCATAGACATCTCTCACACACCCAACATCGCTAGTGTCTTCAATGACCATGTTCAAAATTGTCTAGCGTTCAAGCTGTAACTCACAATACCTTCTCCCTACACTGTTGTCTTTCTATACAACTAGGGGTGTGTGCGCACAATGAACATTTGTGTATTTCTTTCACTTGGACAACTTTCAGGTGATACTTCTTTCATTCTCTCTGTCTCTGTTTCTGTCTGTCTGTCTGTCTGTCTGTCTGTCTGTCTCTCTCTCTCTCTCTCTCTCTCTCTCTCTCTCTCTGTGTGTGTGTGTGTGTGTGTGTGTGTGTGTCCTGGTCTTTTTGGTTTTGCACAGAAGGTAACGTCTGTTCTGGGTTTTCCATTCAGATTCCCCCACTTATACTTCTCGGCCTTCCCAAAGCCCTAAACTGGTCCAAAAAGCAGAGGTGAGACAAGAGAGAATCTTACCTTATTTCAAAAGCAGGCAACAGTATATTGGGGGGGGGGGGATCATTACCAGAACAATGCATCCTGCAGTTTGTATTATTACAGTCACACATGTCCGCCCCTTGCACACACCCTGGATCAATCCCAAGGCAAACAAAATAGCACCCCCAAATCCACACTAAATATGTATATTTGTAACAGAATGAATACACCGAGATTAACAAAAAAGAGTGGCTTTAAAAAGTAAATCTGAAAGGGAAAGGGTGCATGCACATGTGCGCATACACAGATTTAAATGTGGCAAAAATGTTTTTTAAGAGATGTAGTTCCTTTCCTCCATAACAGGGAAATTAAGTAAGCACAGAAAGATATTGTAAAAAATACAACCAAAGCCCTCCCAACCAAAAACTGCTAGAAAATGGAGAGAATTCTGTCTCCCCCACCCCCATTACAACTTGATACCTTTTCCCTTTTATTTGAATCCAGCAGGCCTTAGCAGGCAGGCCAGGCAACAACAAATAATTATCCAAGAAAGGAAAGAAGTAGGGGGAGAAGCGAGGGGAAAAAATCACCAGAGACTTTATGGAGAAAAAAAGCCCCCAAACAATTCTAAGGAGGCAGACTGGCACCCGCAGAATACATGGCAGCATCTAGAATAATTCAAAGAAATGGCGGGAAATCCTTCAGAAAAACAACTGAAAAGCGTAAGGCCCAAGGTGGAGAGACAGACAGCTGGAGGGCCACAGACAGAAATACCACTCAATGACTGAAGCAAAATCAAACTCAAAATCAAATCAAATAAAGGATACTTCACTCGGTTCCGGCCTCTTCTAGAGCCAGAAAACCCTCACTTTCCCTGGATTATCTGATTGGGTGCTAACAGCATTCGCAACATTATTACATGGAATTTATACTCTTAACTGCTTACGCTCTCCTTTAGCTTTAATGTTGCCTTCTAATGCTGTAAGATACCCCTCAATTACTTGTTCTTAAATTTCAATATGACTTAATTGTACTGGATTGTATAATGTCCCTCACTGTAAGCTGCCTTGGGTCCTTTTCCAAGGAGGAAGGTGGGGTAAAAATACTCAAAAAATAAACAGAATAAAAATATTAGATGAAAAAAATCTCTGGCAATATGACAGATAAAGGGGCATGTAAGAAATGTGTATCTTTCATGCATCTTTTGTAAACAAAGTTGATTTCTGTTTTAGAGGCTTTCTTTTGGAAATATCCAATAGAACACAAATTACACACAAAAGTCTGTTTTGTCTTTTGGGTCTTTTGTTTAAAGATGAAAGCCCCATCTGTATACACAGTCTTCCATAGATTGTAGTTGGCAGGGTCAAAGAGCCAATAAGAGAGTGGGCAGTAAAGCTGTCCATAACTGTTTAGCGCTGGATAGGAAGACAATCACCTCAGCCCAGAAAAGTCCCTCCCAATCACACAACTACATACAGTATGTGAGGTTGCGAATAAAATTCCAGCACCCATTTTCAAAATCACATACATCCAACCCTTTTGACGTCCCATCTTGCTACACACATTTTAGAATCAGTCTCTTGAACGTGCCTTGTGGTCTGGCTGTCTGCTGTCACCTCTGCTGTATGACACTGAATCATCACAATGATGCCTTTCTCACTCAGGTCAGGCACCAAGCGAGATCTTGGTGTGTTGGTGGACAGCTCCATGAAGGTGTCTCCCCAATGTGTGGCAGCAGTGAAGAAGGCCAATTCCATGCTAGGGATTATCAAAAAGGGGATTGAAAATAAAACAGCCAACATTATAATGCCATTATACAAAACAATAGTTAGGCCCCACCTGGAGTATTGTGTACAATTTTGGTCACCGCATCTCAAGAAAGACATAGTGGAACTGGAAAAGGTGCAGAAGAGAGCGACTAAAATGATTACTGGGCTGGGGCACCTCCCCTATGAAGAAAGGCTAAAACATTTGGGCCTCTTTAGTCTGGAAAAAAGGCGCTTGAGGGGGGATATGATTGAGACATACAAAATAATGCAGGGTATGAGTAAAGTGGATAGAGGGAAGCTCTTCTCTCTCTCCCAAAATACCAGAACTAGGGGACATACACTCAAATTGAGGGCTGGGAGAGTAAGAACTGACAAAAGAAAATATTTTTTCACCCAGTGCGTTGTAAGTCTATGGAACTCCCTGCCACAGGATGTGGTGATGGCATCTGGCCTGGATGCCTTCAAAAGGGGATTGGACAGATTCCTGGAGGAAAAGTCCATCACAGGTTACAAACCATGATGGAGAAACCAGGGTACTTCAAGGGCCAGATGCAGGGGAGTGGTATCAGGAGACAGATATCTAGTCTTATGCGCTCCCAAACGCATCTGGTGAGGCCGCTGTGAGATACAGGAAGCTGGACTAGATGGGCCTTTGGCCTGATCCAGCATGGTTCTTCTTATGTTCTTATGTTCTTATCTCACACTGATGCATCTGGTCCATGCATTGGCTTTCTCACTTTGTCATAGCTTCATGCAGCTCTGATTGCCTTCCGTCCTCTGGGTTGGCATCTCTTCATCTATCCCAAAGTCATTCGGCAGCATCTCCAGCCATAGCAGTTATCGAATTCAGACTCTGTGGAAGACAAAGCTGAAATATCTTGTTTGTGCCAAATTGGGTCCCCTTGTTCAGAGAAAAGGAGCCTATAAATAAACAAATACATTAAATGAATGGCCCATGATATTGAACCATCATCATAAACAGAAGACCACTAGTGGACTTAAGATCTGTACTCTTTTTTACCCAGTCTGCATCAGTCTGCAACAGAGGTGGGGGGATCAGGCACAGTCTATCTGCCATTTATCAAGCTGTGATTTCAACAATACTTAGACAAATAAAAAATACTCCAAGCCTTCACCACCAAGGCAATAGCTGATCCTTTCTTTATGGGTTCCAGCACTTTAGGCCATTATTCACCTTAAGGCTATCAAGACTGTTGTTTACCTAATGAGCCTATTCAGGCCATAGTTCATATTATTATGAGCCTATTTCAGACCAGGGTGACAAGAGGTCAAAGTGAACTATAAAATGGAGGACTCACAACTAGCTTTTTTCAGACTAATGAAGCTGTTTGGATAAGCAGTGAAACGTTTCAATCTCTCAAGAAAAAGAAGTCCAGTTGCCATGTCTCAGCTTCCAGATAAACTCACCTGGATGACAGAGAATCTTCACAGACAGTCTGCATCAGTATAACCCAGAAGACTGGGGGTTTTACCAGCTGGCAGCCTTAGATTAATGTCTACGTTCCCTTTAAGATATCTAGCTATTTGTTTTATAGCACTTCAGTGTTTGTGAACTAATTTTCCTACTTAATAGTTCTACAGTTGCAGCTGTATCCGATCTACTAGTGGTTGTGAAGTACAAAAGCTTAACTATAGCTGTTTGGCATTAGGAAGATGGGTGGTATAGAAATAAATAAATAAATAAATATTACTTGGTAAAGATTTTCCTCATTTTTTCCATAAAATTGGTTTTTATAGGTGTTGTTACACTGCGGGCATTTTGGAGACTTAATATCTCCAGAAGTTCAACTGCCTTTTGTTTCTGACTGAACAAACAAATGTCCCACCTGCATCCCTTCCACTTTTGATCCCCAAATAATTTGTTGCATCCCCTAACGCTTTCATTAATACTTCTGTGTTAAGATGGAGCACAATCTCTTTGTACTCCTGTTCCCTTAGAGACAGAGACAGAGAGAGAGTTGCAGTTGCATAGTTACAGTCGTGACTGACTCTTTGTGACATCATGTCCATGGAGTTTTTCTTGGTAGAAATACTGGAGTGGTTTGCCAGTTTCTGCTCCAGACGCCTACAGCACCTGGTAGAGATGGGCACGAATAAAAAAATGGCATTTCGGTTTTTCGTTGAGAGGTCCGTTTCGGTTCATTTCCATTTTTCGTGAATTTCTGGAAAATTTTCAATTTTTTGCGGGTTTTTTTTTTCATTTTTACCCGCTTTTGCGCGATTTTTAAAGCATTTTCGTGTGCGGGCATCCCCCAACGCCCCAGACCAGAGGGAAAATACTAAAAAAAATGGATGCTGGCAGAGACACAGTATAGACTAGGTACGCAGGGAGGCTGCAAAGGCAGCGGCGGGCGCTGCCCAGGGTGCAAGGCAGCCGCAGAGTGACTGCACTGCGGGGCAGGGGAGGATACTCACTGAGAGGTACGCACGCACACACACAGGGAGGCTGCACGACTGAAGCTAGAGTCACAGAGACAGCAATCCCACCCTAACTCCCACCGCAGACTGCAAGGAGGACGGGGGCTGCCAGAGCTTTTTATGCCCTCTGTGGCTGCCAGACCTGCCCAGTCTGCAACCTGGGCATGCTATTGGTTGAACATAATCCCATCACATGGCTTGCCTCCATTTTGTGGCTGGAGCCATCCATTTTGTCATCCTTAAAGGGAAAAGAAAAATACATCGTGATGGGAGAAGACAAAAACAAACGTTTTAAGGACCCCAACCCCCTGGTAGGTAATAATTTCAAATAATTATCGTATTATCGCTGCATTTTTACGGATGTCCAGGGCATTTTAATACCCAAGAAATCAATATTAGGCATCTGGGAGCCATTTTGTGTCGATGTCCCCTAACTCCCCTTAAAGGGAAAAAATACAGTGATCTGAGAAAAGACATAAATGCACGTTTTAAGGAGCCCAACTCCACCTGGTAGGTATTATCATACAGTATAAATAATTATTGCTGCGTTTTATGGATGTCCCGGGTGTTTTTTAACATTTTAAACAGCTCATTTCATTGCGCGTTGCCCTTAACGAAAACGAAACGTAATGAACCCAATTTTCGTGGTTCTGTTTGTTTCGTTCCATTTTCATCACAATTTTTGTTAGTCATTTTGTTACGTAACGGAATGAATAATGAATAACAGAAATGAAAAAAAGTTCATTTCGTGGCCATCTCTAGCACCTGGTATTCCCTGGTGGTCTCCCATCCAAGTACTAACCAGGGCCAACCCTGCTTAGCTTCCGAAATCAGGCAAGATTAAATGTGCTTAGGGCACCTAGGCAACTGTGCCTTTTGTGTACAAGCACTGACCTGCATTGAAGCTTTTTTTGCAGTAGTATCTTTTTACAGTTTCTAATTCCAGGCTTGAGTGGCTTCCTTTGGCCCTTGCAGTCCTTTCTTCAGTTTGCATGAAGTAAAGGCTGATAACTCCCAGTGGCTGGTCTGCAATCTTTTCAAGTAGAAATGCAGTCTTAATGTCTAGGTGCTTAACTTGTGTCTTTCTCTCGAGGCTCCCTCACTTGAGCAGTCTTACTGTACTCTGCTCAACAGGAGCAAAGATTTCATTGAAATCTTCTCTATATTTATGTAGGAACTCACGTGTAACTAGTCTTGTCTTATAGCTTTCCACTTACCCATTTGCACTCGTTTCAACTTGAACGCCCACTTATACTAGAGAGGTTTCTTGTGTGGTGGTTGCTTAGCCAATGTCCTGTACATTTCTTCCTTTAAACCTTGCTCCATCTAGTAGCTTCAGCTGCTCAGTCGCCTAGATTGTTGGTTTATTTATCTGTGATGGCTTTGTGAAGAAGGATAGGCAAGGCACTGGTACACCTTTGTTAGGTCCTGATAAGTGCCTGGTGGTTTGTTTTGGAGCATGTTGTTGCACTGGTCCTTTTCCAGCTCAACATCTTCAACACTGGGTCCCTTTCTCTTTGAGTACTGCTCTCAACTTGTCTGTCATTGCCTTCTTGCTTCATATGTGGCCCAGGCTGTGGAACAAAGGGCATAGCTTCATCTAAAAGAAGTCCATCATATTGATCTTTTGTTCCTCTTTTGTCAGCCTTCTTTTGTTCATCAACATGAACCACATTCTTACACTGACTTCACCTGTTTTTAAGTTCATCACTTTGTATATTTTACAGACAGGAGCATAGTCAAGCAAAATAGTCTTTTCAGTTCTAGACTCCAATTTGTTCCTTTTCTGTTTTGATATATACTGTAAGTATATGCCAGACTTCCAAAGCCTCTCATATGTTCTGTACTTGGTACTCATCATGCCATAGCTCAAATGGTGTTTTTGTGGTGCTTTGGTTGGCAATCTATTCCATCATCCCAAAATTTGTTGGGCAATTTTGCATCCACAAGCATGCATCTTGAAATCTCCAAAAGAGATCTCAGCTTTCTTTCACCTCTTTCATTTCACTGAGGAATGTGTGAAGCAGAATGTGTGAATGCTTTCTAAGAAAATGTGTTTCTTTAGGAAAGGTACTGTAGCATATGGTTTTAATGTACAATCAGATCCCCATATTATCAGGGGATTGGTTTCAAGGTCCCCGACATATGCTGAAATCTGTAGATAATAGCAAATGCTATTAGTACAGTGGACCCTTGTATAACAAACAGCTTGTATAACATAAAACCTGTACAACATAAAAAATTCCGGAGATAGGGGAAATTTTTAACATAATCGCCTATGGGGAAAATTTGTACAGCATAAAAATGGGATTACTCCATTTTCAATGCATTCCTATGAGAATTTGTATAAAGGAAAATTTGCTTAACATAATTTAATTTGGAACTAATTAATTCCTTTATACAAGGTATCACTGTAGATTAGTGAAAAAAATCCAGAAAAAAAGTATGTTCACAATGTATTTAACAGAACTGTCCACTAGAGGGAGCCATAGACCATGCTATGTACATGGCATGGTCTCAGATGCCTCCTAGTAGCCAGTTCTGGTAAAAAAAAATGTGAAAATACTTTTTTCCTGGATTTTTTGTTGATTTTACCATGCTATATGCAGATAATTGAAATTTCCAATGCCAACCCTATGGCTACAGAGTTCTTACTATATATTGGATCTGCTCAGAGAGTTGCAGTATTATTGGGGACACATAGAAATGGAAGTCAAATAAAAGAAGCAAGCCACAGCCTCAAAGCTACATCTTAACGTTCTTCATTCCTTTTTGTAGGGCTGAAATGGAATTGTTCCTTCAAAGGTCAGGACTCAGGCAGTGAGTGCTAACAGAGGCCATATCAATTTTCCGTTCTCTTCCTCCCTTCTCAAGCATTGTGGCAGCCTTTGCTATAACCCCCACCAGAGAAAAGCCCAGATGTCATGAAGCTGGTGTTTGAGTAATGCACCAGTTATAGGAGTTTTACTGCATGTTAAACTTTTTACTTACTTGCTTATTCTAGAACAGCTAGTTGCCTTAGGCTAGAAAATAGTAAGTTTACATTGCTAGAGGCTTGCTTGGTCATGAACTGGTTTGCAATCCAAGATATTACTGTGACTGTCAAGACTGCAGGCTTGATAAACCAAGACTGAAGATGGTAAATTAAGAAATGCAGGGCTTATCTTTATCTTTTCCGCTGTACACATTGCTCACCCCCATTAGGTAACACATTCAATGCATCAATCTACCTACGCATTACAAAAAGCAGTTTTCTACTCCAAAGTACACTCTTTTTCAAATTGGCAGAATTTGACTAACATGTACATGTGCTGATACTAATATTTATAAAATACAATTGTATGCATAGACCATGGCTGCAAATGGGGGGTGGGGAGCAGGGGGCATATGCCCTGGGTGCCATGATGGGAGAGGGTGTCAAAATGACAAAAAAGTATTTGTACTATTCTGTAGCCCCCCTCGCATGGGGGGGGGCATGGACTCTATGTTTTCCCCAGGTGAGACAGACCATAGTTGTGGCCCTGGCATAGACTGCCTTTGAGCCCAAGATGGTACAGATTTTCTGTGGACATAAAGCAATTATTCCTTTGTACTGGAGGCCAGCTTCCCCCTTCTCCTGAAGTGTACAGATGGTTTCTTCAAGTCAGTGATACGCTGCCTTCCAACAGTAGGTAAATAATTCACTTGGCATAGTCTCCTTTGGACAAGTGGACTATGGAGCTATGAGGATTAAAAAATAGCAACTATTTCAGAATGAATGGAGTACCATGGGTTGTGTGAACCGTGTGTTTATCTCTTTCTAATATTTGTCTCCTCAATTTCTTTGTGTAGTAAAAAAACGCTTGGAAGGGAACAGCGGTGAAATGTCACGGGCCAATAGTTTCACTGAGGATATGGACCTCATCTCTGAAGAGGCCTCTCTGCCCGCTGTGTCTGATGTGTCACAGTAAGTGAAGCAATTATTATTATTTTTAATTGGATGGCACAAAATTGCCTGAATGCAGAATTGGATGTGTACCAATTTGGCTGTATATTGTTTGCTAGCTGGCAGGGTAATTATGCCAGACTTGGACATAGAATAAAGTTCAGAATATACTTGTGCCATGTGTGCAGCAGCCTAATTGGTTATTTGTGTCAGATAGTAGCAAAAGCAACAGGAGTTAGCTTTTCTTACCTTACCTTCTTTCTACAGTGATTCTTCATTAAGGAGTAGGTTCTGCATATGCAAATGACTACGTACCGAAAAATGGATTGTTTGTTTCCCAGATATTCACCCCACACCAGTTTTAAATTACATTAAACTCAGTATACTGTTACTGGGTTTCTGAGATTAACTGCAGTCTTCTGACGAATTGCACACCTTGGGAAGTATCCTGTTGAGAATTGCCATGAGTGGAATGGGAACTGTGAAGATGAATGTGGCAGTTTGGTAAAATGCCACTGATGTGCCTGGTCATGTGGCTGGTATCTCAACACATCCCTGCAGCCATTTCTGCAGCTTTTATTGAACATGCTATATGTCTAACAGGATACTGGACAATGTGGTTAACTTGAAGGACTAATGGGTTTCACGTGTTCAGAATTTAACATCCTTGTATGATAATTCCATCCAAAGTACTATTGGCATTATTTCTTTTATGCAACACTTATAAGACCCTGGCTTTCAAACTGTATGTGATCATAATAACCTTCTTTAAAATCATTAAGAACTCCTGTGTGAAAAATATTATCCCATAATTTCTTCTATCTTTATTTGACTTTTCTCCACTTGATATTCGTCCCCTCCTGAATTCCTGTTTTAGGGGAATTTCTGAACTCAGTTCTGGATTGAAGCATTCTGTTTGCCTCAATTAGTTTACATCTTTTTGGCCCTGTTTCAGTATTACTAATTTGCAAACATAGCCCGCTTGAAACAGTGATATATACTATTTGTTTTAATGACTTTGGAGCATCGCACCGACATACCCATGCATACCTACACGAAATACCCATGCATACCTGCATGATGTTGAAACAATAATTTGATACAATTGTTTGTGTAATAATATTGCAATGAATTTGGTCATATGAGCCATAATAATTAAACTGAAGTCACTGTTTACTTTTTTGGAGCATTCTGCCTGTTCATGAGAGTGCTTGGATGTATTAGTAAAACTCTTCACCAGCTCCTCTTCCTTGATATAGTCATGAATATAGTCAAATAACAAGTGCCTTTGGCAGAATTTTATCTCCATGCCACATGAATTTGTGGGAAATATAACTCTGCAAAAGAAACTGAAAAGTATAATAAGCTGTGTGTGCACGCACAGAGATCTGTCGTCAATGTAGAAATTTAAAAATGGGAAACCAAGTACGCCTAACACATTAGTTTCATTCCAAAGTGTGACTGGGCCATTATAACAAAATAGTGAGAGAAATGAAGGATGAGGAAGTTGGAAGCATATCTGCTTTTATAACTACAAATATTTACAGGTGTAAATCCAGTTACTAGTCCCAGCTGGATTTAGACTCATTGAATCAGTTGCTATGATTGTGAATTAGCAGCTCTGCAAACTCTGCTGATTCAATAGGTCTACTCTAGTTGGGAATGCCAATCATGTTTAAGCCTTAGCTATTCTTTGATCAGCAAGTCAACCAAGATTTTGTTTTGTTTTGTGTAGTCTAGTGAAATGACCAGCCTTAATAGAATGTGCGTACAGTTCTTACTGTTTTGCTTTTGAGCAATTCTATACTATGTAATTTAAACCTGACTTGGCATGGTTTGTGGTGAATGCTCACTTTGGCTTTGGGCCAAATGTGGCATTAATTATACGAATACAATTAACTTGCATTTCTTTTTTAATGTAAATATCAGCCATGGGAAAGACTAAGCAGCTTTGGGCCCATGGAGGGTAGGGTGAGGATATTTAACTCTTTCTCTCCTTGTGATGGTTCCAACAAAAACCTGCCTCTCTCCAAAGGTGCTTTGTGCATTTTATGAGAAGCTCCAGCCGCACCACTGGAGGTTTCCCTTGAAATGCAAATCATACTTATAGAGAGGCAGTTTTTGATAGGGTCATTTCATCCCTCCCCCTATTGCCCGATCCATGGTGCTAAGACTGTTTAGCTTTCCCCAGGACAACTATGCATAGAACACAAAAAGTATACAGATTTTCATGAATGCAATAAATGCAACGATCTAAGTAAAAATAAACACTGATTTGGCATCCATTTTCATATCTAGTTCTGAACCTTCTTGAAATGAATTTGGGGAGCAGAAACTTTCAGGGTGGGAAGAAACTTCCTTGTCAGTTTAGAGCCCCAGCATGTTTCCCTTGCCTTGCCAGCTTTGGGAAAGCTATGATTACTCAAACAGGAATGGAGTTTTTAAAAAAGCTGACTAGAGAAACTGAGTAATTGAAATGAAAGGCTTATTGGAATTTATTTGAGTCTGTTCTTCTCTGGTGCCTTGTAGGTTGATATCTGTGATACAACTGGCATAAGAACATACAGTACTTACCAAGGCAGATTCAGGGTTTTTCTTTAAAGCTGATTAATAGTCTTTGAAAAAGGTGTGTGCGATTGTATCTTACTGACAAAATATTTTAACTGTATGGCTGTCAGCAATGGCCTTTTGAATAACTGGAGCTAATAAGTAGTTTTGTTTTTGTTTGGTCTCCCAAAATATTGAAGGGTGTGCATATATATTGGAACAGTAAATTCTTATACATGACAATGCCCCAGGATATATATTTTTTCATTCCACATTCCAAAACGATGTTGTTGTTTCTTGTGCTAAACCAAAGCATTGGCAACTTGCTATTCTGATGTTAAAATTTGTTTCATAACTCATATGCATTGTGGTGGATTTTATATATAGTACTGATCTTTTGAGCTGGCATAGTGTTGATTTACAAATAAATGTTCATGCTTGCACAATCTAAAAGCTGGAAAATGGCAGTTCAGTTTTGACTCACCTCCCCCCCATGTATAGTACAACTTTGTATCTTAAAATAAATCAGGTGGTGAGTTTTCCTGCCCCTTCTTCACACATTGACCAATGCTACCAAAAGCTACAAAAACACAAGAGCAAATATCATTAGGCTGTGGGATGGAGTTACATTATTAAAGGGGAAAGGGAGCTCTTCAAACCAACTTGGTCTCTGATCTTGTGTCAAAATTAACACTAGAAAGTCCAAAATATTCCCTGTTGTAGACTATCATAGCCAAGATGGTTTCAAATGCAGAAAAAATGAGCACCCTTCTGTGTTGCAGATAACGGGAATAAAATGATTTTACAGAGACTTCGGCTCAATTTTCATTGTTTCCATTCTATATAAGTGAAACAATGGCATGCCAACTGACTGAGAAAATCACACACTGCTGATGCAGTCTTGGGGGTGGGGGTGGGAAATCACACCCACCTATCTCCACTACTACCCCACTACACACAAATAGTGAATTTGTGTGGGCCACAATGATCTCTGGTGGGAAGAGGTGGGGAGAAGAAGAAGAAGAAGAAGAAGAAAAGCCAGATTTACGTTAGTGTTTGCATCATGTTGGTTGAACCTGGCGCAGCTAACTATGCCAAATTGGTGAGGTGCTGGAGCATGTCTCAGTCATGCACCTGGTCACATTCCCATCTGCATATTTGAGATATTCCCCCTTAGCTTGTCATTTAGGTACAGTTGGCTATTCCAAAATACAAAAATTTTATGCAGGATCCCAGCTGCAAAGAAATTTTTTGTACTCATCCATTTTAGAGAGGAGGAATTTACCCTGGAATTTTAAAATGGTTGAAAAGCTGTTGATTTTAGACATTGTTGAAGCTATGGTTAATATTTTTTTAAACGAGTCTCTTTTTTGCCATATTAAAATAGGCTGTAGCAAGTTTTTGAGAGCTTGTTGAGTTATGGCAGGCATCCATCAGAGCACTGGTCAAGAGACCTGGCTTCAAAACCCTTCTTGGCCATGGGAGCTAATCGGAGTGAGTGGCAGGGGTAAACTCCTCCTTGAAAATGCTACTATGGTGACCCTAAGTCACAAGCAACTTAGTAGCATGTAAAAAGACTTTGAGATACATTATTTACCAGAGGCGAGCTGTGGGCACAACGTCTGTTAGAGAACCAGCTTGTTTGGTGATGGAGGGTCAGTGTAGACCAACCACGTTGGTGCACATGGCTTGCCAATTAGTCAAGTATTTATAGGTTAACCTCTTTTTTTTGCGACTGGCATACTTCTGCTACCAACCCTCATAATGCAACTTTATATAGCTACATTTTAACCATGTATGTACGTCACGGTTCTTAACTACCTGTTTCTTTTTTAAAACACAGACGTATAACCAGGTAAGCGTATCTTAATATTCTGAAATCTGCTTGGAGTGTGATAACAGTGTGGTTGGCTTTTATGCTTGATATTGTACTGCTTGATTGTGAATTGCATCTTGAAAGATCATCAGCTGATTGCATTTCAAGCAAACATTCCCAGGACCTTTAACCCATCATGCATTTCCTGTTCATTTCTCATGGAATCTTTGCAGCGCCAGTACCTGATAGGAATCATGATGGGCTTGATTTGCGCTAGGAATTACCCTCCTAATTTCTGAATGCCAGGGCTCAGAGGCAATAGATTTGGTGCTGTTTGAAAATACATAGCCTAGCCTTTTGAGAACAAGCAGCTCGATGGTTGCCTTGGCTCATTCGCTCGCACTTTGCCTTTTCCTTCATGTGAGAAGTAGAGCAAGACTTGATGGAGATAGTCACTATAATGTGTGAAACCAGAACTTGAGCTTGTCGCTGTTTGACATGGTTGGATCACAAGCCACATTAAAGAAATAAAGGATCAAAGCAGGAGCAAATTGATTGTGTATGCTAGCATGCTGCTTATTCACATTAACCTGAGGAAATCCATGAAGCCAAGTAACTGTTGCATGCAGACACAGCCATTCTCTTTATATGTGCTGTAATAAATATTTTAGGAGTTCTGCTTTGAGCTGAAGCACACACGGAGAAGAACGACTGCATGGCCAACTTGTTCTCTGTTACCTATATATGCTTCAAAATGAGCTGTCAGATGGTGATGCTATATGTTTGTCTTCCAAATTCATGGCCTGATTATCCTGAAGGTGTCACATGAAAAATTTTGCATTGGTTATACTGTACAGTATAGTTTGAGTCCAATACAGATGCTTTAGAGCTTCCATTGCTCCCCTTTTCACTGTTTTAATCAGCAATGTAATGAACATCTATTTGTGTTTTTTTAAAAAAAGTGTTATATTTCAAATAGCCTGGGTTTATAAAAACACATGGTCTTGTTGACAACTCTCTCACAAACATCCATAGATTTCTCTTATCATCACCATTACAATATGGCAAATCATTAACAACAACAACAACCCAGCATTCTGTGTGTCAGATAGTACCACAGGTACCAACCTGTGTCTCAAGTACAAAATGACTGTACTTATAATTCTGCTTTCTTCAATTTCTCCAAGTACTTATGTCTGTTTACAAAGGGAAAACACAATACAGTACAGTACTAGCAATTCTCTATTGTTACATTTACATTATTTTTAAAAATTGCCAAAGCTTTCAGTTCCCTCAATTTACAGTAGGAGCCCAGAATCCACTGGGGATCAGTTCCAGGCCTTCCCATGGATAACAAAAACCATGGATAATAGAGAACACCAATAAACCCCCAAAACTGCTCTTTTGTGACAGTAGCTTGCTTTATGGCTGCTGTTTTGCAACAGTAGTTTGCTTTACAGCTGCTGTTTGTGACTGCTGGATTATTTATTTAATTTTTTCCTCTGCCAACTATGGATAACTGAATCAGTGGTTAATGAATCAGTGGGCATGGGGGTCCTACTGCATTTATCTGTTTCATCACCCTCTCTGTTATTCTATCAGGAGCACACTGCACTTAAAACTTTTGATCCATTAATACATGTCTGAGAGCCAGTATACTGTTCTTGATGGTGTTAGAGAAGGACTCAGAAGTCCTGGATTCAAATCCATAGTCAATTATGGAACCTGGTTGGGGAGATTTGGCAGTGGTAAACCACCCATTGATATACCTAAAAAACCCATTTGAGTGTTGTCGTAATAAGTGAAAGTAGAACATCCCCATGTATTTATCATAAGCCTATTCTCACACGTGCCAAGGATACCTTTGTGAGACCAGTCTTTCCTCTACAATACTGGAGGAATTTCTATGCCAGTGGTACACTTATTATTCATATTTACAGTGGCTTATATTAAACCAGAGTTGCATTTCATTGAAATCTTAAGAATGTTTATGGGAAGTTCACTCTTCCAGTTCTCTTTGTTCAGTGTATTGAATGGTAGCAATACAATTGTAGTAGTACCATACTTTAAGCTACGTTGTGTGACTCATAGTTGTGAACCTACTACGAGCTAAAAAGGCAGCAGGTGCACTGCTAGGCAGAAGTACCTTGTTAGTGGCAGTTTGATTCTAGGAGTAAAAGAATTTAACTTTGCATACATCTAAATCAGAGATTTAAATTTGGAGACCTGGGAGGTTGGGGTGGGGCTGATGTTTGATGGAGGCATGCTGATGTAATTTCTGAAATTCTGATGATTTTTCCAAAGATAGGTAACAAATAATAGGATGTATCCCTCTGGCTTTAGAATTGCTGCAATACTCCTAGAAGGAAATGTTGAAAACAGGGAGAGCCAGAGGTGGTGACTAACCCTGGCTTGTAACTGTGCTCTGCAAGGACAAATGCAGGCAGTAACTGGGCTGCGGGCTTCCTATGAGGTCTTTATTCCTGCAAAGAGAATAGGGCTTTGGTGCATTTTCACAGTTGGCAACAAAGAACAGCAGCGATAGCCTTTCTCCAAAGCTCTGGGCAGAGTCCAGCCTTTAACGATATCTTTTGTGTTTCCATATGTAGCACAAATGAATAAATCATTTAGTTCAGTTAATAGTTTTAAAAATCGGCTTTATTATTTTAATACTTCACAAACTATCCTGCGAGACTATACACCTGAAAAGCTTTAGAAGCTATAGAATAAATTCAGTTAAATTGCTGTTCGTCCTTTCTGGATAGGAAGCACTACCAGAAAGACAGGGGTTGAGTACTTTTGAGTGGAGCAGCTTTGATCCTTGCATTGGCTGAAGTAAGCTGGGGGGGGGGCAGGGGCACTATAATTCTCCAGGCACTGTTGCATCACAGCTCCCATCATCCCTTGGCAAATGTCAGTAATGTCTATGCAAGACACTTCAGCCTGTTAATGCCTGTAAGCCCACGGATGTCCACAAACAACAGTTGGCTGAAATCTGTTGTTTGGGTTCTCATGGAGAAGGCAGTACATGCAACATTCAGCGCCTTCTAGCTGGCAATGAATGAGTCTTCAATGAGATTCCTGAGCATGCACCAAATCAGTGGGTACATGGTAATTACCAGCTAGATATGGTTTGAACCCCCGGGAGAGCTGCAATGGAGACAAAGGCCATACAGCTGAGGAAGAACAATTATAATGTATTCTCGAAAGCTTTCATGGCTAGGATCCGATAGTTGTGGTGAGTTTTTCAGGCTGTTTGGCCATGTTCTGGAAGTTTTTCTTCCTTATGTTTCGCCAGACTCTGTGACTAGCATCTTCAGAGGGCAAGGAGCTCAGGGAACATTTATAATGTTTTGGTCAGTACGGCAAATAAGAACTGAGGAAGATGTGTGTAATTCACATCAGGCAAACAGTATTAAAAATGACATTGGTCTCTATTGTAGGACTTTTTTTTTCCTTTGGTCACATAGGCAAGACGGAAATTTTTCAAAAGTGTTCTCCCCTTTGTGTGAGAGGACAGCAGTTATTGTGTATTTGTTGCATTTAGGACCCTGGTTTTGCAAAAAAAAAACTGTTGAATCAGCTAATGCAAAATGCATTTGGCTCTTTCAGGGCAAAATGCTCATTTTTTTTGTGCAGTCTCAACCCTGCCCACCTTAAATCACGCCACTGTAGATAGTTCTAACTGGAATGACAGAGACGGCAACTGCTGCATCGAATGAGTGCAGTTTAAAACATGCAGAGGATTTTGCGCAGCAGGCAAAATTTTATTTGTTAAAAAAATCCCTTTGATTTTTAGGACAGGACTTGATTAGCTTAGTTTTACTGGGATCTAGGGGACATTTTCTAGCTTCTTCTCATATGCATTTCCACAAATAGCTGGTCCAGAAACAGTTTTAGCCTTTTTTACAACTCACCTCTGTGAACACAATGGGACCTGCCCGTATGACATCACAATGGCCTACTTCCGGGTCCCTCTGACATCACAATAGCCCACTTACTGGGAATGGAATGCACTTGAGATAGTACAGTACCTTAGTTGTATCAAAAGTTGGGATGTATCAAAAGAACTAGGACATTGAACAGGGATCTAGGTAAGCTCTAGAGAGGCAGCCAGGTGTTTGGAAAGGGAATAGTATATAATTAAGCTGCTTATTTTTCTTCCCAACCCAGAAGAAATAAACTACATAAATGCTACACGCTGAAATTACCAGTCAGAAGGTTGTGTCATCTTGAGAACAACACATGAATGGATTTATGCAGAGCGAAAATGATGCAGGTTTTGTACTTTCTTATGTATTATATTTCTCTGCATTTCTTACCCTCACTGGCCAAACAGAAATATATATGTATTCTCGAAGGCTTTCACAGCTGGGATCTGATAGCTGTTGTGAGTTTTTTGGGCTGTTTGGCCATGTTCTGGAAGTTTTTCTTCCTGACATTTTGACAGACTCTGTGGCTGGCATCTTCAGAGGGCAAGGAGCTCACAGAACTAGGAGTTCTCTCTGTGCTCTGAGGTGTATTTATTTCATTTTTATTTTGGAGTATTTTTTACCCTGCCTTTCTCCTTGGAGAAGGACCCAAGGCAGCTTACAGTAATGAGGGCCTCATTAATCCCTTTAATGAGGGATAACATACAGTCCAGTACCATTAAGACATGTTCAAGTATTGAGAACAGGGAATCGAGGGGCATCTTACAGTATTAAAAGACAACATTACATTAATGCTACAAAGGAACGCAAGCAGTTAAAAACGGAATAAAAAATAGAGTGAGTGACCCCAAAAGCACAGAAAAAGCTCCTAGTTCTCTGAGCTCCTTGCCCTCAGAAGATGCCAGCCACTGAGTCTGGTGAAACGTTAGGAAGAAAAACCTTAAGTACATGGCCGAACAGGCCAAAATATTCACACAACAGCTATAGATACATGTATATTTTGAAGAAGAGACTGATGGAGAAGAAGTGTAGGGTGAGTGTGCATGACCTATGCCCCTTTGTTTGAAGGACTGGAGTGTGAAAACCAATCCTCTGCCCTCAGAGGCAGTTTTACAACTGCCCACAGCCCTGCTGCTTCCTGCCACATCTAAGACAGGTGTGCCTGGCAAAAATCATCTTGCCAAGAACTTGACATGTAAGATTAGCCTCCTGGCAAAGCATATCTTACCATGTTTTGACTTTTGGTACTTGCTTTGAAGAAGTGGATCTTGCCCATGAAAGCTTGCAATGATTTTTTTAAAAAAAATATTCATCATCAAGGTGTTATCTTGCATTTGTATTATGCAATGGCTACACGGCTCTCCTTTTTTTTTCTATTTCAGTAAAAACTGTGACAAATAATGGCAGATGGCGCCTCTTGGACAATAGAGGGCACTCTGTCATAACAGAATGAAGGAAAATGTCCTCTTGTCCTGGAGTATTTCAGCTTTTCAGCACTCCTTTTTATAATACTAATTGATAAAGCGCCTGTGGTAAATGTGTGTTATTGGACAACAACTCATACTATGACTGAGTTGGGTGATCAAAATGGCCTGATTTAATGTTAGGTAGTTCTACTTTGTTGTTTCATGTTCTCTTGTAGAACACATTGGCTGAAATCCAGTAGCAAATTGCAGCTAGCATAAGCCTATAGAATCACTGGACATTTGGTGAGTTAACACTAGAGATGGGCACAAATCGAAAAAAGTATGTTTTAGTTTTTCATTTTTCATTGTGGGTCCATTTTGGTTCATTTTCGATTTTTGTGAACTTTTTGAAAATATTTCGTTTCGTTTTTTCATTTTTCATTTTTCGTTTTTACCTGCTTTTTACGTGACTTAAAGCATTTCCAGACGCGGACGTCCCCCAATGCCCCAGACCAGAGGGAAAACACTAAAAAAATGATGCTGGCAGAGACACAGTATAGACTAGGTATGCAGGGAGGCGGTAAAGGCAGCGGCAGGCGTTGCCCAGGTCGTAAGGCAGCTGCAGAGTGACTGCACTGCGGGGCAGGGGAGGGTACTCACCAAGAGGTATGCACACACACAGGGAGTCTGCAAGAGAAATCTCTTCTTTCTCTCCTCTAAGAGCCAGGCTGCAGCCAGGAGGAACACAGAGACACACACCTGCCTGGCTGGCCTAAAGTAATGAGTCGCAGAGACAGCAATCTCACCCTAACTCCCACTGCAGACTGCAAGGAGGACAGGGGCTGCCAAAGCTTTTTATGCCCTCTGTGGCTGCCACAACTACCCAGTCCGAAACCTGGGCATGCTATTGGTTGAAATTGTCCAGGAATTTACATGATCCCATCACATGGCTTGCATCCATCTTGTGGCTGGAATCCATTTTGTGTCATCCTTAAAGGGAAAAGAAAAAATACATTGCGATGGGAGAAAGACACAAACAAACGTTTTAAGGACCCCAACCCCCAGTAGGTGATAATTTCAAATAATTATCACTGCATTTTTACGGATGTCTAGGGCATTTTAATACCCAAGAAATCAATATTAGGCATCTGGGAGCCATTTTGGGTCGATGTCCCCTAACTCCCCTTAAAGGAAAAAAAATACAGCGATCTGCGAAAAGACATAAATGCACGTTTTAAGGACCCCAAACCCCCTGGTAGGTATTATCAGGCAGAATAAATAATTATCGCTGGGTTTTTACAGATATTCAGAACGTTTTTTAACATTTAAAAACAGCTCATTTCATTGCTTATCACCATTAATGAAAACAAAACGTAACAAACCTAATTTTCGTAGTTCTGTTCAGTTCGTTCAAATTTCATCACAATTTTTGTTATTCATTTCGTTACTAACGGAACGAATAACGAATAACAGAACAATTTTTTTTCATTTCGTGCCTAACTCTAGTTAACACCCATGCAAATTCCATTGATGCAATTGCCTTACTCTAGTCATGTCATAACATTAGATTTTAGCCACTTTTTACGAGCATTTTAGTACAATTAAGTATTAATTGCCTTCCAAATTGGTCTTCTCAGGATACAATCCCATGATTATATAGCTTGCACTTTAGATTGCTTGTGGTCTGGCCAGATGCAAGCTATTTCAGGGTGATCACATGATACAGCATATGTGGAATGGTGTTTCAGCCTGACTCTGATCCATATCCAAGTAATACCACATCTTTTGGGGTTGAGCAGAAGTGATTTTCTGATCACTCACAGCAAAGCAACTCTTTGAGTGATCAGATGCTCACTTTTCATCCACACCCTCAGATGAAACCAGAGACAGTGACAAAGCACAAATGGATTAGAATGGAGAGTTGTCTTGTAGCTTGATGGGCTACCTTTTGGCAAGATTGTGAGCATGCCATTTTGACCACTGACTTCCCCATACTCTTGAATGGGAGAAAAGAAGGAAAGGCAGGCAGCAAAATTCTGTGTCCTGCTGACATAACGGAAAATGCACAGTCAGTGTTTGGCTCAATCGTGTCGTGGGAACTGATTGCAGACAAGGGGTAGTGGTTCTCTTCTAATGACAAGCTATATAGAAAACAGTTTTTTCTGCTCTCACTTGCATGCAGAATGCATTCATGGTATCTTTCTGTTATTCTTTGTTGTGTCTGTTATTCACAGCTTAGCTGTACGCCATCCATTGAAAGGCTATTGCATAATAAGAAGAAATCATCCATTTCTGACTCATGTCCACTGGTGGTCAAAATGGGCTCCTTTTGATCCATTGAGAACCTTATCTAATGAAAAGCTATAATGAACTTGATGTGAGCATTAGAGATGGGCATGAAATGAACAATTTTTTGTTTCTGTTTTTGTTTTTTCGTTTTATGCAATGAAATGACAAATAAATTTTGTCTCCAAAATGAAACGAAACGAACAGGAACACCGGAAATTTTGTCGTGCGTTTTGTTTTCGTTGCTGCAATACAGTGAACTGCTTTAAATGCTAAAAAAATCACAAAAAATTGAAACAAATGGTAATAAAACGGTAACAAAACGAACAAAAATGAAAACAATTTTTTGCAAAAATTCGCAAAAAATGGAAATGAACCAAAACGGACCCTCCAAACAACAAACGACAAACAAAATGTCATTTTTTTAATTCGTGCCCATCTCTAGTGAGCATTCTAACCCATGTACTACATATAGTACAGAGAGGACTATATTAAAGGGTTTTCAAGCTTTCAGAAGGAGGCACCAATCGTATGACAGCCAGTGCAACCAAACCTAAAGTTACTTATTCATACTTTTTTAAAATATCAATTTAATTTATTTTGCCACTGGATGGGAATGCCCTGTTTTCTCTTGGGATTAGTGGTGTAGTGTGTGAGGTACCATGCGGGCAGTCCCACTGGGTCCATTATTTTTAGGGGATGCAATGTTCATTCACCCCTCTCACCCCCATAGCCTGCCCAAGCCCCCTTCCCACTGACCCTGTTGCCTCCTTACCTGTCCCTGCTGCC
>JAHTLZ010000274.1:4132896-4183558 GCA_023846285.1 Phrynocephalus versicolor | reverse complement strand
AAAAAAGAAACAGAGTAAGGAGAGAACACTTCGATTGTTGAATATCAGTCCTCGTCTTCCTTAGCCATCATGGCAACACTGTGGAATGATGGGAATTACATCTGAGGAGACACGCCTGTCTCATTGTGGCTTTAGATGGATGATGGTTTGCTTCCTGCAATGAAAGGAACTCATCTTAGAGCTCCTTTTGAGCCCTGAGCCATCGTGGGATTTCTCCCTTGCGGAGCACTTCAGTAAAAACAGACAAAATCTGCCCAGCTAAAATGCAATTACTGACCCAGAACCTGCCTCATATACTGTGTGTTATATATATATCATACTTGAAGCCGCAAAGTTTCTTTTGGAATAATTTGAATATATTCCATTGTCAAATAGAGTCAACCTACTTCTGCCACCCAGTGATGCACATAAAACAAGGAAGAATGATCTTTAAAATTGGTAAATGTGTCACACTGTATGAAATTTGCAGAGGTTTTGCATTCCACAATGAAAGGTGCTGTTGTGGAAGGGTGGGGATAGATAGTATTTTCTCTGCACTGTTAGAGGACTCCTAGAAATAAATGCCTAGAAAAATGTCATTCCTCTTTTTTGTTGAACAGAGCAGGTACCAGTGGAGGGAGAAATTGCACTATGTATTCTACTTTATAGGACACGCTATAGCTCCATATTTTTTGAAGACTTGCTTCACCAGGAGTAAGGAGTTATCATACAGTGCTCTGCAGTGGGGATCACAGCCCTTAAAATAAAAATAGTTGTGTGTGTCCTACAAGATTACAGTATATATTTAAAAAAATAATCTGGCAAATAATCTTTCCACTCTTCCATGCTTGGCAATTTGAATGAGATGTTAGAAATGAAACAATAACATTTATACTTCACATTAACGTAAGGCATTCTTTGTAAGTCAGAAATAGAGATGGGCACGACCAGGGAAAATGACGTTTTCGAGTTGTCGTGTGTCGGAGCCGGCCCGTTTCGGCTCGTTTCCGTTTTTCGCGAAATTTCTCAAAAAATTGTCATTTCGTTTGTCATTTTTTCGTCTGTCGTTAGTACTGGTTTAGGGGGGTTAGCAGGCTCCTGGAGGCACCTCTCTGGGGTGGGTGCCTCCCCTGGCCCGCTACAAAATGGCATGCATAGCCAATTGGATATGCATACCAAGTGGCAGTGGCAGAGGCACCTCTCTTTTGGGTGCCTCTGACTCACAGCATACTGCTGGTATAGTGCAGTCACAGCGCACACTGGGGAAGGCTCCCTCTGAGCGCTCTGTGGTCCACTAAGAAGGGAACTGTACTTGCGTGTGTAGTGCAATGCGAGTACACAGATCTGGCTTAGGGTTAGGGTTAGCGCAAGGGCTAGGCTTAAGGTTACAGGTAAGTTTAGGGTGAGTTTGTGGGGTGCACCTCTGGGTGCCTCTCTGACCCACTAAGAAGGACAGTGTACTGGCGTATGGGTTAGGCTTAGGGTTCGGGTTCAGGTTAGGGTTAGTGGGCTTTTTATGCCCGACTGGCACATCCCAGAAGTCTCGGTCAAAACCTGGTCAAGTGGCCATGCAATTGGTGGAATGGCTCCAAAAATTTGCATGGTCCATTCCCATGGCCAGCCCATTATTGCGCAGGTGTAAAAAAATAAAAATAAAAATAAAAATAAAATAAAATCAATGGAGACGTTTTGTTGCAAGAAAAACCCACTGCTGCTACGGTAAAAATTCAGGCAGTTTTAAAATAGCTATTTTCGCATGTTTCTGTGGTGCTTTGGTGTGTTTTTGGACCACGATTTCAAAATAAATATTGCGGTCGCCCCATTTTGGATCCTCCGCCCGCACCGCATGGCATGGCGAGTTGGCAAGACGACGAGGATGCCCCCCACCAGAACAGCCCAGGACAGGAGAGGAGGGGAGGCCGGGGACCCCCCCGAGAAACCACCCCTCTGGTAGGTGCCCTCACTCAGGCAGGCATATTTTCGCCTGCTTTTTTGGCTGGGAATCGGGGTTTTTTATTTTTAAAACTTTTTTCTGTGCCGCCGCTTGCCAAGTTGGCGAGACGACGAGGATGCCCCCCACCAGAGCAGCCCAGGACAGGAGAGGGGGGGCAGGGACCCCCCCAGAAACCACCCCTCTGGTAGGTGCCCTCACTCAGGCAGGCATATTTTCGCCTGCTTTTTGGCCGGGAATCGGGTTTTTTTTAATTTTTAAAACTTGTTTTCTGTGCCGCCGCTTGGTGAGTTGGCGAGACGACGAGGATGCCCCCCACCAGAGCAGCCCAGGACAGGAGAGGGGGGGAGGCCGGGGACCCCCCTCCGAAACCACCCCTCTGGTAGGTGCACTCACTCAGGCAGGCATATTTTCGCCTGCTTTTTTGGCCGGGAATCGGGTATTTTTTATTTTTTAAACTTTTTTTCTGTGCCGCTTGGCATCGCGCGATCACTGCGATGCCAGGAATGACAATGACAAATCAGACCCAATTTTTCTTTTATCGGTTCGAGTTCGAGTTCTGGTGGAGTAATTGTCATTCTTCGTTCCGTTGCGTAAAGGAAACAAGGAACGGAAAAGGAAACAAGAATTTTGCCAAGTCGTGCCCATGTCTAGTCAGAAATACTGTATATTCACAGTTCAATGTGGACTGGCTGTTTATCATTTTTAAGCAGTTAAGAAAGCAGAGGTACACACACACACACACACACACACACACACACACACACTTGTGTGTATATATGCCCACAGACAGACACAGTAATCTACTCTCCTTTTATTGAGAAGTCAAAAACGTGTTTTGTTATTCTTTTTACCTTGGCCTGTTGTTGCAGTGCTGGTTAAATGTGAAGTTGTGTGAGAAATGAACTGAAAATATTAACACAGAGAGTTGGGACACAGAATCTTAAGGCTTTTTTTGTGCCTATGCAGCCGAAGTCTTGAATGAGTTATTTTTAGCTGTTTGTTTTCCCTCCGAGGGATAGATAAATGAAATCAGCTGTGACAGACAAGATTTCACTAGCATGTAAGAGGCTGATAAAATGCAGAACCAACAAACAGGCCAGGTTTCAGGCAGACTTGAGATACAGCACAAGTACAATAATGGAATTCTTCTTGGAGAAAACAAATAAGAAAGCCTCCCCAGGCAGTTGGATTTAAAGAACGTCATCACAAATTCTCATTAAATATAACTAGTCTAAGATTATAAGTTAGTTTTTTTAAAAAAAAAGAAACTACCAAAGGTAAATGGATGTTGGACTGGAGGAGAGAGCAACCAATGTGGACTTTAGATGACTTAAGATTTATAAAAGTGGAACTTGATGCATGTCAACATATACCTAATATTAGGGTTTAGAAGCTGTTAGCTAAAGTGGAGAATAATCCTACAGTTTTGCTTCTATTTTTCTTGTCTTTCCCCCTCCCCAACACTTGCTCTTTCAATTGTAATGTAGCTTTGACATTGTAATATTTTGTTCCTATGCATACATTTAAGAATTGTATTGACAACAGTGGGGAATTAACTGGGCAGAGTGGGACAATATCTGCCATATTAGAATCTATGCCCTCTGGTTTTATATGGTAGCTATTAGAGATGGGCATGAAATGAATTTTTTTCATTTCATTTTTTGTTTTTCATTTCATTTCAGCGCTTGTTTCGGTGCCTTAAAAAAAATTAACGCCCCCGCACCATTTCTGCCCAA
Organism: Phrynocephalus versicolor; assembly: GCA_023846285.1. Lineage (NCBI taxonomy): Eukaryota > Metazoa > Chordata > Lepidosauria > Squamata > Agamidae > Phrynocephalus > Phrynocephalus versicolor. The sequence goes on along the minus strand of JAHTLZ010000274.1, from coordinate 4,179,889 downwards.
TGCGCCCAAGTGGGGGGTGGGAAGAAATGCAGGGTTTTTAAGATGTCTTGGAGCCATCAAGGCAGCCCTGGTGGCTACCACACATTTGAAATGACCCATGCCTCTCCTCCCATCGGGCGCGTTGGGGGACACGGTGTTAAAAGGGAAAAATAAAACAAAATGAAAAACAAAATGATTTTTTTAAAAAAAAATTGTTTCAAACAAAACGAAATGAAATGAAATGAAGCCAAACAATACAAAAAACAAACAAACCCTGAAATGAAATTGCATTTCGTGCCCATCTCTAATGGCTCTGTCTCACTGTTGCAGCATATGTGATTTGGACATTATCAAGGACCAGTTTTCAGACCTGACAAAAGCCCAAAATGTCATGGCTAAAGGTGTGGCCAAAGAGATTAATTTACATAGGTTCAAATTTGCATTCCCATCACAATCACAGTCAAAATCAAGATAATAAAATGCTAATTCGCTAAATATACATCATGCATACTTAGATGATTAATTAACATACTGCTTTTAAGAGGTTTATGAAAATATTTTTAATGTCATCGGTGCTCAATTGTATTTATGAAACTTGAATGTACAATTTCAGTTTCCAACGTTGCACTTACTTTGCAAAGACTGCAAGAACCACAGCAGCACTCAGGTGAGAGAATCGCCATTTTGTGATGCAGAAACAGTACCCTAACAAGGGAGACAAAAAGTAGAGATGGGCATGAAATGAATTTTTAATTTGTTTTATTATTTGTTATTCATTTTGTTAGCTAACAAAATGAATAGCGAACCAGCCCATCAAAGAAAAATGACACAAAATGAAATGGAAATTTCCATTTCATTCATTTCATTTTTCATTTGGGAGACAAACTTACCTTCCTGCTGCACCGAGTCCTGACGACCTCTTCAGCGCAGGGAAGCAAGCACCTCTCAGCTGTGGGGGAAAAAACAAAACCCAAGCCCCAGCATTGGGGCTTTAAAAAAAATTAATTAAAAATTTAAAAGGGAAAAAATAAAAAAGGTCCGACCCAGCCCAGGAGCCACATGGTCGCTACTGTAAAATGTAAAAATAAATAAACAAATAAAACAAATAAAAAAGAGCTGACCCAGCCTCGGGGGGCACATGGTCGGTGCTGTAAATAAAATAAAAAATAAAAAAAATGAAAAATAAAAAATGGCGCTGCTCCAGTCATGGGGAAGCAAGTGCCTCTCAGCTGTGGGGAAAAAAACAAAAAAACAAAAAACAAAAAATACCAAGCCCCGGCATTGGGGCTTAAATTTTATTTTAAAAAAATTAAAAATGCCAACCCAACCAAGGAGCCACATGGACGGCACTGAAAAATGTAAAACAAACAAACAAACAAACAAAATTAAAAACTGCCGACCCAGCCCCAGGGGCCACGTGGTCGGTGCTGGAAGTTTTTAAAAAAAATTAAAATGGTGCTGGCCTCATTGTCATTGGCAGCGATCCCTTGGCAGCTGCGGTGGTCCCCTGGCTGCTGTGGTGGTCCCCGGCGTCGGTCCCCCAGAGGCGGCAGTGGTCTCCAGCCAGGTAAGCCGAACCAGTTCATTTTGGTTCAGTTCGAATGAATTTTTATTTTAAAAATTTGTACAACCCCCCCCAAAGTGAACTGAGCGGGCCCCAAAACAGAATGAACTGAACCATCCGTTTTCTGTTTCATGCCCATCTCTAGAAGCAAGTAAGTCAAGAAGGACATCTATATCATGAAAGTACTAAAGATGGCTTATGGGGTGTGTGAGCATGCAGTCTCTGAGTCACATGTTACTCACCCCTATACTGTACCGTAGCTTCAGATGTGAAAATGGAAGAAAACACCTCCATTTTGCACCTGAGCATTTGCAAGTTGGAGCAGGGGGCTTACATCAGTTAAAGATCAGGTAAAATGTAAGTTGCTTTGGAACACTTATGTAACTGTGATGTGCGTGGCATGTTTTCAAAGAAAAACGGTGATCAATGGAAAGCTGTAGCAAAAAGACATTGAATACTTGTAATGCATAGCAGTCTTTAAAAATTCTGAAACTAGAAAAATAGGGAAAGAAGAATATAATTGCCACTCTATAGTCAATAGAAAGCACAGGATTGAATCTGTAAATCTTAAATCCTGTAGGAATTCTGGGGGGGATGCCATTTGCAAATTACTTCAGTGAGAAACATCTCAGTTTATCTTGCAATCCTATTCCCCCCCTGTAAACTTACTGAAATAGTTGGACCAAAGCTGACTGGGTTACACACTGAAATCAACATTTTGGGCAGTGCCACCCTGCCTATAGGAGAATTTCCTTTGGCAGGCACAAATCTACCCAAAGAACTGCTCTTCCTCTAAATGGGTGCCTATTTCCAGTCAATAATGAATCTTTTCTTCCTTGTGTTGTACAATGTTCCTCCTTGGCAGAGGCGTAGCTAGGGTTTGGAGTGCCTTGGGACACATCTGACCCACCCAGCAAGGGGGATGATCCTGGGGGAACAGTAGGGGAGGCCAAGAAGGGTCCCTCTTTCTCACATCCTCTTTGGGGGTCTCCCTACTGGACAAGGCTCTCCTGTGCAAACTGCACAGCGCAGGGACAGCAGAGGCAAGGAAGAGTCCCACCTCAAGGGGCAAGAGAGTGGTGGAGCCTTCTGCACCACAGTCTAGACAGTGGGGGTGGGGGTGCTTTATCCTGCTGTTCATAACAGAGGTGAGCCATTTAGGCAGGGAGAGGCAAGTGGTGCACCGCCAGGCAGCCTCCACTGGCACAAGGACGCATGGCTTCTCCAATGGCAAATGTGCACATCCCAGCCTCATGCGCTACTGCCATCAGCGGCAGCGGGAGGTGCAAGCTCCTCAAGCGCCCTCAGACCTCTGCGCCCTGGGGATTTTGGCCCCTGTCCCCAGAAGCTACGCTAGTGCTCCTTGGTGCTATGTGAGATAGGGGCTGCATTTTCACATTCATGCCCACTCTGACCATGTTTGGGATTGTACTCGAAGTACAAGTATAAGATCAAGTACTCAGCAGTCTTTCAAGGTAACAAAATGTTGAAGCCAATTTAGCCTTTATATCTAAACACCTCCATTATGAAATTGCACCTGGGAATGGACTAAAAGAAAATAACTCGTGAAAAGTTCTATATAATTTTTATGTGGATTCTGTGTAAATCCCCAGAGGTAGTTCCTACTTGGCAATAACCCCTCTGGGAAGTTACCTTTGTCTAGAAAATGATGAGCAAGCTACCAGTGCCTTTTCCTTTTCTTCTTCTTCTTCTGTGTATCACTTTCGTTTTGCTCCCAGAGTGAAGACAGAGTGTATTTAATTGCATTGGTGTAGAATTATCTTGTCCCAGTCTAGTTCTGAAGTCCTGCCTTACCTTCAACAACATAAAGATTCTGTTTTAAATGGAGGGCGGGTCAAGGATGTGTGAAATTTCAGTAAAAGCCTGCTAAACAAAAGGAGTTGAAGAAATATCTCCCCTTCCCCATCTGTTGTGGAAAGAATATGGTGTTTGGTCATGGGTGTTACTGCCATTAATATAGACTAATGAGAGATCATATTGCTTTGGAGCCATTGTGTGCCATCACAAGAGGAACTGTGTATAAAATGTTCTTGACATTTAGCTCTTATAATCTACTTGTATGGGCCATGCAACAATCCAGTTGAGTAGAAGATGAGCTGTCATAATTGAAAACACATTGTTGAATTCTCTTTGCCTCTCCAACACTTAGCTCTTTATTGCCTATGTTTAACATTCCTTTAAAATCCAGAATAGTGACTGGAATTTTGCTGATGAGAAAATTGGTAATGGTAATGCCTTGTTCCCATGAGCAGCTGCACTGAGAGGACGCAGTTGATCTTGCACGGCTTTTAGCAAACTGGTCTTCCTCTGTCTTCTGTGGCAGTCAGGAAGGGTCTCCATGGTTGTTTCTCAAAGTGCAGTACAATAGTGTTTGAAAGGAGTTGTCGTTTTTATGGCTGCAAAGGAATAAGGCAGAAGTGAATTGTACAGCAAGATTGGTTAGGTAATGCAGAGGGCAAAGTGATAGGGAATGCGCAGATCAGTCTGACACAATTGCAGTGAGAGCCAAGATAGCAGAAAGAAGAGGACTAAGGCTCAGCAGACTAAGCAGAAAGAAGCAGACTAAGGCTCAGCAGACTAAAGCTCTGAAAACTGTCGACTGCAAAGTTGGCAGCTCAGTGGTTTGAATCCTGGGTGCCACGCAGCGGAGTGAGCTCTTGCGAATAACCCCAGCTCCTGCCAACCTGGCTGTGAATGCAAGTAGATAAATAGGTAACACAGTAAAAAGCGGGAAGATAAAACAGTATTTCCTTGCAGCCGTGCCAGCCACGTGGCCATGGACTTGCACAATACTGGCTCTTTGGCTTGAATATGGAGATGAGCACCGCCCCTAGAGTTGGACACCACTAGCACCCATGTGTGTGGGGGGGGGGGGACTTTTAGTTTTTACCACCCTGTTGGCTCATGTTCAGAAATGGTTGTTTCACCGTACCTTATGCACTTGGTGGTATGTAAATCTGAAGGGACATCAGGTGACCATTGTACTGTATGGTAGTTTTGTTCCTATTGGTGTAGCCAGCAGATATGCCGAGTTGTGCAGTATTAGACTGCAAGTAGAGACAGCAAAACAGTCCTTCATACAAAAAGGTTTCTGTTCACATTGAAGACTATTATGTCATTTATTTAACTTCCATGTTCTTTTGATATGTGTCTCTCCCTCTTGAGAGCATGTTCCAGTTATTTGTTCCACGCAGGCAATATGATTCAGCCAAATTAATTAATTGATGACTTTCAGCTCCTACAGCTGGATGATGTGGTCTAGACCCTTGGGGAGGTGAGGGCCAGCACATGTGTGTTGGATCCTTGCCCCTCATGGATCATAAAAGCTTCCAGAGTAGCTATGGCAGACTGGTTAGAAAGAGTAGTGAATGCCTCCTTACAGCAGGGCAGGATTCCAGCATGTTTAAAGGAGGCAATAGTAAAACCACTGTTAAAGAAGCCCTCCTTCGACCCACTGATACTGAACAATTAGTGAACAGTAGAGATGGGCACGGAACGAACATTTTTTCGTTTCCGTTAGTCGTTAGTCATTCCGTTATGTAACGAAACAACAAATGAAAATTGTGATGCAAATGCAACGAAACGAACAGAACCACGAAAATTGTGGTCGTTACGTTTTGTTTCCGTTAATGCCAACGCACAATGAAATTAGCTGTTTTAAATGTTAAAAAACGCCCTGGACATCCGTAAAAACGCAGCGATAATTATTTATATTGTCTGATAATACCTACCGGGGGGGGTCCTTAAAAGGTGCATTTATGTCTTTTCTCAGATCACTGTATTTTTTCCCTTTAAGGGGAGTTAGGGGACATTGACCCAAAATGGCTCCCAGATGCCTAATATTGATTGATTTCTTGGGTATTAAAACATCCTTGACATCTGTAAAAACGCAGCAATAATGTGATAATAATTTGAAATTATTACCTACCAGAGGGTTGGGGTCCTTAAAACGTTTGTGTTTGTCTTCTCCCATCGCGATGTAGTTTTCTTTTCCCTTTAAAATGGATGTTGCCACCAGCCACAAAATGGATGCAAGCCATGTGATGGGATCATGTTCATGTGGGAATCTGCATTTAATGCTCTGTCCATGCTTTGTCAATCTAGCTATGCATGATCTCAGACAAACAGCATGGGTATTACATCACACTAAGAACACACTCTTATTGGAGAACAGGGCTGATCAATCAGAGCTGAGAATAGGCCTATTCTAAGATGGCCCCTGAAAGGCGGAGGAGTTGCATAACAAAAGAATGTTAGGTATGCTGAGCCTACTGAGCATGCCTGGAGAAAATAACCTGTGTGTTTATTGGAGGATGCTGTGCTGACGTGTTTGTGATGTGTATTGTGAATAAAGAGCTGAGCAGGAGGAGGGGAGGGAGCTTTTTACTATCCAGAAGCCTGCCTGCCTGCTTTTAATTCTGAAGCAACAATAAACAAGCACCTAAAGATCCCTTTGTGTTCAGAGACCTTAACATTCCTCCACTATCAATCTCTTAGCTAGTCTGGGAGATTCCTCATATCTACGGATATCCCAGCAAGGAATCCCATCATCTTTATGATCCTGACATGTTCAACCAATAGCATGCCCAGGTTGCAGACTGGGTAGGTCTGGCAGCCACAGAGGGCATAAAAAGCTCTGGCAGCCCCCGTCCTCCTTGCAGTCTCTGGTGGGAGTTAGGGTGGGATTGCTGTCTCTGGGACTCTAGCTTCAGTCCTGCAGCCTCCCTGTGTGCATGAGTGCTACGTACCTCTCGGCAGTGCAGTCACTCTGCGGCTGCCTTGCACCCTGGGCAACGCCCACTGCTGCCTGCGTACCTAGTCTATACTGTGTCTCTGCCAGCATCCATTTTTTTAGTGTTTTCCCTCTGTTCTGGGGTGTTGGTGACGCCTGCGCATGGAAATGCTGTAAAAATCACACAAAAAGCGGGTAGAAACGACAAATGAAAAAACGAAAAACGGAAATGATTTTTTTCCAAAAAATCGTGACAAACGGAAAGGAACCGAAACAGACCTCTCAATGACAAACGAAAAACCAAAACACCATTTTTTTTGTTTCGTGCCCATCTCTAGTGAACAGTATTGAATATCCTGTTCTTAGGGAAATTCCTAGAGCGGGTTGTGGTCTCACAGCTCCAGAGGTTTTTGGATGGGATAAACTACCTGGATCCATTTCATTCTGGCTTCAGGCCTGGCTATGGGACTAAGACGGCACTGATTGCATTGATAGATGACTTGCGCAGGGAAATGGATAGGGGATCTGTGTCCCTTATGGTTTTGCTAGACCTCACAGCTGCTTTTGACACTATAGACCATGACATCCTCCTGACCCATCTCTCTAAAATAGGAATCAGGGGTACTGCATTAAAGTGGCTCCAGTCCTTCCTGCAGGATAGAACGCAGAAAGTGGTGTTAGGTAACTCTTGTTCGACATCACGGCCGCTGACCTGTGGAGTTCCCCAGGGTTCTGTTCTGTCTCCTATATTATTTAACATCTATATGAAACCACTGGGGGAGATTATCAGGTCTTTTGGGGTTAGGTGCCACCAGTATGCCGATGATACCCAGCTCTACCTCTCATCACCCCCGGACTCTAAGGGAGCTACTATCTCAACTTTACATGAATGTTTAGCTGCAGTAATGAACTGGATGAGGATGAACAAAATGAAACTAAATCCAAAAAAGACAGCGGTGCTCTTGGTCAGTCGAAAGAGAGAGCAAGGGATAGGGATGCAACCTGTACTAGATGGGGTCACCCTCCAATTGAAAAATCAGGTACACAGCTTGGGGGTGCTCTTCGACTCATCCTTGAGCTTGGATGCCCAAGTCACAACTGTTGTCAGGAGGGCATTTGCACAATTAAGGCTTGTACGCAAGTTACGCCCCTTTCTTAAAAAAACAGCTCTGGCCATGGTGACACATGTCCTAGTGACATCCCAGCTGGACTACTGTAATGCTCTCTATGTGGGGCTATCAATGAAAAGTCTCAGGAAACATCAACGGATTCAAAATGCAGCAGCCAGACTGCTGACTGGGGTGGGGTGCAGAGATCACATTACACCCCTATTAAAACAGCTCCACTAGCTGCCAGTCAGCTATCGAACACAATTCAAGGTGCTGACATTTGTCTACAAAGCACTATATGACCTGGGTCCTAGCTACCTCAAAAATAGGATCTCACAGTATGAACCAACTCGGGTGTTAAGGTCATCAGGAGAGGCCCTACTCTCCATCCCACCACCCTCACAGGTACGTCTTGTGGGAACCCATGAAAGGGCCTTCTCGACTGCTGCACCCAGACTCTGGAATTCCCTCCCACTAGAAGTCAGGACTGCCTCATCTCTGTTGTCCTTCCGGAAACAGGCAAAGACCTTTCTCTTCAGGCAAGCTTTCCCTGAATGATGGACTACCATGTGTATTTTATATGAATCTGTGGGTTCACATAGACTTTGTGTTTATGACTACTTACCATGTTGCTTTAATGCTGTGTTGTCTATTAATGCTGTAAGATGTCCTTCAATTGCTTTTTCTCAAATACTTGAACATGTCTTAATTGTACTGGACTGTGTATTATCCCTCATTACTGTAAGCCATCTTGGGTCCTTTTCCAAGGAGAAAGGTGATGTAAAAATACTCTAAAATAATAAAATAAAATAATAATAAAGTTCATTAGCCGAGTGACTAAGAGGCCTATGGCAAATGGTGAGCTCTTTCTTTCCCTCCAATTCAAAATACTAATGATGAGGTACTGTAGTATAAGGTAGAACTGCAACAAAAAATTAATAAGAATACAACACATATGATAAAGTGATTCTGAAACTGCTAGCTCCTTGTCCTTCTGCATACCAGATAGCTCTTTTTTTGGAATATAATGAGAAGTTGTTTTAAATGATAATGAAGCAAAATAATATTCAGATTATCTGGGCATTCTGTGAGGGATGCCTGGGTCAGAATGTTTTTATTAACCCTTTTCTTATTGTTGTTTGGTACTACAGTTGGCACAGTACAGATTTAAGACCAAATCTTGTTGGCATCAGCCTAGCATCTTATAAACACAAGATTCTTGTTCATTGCTCACCTGATGTTCCTTCAGATTTATATACCACAAGCCTATATGAACATCAGTTAAATCCGCTTCATTGACACTGGTGCCTCCACAACCACCACAATATATGAGGCAGCAGCATGGGGCACAGCATGAATAACCCATGTGAACATTATGATCATCCTCGGTAACTATATAACATGGTCATGTCCTTGGAATGATAAATATAACTAAAAAGTAGTTACACTACAAAAGGAGTAATGTAAATCACTCAATGGTTGAAATCCTGTTGGGATAAATCCAGTGACATGTATCTTTAATGTAAGATCTTTTGAAAGCCTCAGGTTAATGCTGGTGATGGGGAGCATTCAATATCAGAAAATTCTGATCTGGCACTGGCAGCCAAGGGAGGTGATTTTCCAGTATTAAAGGCTTTCCCTGCCCCATCCCAAGCTTTCCCAAGGCCTAAAGGAAGCTCGGGGTGGGGGTGGGGGTCAGAACCTGAAGAGGGTGGGATAACAAGCCTTGTGGCACAGTGGTTAAATGCCTGTACTGCAGCTAAAACTGTGCTCATGACCTGGGGTTCAACCCTAGGTAGCAGGCTCATGGTTGACTCACCTTCCATCCTTCTGAGGTCAGTAAAATGAGTACCCAGATTGTGGGGGGTGGGCAGCAACGCATAGCCTGCATAATTAAACTGTAAACTGCCCAGAGAGTACTTGAAGTGCTATGGGGCGGTATATAAGCAGAACACTTTGCTTTGCCTTGCTTTAATTTGATTAAAGATACCTATTACCAAACGATGATGTAATCCAATTTGTGCAATGTAAATGAATGCCAACCGGATTTCAGCCAATAAACTGCAATCATCATTTCAACCTAACTGTATCAATTTTCATATCTCTGGCTGGCAAGCGGCACTCTTCCAGTTGCTACTAATGCATTGCTTACTATTTGCTTTAAAGATTTCAGTTTCCTGCCCAGGTGCCAAGATAGGCAGAGCAGCATTATAAGAGAACCAGCACGTTGTCCTCCTCAAGGAAATAAGGTTGTAAAAAGAGAGTGCCCCTTGAAATTCATGCCCCTAGGAACATGAGAAGGAGTGGTTTACAGTGTCACTAATTAGGAGCAAGGATTTTACAACGTCTCTTTGTAGACAGAGCAAAAGCCTGTGGTAGATTGTTCTATTTCTCGTTCCGGCAAACATATGCTTAGCTGGTGTGTAGCTTTGGACATTTTTTCTTTATTGATGGTGCAGTTGGATTCACTTCTAAACACATGCTGCAAAAGAGGGAAATGCCTTCATTAGCGTGCATAGGATGAAACTTCATGCCCTGTCAGATGTGCATATGGGTGGTGTGCAAGGGTGAATTGTTTTTCTGTCCTCATTTACCCTCTTCTGCTGCATAAGTAAGTAGAACTTCCTTGGCTGAATCAGGCCAAATATTCCATCTGTTCAAGTATTCTAATAGCATTTGGTGACTTCTTCAAGGAAAGGAATTTTTATATATATTCTCTCCTCTCTCCTCTCCCCCCCCTCTCTCTCTTTCTCTGTGCGTATGCGTGCATGCATGTGTGCGTGCATGTGGGTGTGTAAAAGATCAGACACATCTTAATTACATTGTTCTCTGTAACTTTAAAGAAACACTGAAAGGAAAGAAAGGAGAAGGAAATGGAAAAAAATGGAATGGAGGACTGTTGTTAAGGACTTAATGTTTTAGCTCTTGGTTCTTGCATCATTTTCCACTTGATGTCACCAGTCCCATCAGAATCAAAGCATGGGTGCTTTGATTCTGATGGGACTGTATGTATATTCGTATTAAGATTCTTTTAGTGCATAATTTTACTAATGCAGACATGCTGCCCTATGTGCTTATAAATCACTGTGAAGGAATTTGGAGATTGTACATAGGCATTAATTGTTTGGGGGTTTGTTTTGGGGAATTTTCTGCAGTTTTTCACTCCCTCCACATCAGTCCACATGCACATCTGTTCAGAGAGAGAGTTTCTTGATGTAGCACATGTTCAATCACACTGCAACTACTTGCTTGTACTGCCTCATCAAATCAGGGGCATGCACTGATGAATTTACAGGAGATAGGATACGAAAAACCTAAAACGTGGCAAACCATGTGGGCTTGGGGATCTACAGGAAGTTTGGGATTTTAAAAAAGAAAAGAAAATCATGTATATGCCTATTCATCTGTTGCATTTGGGAAGTAACATCAAGACATTTTAAAGTCCAAACTTGATTGGGAAATCCCGAGGAGAAGAATTTTAGAACATTCCTCTGTTAAGTTTAGCTTATCCAGCATCATGACAGCACAATTTCCTAAATTGTTGCCGTTTTTGGAGCCACATTAAAGCCATGATTAATGAACACAGCAATGTAAATTTAAGTCAGCCGTGCACATGATGTGCACCATGAACTTCTGGGATAGCTTAGTGGTTTAAGCTATCTGGCTGCAAAGCCAGAGGATGGCAGTTTAATATCCCACTATGCCCCCCAGGGGATGTTGTCTGTGATCCAAAGGGCCCCTTCCAGCTCTGCAATCGATGATGATGATGATGATGATGATGATGATGATGATGATGATGATGAAGAAGAAGAAGAAGAAGAAGAAGAAGAAGAATTTGGAATAGCAGCAGAGTTATAGAATCACAGAATCGTAGGGTTGGAAGAGACCTCACGGTCCATCCAGTCCAACCCCCTGCCATGCAGGAACCCCCATCACAGTACAGTGGTACCTTGTATAAAGGAATTAATTCGTTCCCAATGAAATTATGTTAAGCAAATTTTCCTTTATAAAAATTCCCATAGGAATGCATTGAAAATGGAGTAATCCAATTTTTCTGTTGTATGGATTCTCCCTATAGGTGATTATGTTAAGCAAATTTCCCCTATCTCCAGAATTTTTTTATATTGTAAAGATTTTATGTTATACAAGCTGTTTGCTATACAAGAGTCCACTGTACTCCCAACAGATGGCCATCCAGCCTCTGGTTAAAAACCTCAAAAGAAGAAAACTCCACCACCCGCTATGGCAGCATAGTCCACTGCTGAACAACTCTAACCATCAGGAAGTTCTTCCTAATGTTTAAATTTAATCTCTTTTCCTGTAGTTTGAAACCATTGCCCTGAGTCCTAGTCTCTGAAGCCATGGAAATCAACCTTAAGCCTTTTGTTTTCAATAGCAGAAGCCAGTCCAATATCCACAGAAGACGTCACAAGTAGGATGTGAAATTGGTGGACTTTTGTGTTATTTCTCCCTGCCTTTTGTGTATATTAAATTTTTATCCTAAATTCTCCACACGAATGCATGCACCAAAGAGCTCCTCCTGTTGCTTTCCCCCGGATATGATATTCAGAAATATATTGCCTGTGAACAAGATTGTTCCATTCATCTATGAATGACTTGGATCTGTATTGTGAAAAACTCGTGATAATCCAAGCATGCAGTGCAACGTGTAGTGTGTGTGTGTGTGTGTGTGTGTGTGTGGTTTCTCTCTTAAAAGAATAGTTTCATCATGTGGCCTGGAGATGGAGGCCTAGCTGCATGGGATGCAAGTCTTTCACAACTCCATACTGTCTGCAACTCCAAATCTTGAGATCATTTTGACCTATAGGGTCGTTCTCAATTATTGGCTCAGGGAATGGCACAAAGGCAGCATTATGCGTCTAGTCAAAACAGAGTGAAAGAGACTCTGGAACTCATCCAGCAGGGTTTGAACTTTTACTTACAATACCTCCAAAGCTTCTGTTTACAGTGTGCTAATCGCACTGGACAATCAATATTGGCCCTCATATGCATATTGTGTGTGTTGTTAACCATTGGTTCATGTCTTACAGTTTCTGTACAGACTGCTACTTAATACTTAATGGTTTGGTTTGATCCCTTCTTAATATTCTAAGTAGGCTGCATCTCACTTCTTAAGAATATAATTCCCAGGATCCGCTGCCATGTCATTAAGAGCCTTCTGGCATTTATTTTAATCAGCTTCTACTTCTGTACTTTCTCCCATGCTGGCATAGCCTCTCACATGATGATGCCGATACAGTAAATCCAAAGGCTTCCACTAACACCTTTTACGCCGGGTAGCTCAGCTCATCATATACCTTTTAAGCCAGTCTGACTTCATGTGATATGTGTTATTTGTCTGTAGAAATGTAGTACTAAAATGTATCATGCTGGTGGAAGACCTTTTGCCTTCCTGGCTATACATCGGAGCAACTGCAACCACAGCTGTGCTGTGTAAGTGGAGAGAGATTCACAGATGCAACACCCATTAAGCAGTCAAGTATTCTGATAATCCTCTGACAGTTTTCTGAGCGCTGTAATTTGCAAATCAATTTGCCTTTGCTTGGTCATTGATCATTGTCAGGAAACCATGAACTCTGTTTACATGTTTTGATTCTGCAAATGTGGCAGCATGAGAGAGGCATCTCTGAAAACCCTATTGTTGTGTCACCTCCAAATGCAAAGGTGACTGTTTGTTATGGCTTTGAAGCTCTCTGTGCTACCGTAAAACTTCAAACAATTGTCTAATGAATTCACCCTCCATCTAAAGTGTCATCTCATACTTATCATCATATCATACCCACATTATTATTCTTATGATCAGCTGGTTTTCCCAGTAAATGACTCCCAAATACAGGCAGCTGATGAACTGCAGTCCTGTGACAGAATTTGCACAGAACTTCCCATAATAATAAGCCTCTGAGTATTTGTAGCAGCAATCCTAGTGAGAGATGGCAGAACCCTTGGTTCCACTACTTCTTGGGTACCCCCTTCTTACAGCAGTAATTAAAAATAATGAAGTACCAGTGGTTTCTTTCGTGGTTCTGTTCGGTTCATTCCAATTTCATCACAATTTTCATTTTTTGTTTCGTTACATAATGAAACGAATAACGAATAATGAATAACGGAACGATTTTTTTGTTTCGTGCCCATCTCTAGTAGAAATGGGCACAAAACAGAAAAACAGTGTTTTGTTTCATTTAGTTTGTAATGAATTCATAAAGTAGTTTTGTTGTGAAACAAAACAAAATGAAACAAAATGCTATGTTCTCCTGGGTCCTCAAGGACCAAAATGGCAGGGGAGCTTCCTCAAGCTATTCCCTGTAAGTCCCTGAAATGTGGAAAGGTTTGGGGGTTGCGAGGCTGAGTTATTAAGCTCCAAAGGGGATCCTCCTAGAAAAAAATCTTTCTAATTGGAATAGGAAGCCAAGCTGCTCTTCAGAGAAGGCAAAGGCCAGGCTGATCTAAAGGTCCCCTGGCCCAGTTGCAATACGTTTGTGGTATGTTTGGGTTTCTTTTCAGCATACTGTTGTAAGTCCAGTAAAACCACAATAAGAGATGAACTGTGGACACCAGGGGCCCTACCTCCCGGAACTGCCAATCTTGAGCATCAGCTCACACTTCTTTCCTCAACTCTCTCACCTCCCCCTCCACGTCACTCTCACCTGCATTGCTAATGTCTCATCCTGCTTTATGTTCCCCTCCTTCCCTTCTTTGGAGATTCTCCCTCCTTCTCACCTTTAGAGAATCTTGAGATCTGCACAGCAGCTGTGACAATCTCTGCCAAAGGCTCATCCCATTTTGGGCACTATCCCCAATCTGATTACCTGATCCTTAAATGGGTTGTGAAAGGCATTGAGGTAGACCCATGCCATGAGCCAATGGCCTTCTACTAATGAACAAACACTTCATATATTCTATGCCCAGCCTTAGTAGATATTTGAGCTGGAGATCTCACTGAACAATTTTCAGTGGCATGTCTGTGAAGATTCTCAGTCATCCAGGTGAGGTTACCTGGAAGTTGAGTCTTGACAACTGGAAGTGGGATCGAAACGTTTTGCTACTCATCCAGGTAGCTTCATCAGTCTGTGGGAAGTTATTATGAGGCTTCTGATTTACCTTGGTTTCACTCCACCCTGGTCCAAATAGGCTCATTATGTGGACAATGGCCTGAATAGGTTCATTAGATGTACAATGGCCTGGGGTGCATGAAAGTCCCACCTGGGGTTCAATGCCAGTTAGCAGGCTCATCGTTGACCCAGCCTTTCATCTTTCTGAGGTCAGTAAAATGAGTATCCAGCTTGCTAGTGGGGGCAATGTGTAGCCTGCATACTGTAATTAAAGTGTAAACCGCCCAGAGACTACTTGAAGTGGTATGGTGTGGTATATAAGCAGAACACTTTGCTATGTTTTATGCAACCCTTTCCAATTGTGCTTGAGACCCCTACCTCTGTTAGAGAGGGGTTTTCAATACACACATGAGTGGCTTCACTGACCCCTCTCTTGAACCACCCATCTCCTCTGTCTAATGTTTACACCCTCATCTTTGAATGAGTGTCCTTTGTCCTTCAAATCAAGATGCACCACTGATTCAGGTCCTTAGCTGTTGCCCCTTAATGATTAGGAATAATTGTCAAAACATTAAACTGATTTTTTTGTCTAGTTTTGGGATGGCTGGGAATTGGCTAGTTGGATGCGTGAAGAAGAGATATAAAGAACATTGAACAGTTTCCTGATATGGGAGGGGCTTGCCACTAAATCCAGGTAGATCAGAGTGTTTTCTTGCCCCTCAGGTGTTCCAGGCTCTGATGGACAGATAAGGTAGTATATCCCTTGACTTGCTTGGCATTCTCAAAAAGATCCTTTAAGAAAGGTTTGTGGCAAGAGTTATACATCCAATGGTGACAGGAACCAATGGGTTGGAAGTCAAATGATTGCCAATCTCTTATATATACAGTATCTCTTTCAAACATTTTCTTTTCCTCTCTTTTTCAATTGTTGTAAAAAGATCAGACACAAATTAGGGACAATTGCAAAAGCTCCATTTATCCTGAAATTGTTTAATGCAGGGGTGTCCAAACTTTTTGTAAGGAGTGCCAGATTCAGTGGCTGAGAATGTTTGAGGGGCCAGCTTCTCCCCAGCCCTGCTGTCCACTGCAACCCCCACCCACTGACCTATTGCAACCCCCACCCACTGACCCCTAAGCCCCACCCACTGACCCTTGCAAGCTCCACCCACTGTTCCCCTCCCCCTGACTCTTTGCAAAAAAAAAATTAAGAACAGAGGAGTTGGCTAGATGAAACTGCAAACTACTCAAAGAAAAAAGGGGGACTGCCAAAGCATGCCCAAGCTGCCTCCCTTTTGCCACCCGGGTCTGGCATTGGAGGCTGCTGGAGCCCGGGGGGGGGGGGCATCACTGTTTCAGCCTGTGGTGGGGTTGACTGCTCCATAGTGCTTAAAGCACTCTCTAGGTGGTTTACAATTTATTCAGGCTACATTTTAGTACACGAGGCTTATTCTTGGGCTTATTCCCTCCCGCCCCATCATCTGGCTTCCTCCTGCTGTTTAAAGTGTGGGGAGGGTGAAGGGGGAGGGGATGGGTCAGCCAGTCATGGGCCAATCAAAATCGCCCGGCAGGCCGGATTTGGCCCCCGGGCCAGACTTTGGACATGGCTGGTTTAATGGCTTTATAGGTTCATTTGCTTATCATAGCCTGAGGTGTTCTCAGTTCTGTATGTGTTTGATCATTGGGAGGTGCAACAGTGATTGCATAAGCCAGGCAACACTGAAGAAACTTGTTACAGGAGAGATGTTTTATCACCATCTCCATTGTGAAGCCATTGTCTTATATAATTATCTATTAGAGATAGGCACAAAACAAACAAAAAAATGAAATGCTGCTTCCTCATTTCATTATGTAACAAATTACTTCATTATGTAACAAAATGGTAGGGTGTGTTTCATCATGAAACAAAATGAAATACCATTTCCCCCCACTAGGAATGAAATGATTTTTCCTATAGGAACCAAAATCAAAGTAAAGCCTTCTCAAGCTATTCCCTGGAAGAACCCCCCACCCCCAAATTTGGAGAGGTTGGTGGGGGGGGGTTCAGAGGGTTGAGTTATTAAACTCCAAAGGGGGTGCTACTAGGAAAAAATATTCTAATTGAATCAGGAAACAGCAATAGTTCCCCCACAAGTGAGCAATTAATGGTTTGGCTTCCTTCAATTAGAATGATTTTTTCCCTAAGCAAATCACCAGTCAGCCCAGTGACTCCAAACCTCTCCAAATTTTGGAGGCTTACAGGGAAGAATCCAATGAAACTATGCTGTGATTTCCATGCTAATACATGGCTGAGGAGCCTATTTTTGAGTACATGTTTTTATGTACTCAAAAATAGGCTTCACAGCCATGTTTCAGCACCAAAATGGCAGGGGAGCTTCACTGAACTCTTCCCTAAGGAAAGGCTAAAACATTTGGGGCTCTTTAGTCTGGAAAAAAGGCGCCTGAGGGGGGATATGATTGAGACGTACAAAATAATGCAGGGCATGAGTCAAGTGGATAGAGGGAAGCTCTTCTCCCTCTCACAAAATACCAGAACTAGGGGACATCCACTCAAATTGAGGGCTGAGAGAGTAAGAACTGACAAAAGAAAATATTTTTTTTCACCCAGCACGTTGTTAGTCTATGGAACTCCCTGCCACAGAATGTGGTGATGGCATCTGGCCTGGATGCCTTCAAAAAGGGATTGGACAGATTCCTGGAGGAAAAGTCTATCACGGGTTACAAACCATGATGGACATGTGTAATTCCCCAGGCTTAAAACCAGGGTACTTCAAGAGCCAGATGCAGGGGAGTGCTATTAGGAGACAGATATCTAGTCTCATGCGCTCCCAAACGCATCTGGTGGGGCCACTGTGAGATACAGGAAGCTGGACTAGATGGGCCTTTGGCCTGATCCAGCATGGCTCTTCTTATGTTCAAACCATTTTGTCAGAAGAAAAGAACATTTAAACGTAGCCTAGAACTCAGCTGAAACAATGAGCATTGTCCTTTGGAATATGAACATCAAGGGATAAACAGGTTTCTCCCATTGTCTTTTTCTTTTGTTCCACGGTTACAACTCTAGCCAAAAGTCTTCTTCACCTTTGTTCCAGTTTAAAAATAAAAAATATAATTCATGTGTGCTTCATTTTTCACAGAATTGTAAATGTGTGCTGAATATGGTGAAACATAAACAGCCAGAGCAGCCACAGTCTCTTTTGTGTCAGGACTGGCGTCGTTCAAAAAGCAAAATTGGGTATTTTGGACAAATCTTGGAAGAAATTCAGGGCACAATTTCACATGGTGAACAAAAATGTGACATCTATGCCAGTTATGCAACTGACACTAATGTTTTAAGACATATGAAAGACACAAAGGGAGCTTGCATCAATAGGCGATTAATAGTTACATTATTTGTTTTCACCAGTCTCATCCTCCAGCATCAGACTGGGCACATTTTGTCATCCTAGCCAGAGCCAAGAAAAAAATGACCTTTGGCAAGCAGAGGAAAAATCCCTAAAGCATGCACAAACAAAGCACATGGGCTAGCAAGAGTAGCCTCTTCCAGTCTTGAAATCCAGAATATAGTTGCACTCAATGGAACTGCAGTTGAAGAGCTGATGCCAAGTAAATGTAAGATTCCCCTCTCTGGACTGTACTCCATTGACCCAAGAACAAAAGAGAAATGTCACAAGGACCTCAAAGATGTTATTTGGTAGTTTGGGGTGTTGTCTCCCCCCCCCAAGACCATAGCAGGGTTGTCAATGTGCTTCCTCAAGGAGAGGGATACTCTTCCCCCAGTTCCCCGACTGAGCTGGAAAATCTGGATGGGTACCTTGAACTAGACAGAGGAATCCCTACAGAAAAGGGGTGCATCATAGCAGAATAGAAGGCCTTCTAAACACTTGAATTGGGGGGAATGGCAGGAAGGGACTCCCTGCAGAACTTCCTGCCTGCCTTTCCAGAAGTACGGTAGCAACAAAAGACACACTATTGGTTGTCTCTGGCAGAAAAGCAGGTCTGAGGGAGGTGAACTGAATGCTCCCTGAGAGGTTCTGAAAACAAAAAGCCATGGTAAGAAAATGTCAGCTCATGAAGGAAGTTCTGCACATTAGGATATACCCAAGAAGTATTACAGTAGTGGGATTCTGGAAAAGCCTTTCTCTGTAAGCAGCACTCTGCTGTACTTTTCTACCTAAAGGTTAAAAGAATGTTTCAGTCGTATAATGCTTTGTGAATGTGTGATCAAATGTTCATGCTGTACTTTTGCAAATGTCTATAAGGGAGGTGCCCCAGCCCAGTAATCATTTTAGTCGCTCTCTTCTGCACCTTTTCCAGTTCCACTATGTGTTTCTTGAGATGCGGTGACCAGAATTGTACACAATACTCCAGGTGCGGCCTTACTATTGTTTTGTATAATGGCATTATAATGTTGGCTGTTTTATTTTCAATCCCCTTTTTGATAATCCCTAGCATGGAATTGGCCTTTTTCACCGCTGCCACACATTGGGGAGACACCTTCATGGAGCTGTCCACCAACACACCAAGATCTCTTTCCTGATCTGTCACGGATAACTCAGAGCCCATGAGTTGATAGATAAAGTTTTGATTTTTTGCCCCAATATGCATTACTTTACATTTGGCTACATTAAAACACATTTGCCATTTCGTAGCCCATTCCCCCAGTTTGGAGAGATCCTTCTGGAGCTCTTCACAATCTTCTCTGTTTTTTACCACACGGAAAAGTTTTGTGTCATCTGCAAACTTGGCCACCTCACTGTTTATCCCTGTCTCCAGGTCATTTATGAACAGATTGAAAAGCACCGGTCCCAGGACAGATCCCTGGGGCACACCGCTTTTCACCTCTCTCCATTGTGAAAATTTCCCATTGACACCTACTCTTTGTTTCTGGGATCTCAACCAGTTCTCAATCCATAAGAGGACCTGCCCTCAAAAAATTCTAAAAGATTTGTCAGACAAGACTTACCCTTGCAGAAGCCATGCTGATTTTCTCTCAGCAAGGTTTGTTCTTTTATGTGTTTTAAGATTTTCTCTTGGATGAGGCTTTCCACCATCTTCCCTGGGACAAATGTAAGGCTAACTGGCCTGTAGTTTCCCGGGTCCCCCCTCCTTCCTTTTTTAAAAATTGGTGTGACATCAAACTCCAGTTAAATTGTGAGTGGATGTTTGACTTTTTCTGTGCATAATGACTCAGAAAGATGGCAGAGCAAGAGAAGTTTCAAGCCAGAGAGTAATTGATTACTGAGCATCACAATGAAATGATGCTGGTTATTCTAAACTTTTGACAAGGTAAAGATGCATTGTAACGGGATGTTGTTTCACTAACATAGAAATTTTGAACCACCGAACTAATCAATTAGAGGCCATTTTTAATTCATGGGCAAGAGTATTTGTATCTTTACGGTCACCCTTGATTATGAGCTGAAAGGAACTGGTTCAATATTATAATCTGCAAGATATGGGCAGTGCACATTTTGAATGAGAGCAAATATGCAAAAATTGAAAATGTCACCATGCACATAATTACACAGTTAAAGACAAGTAGTGACCTGGAAGCAAGAGACCTAGAATTTTGATACATAACACTAGAAAGCACCTAAATGTTTCTAAATACTGTATGGAAATTAACATATACAAAATACAGTTCCTTCCCTCAAGCTCATAATCGGATAGAAATGATAGTGCAATGAGGAGGGATAGGGAAGACAAGACAGCTCTAAAATCAAATAAGACCTATGAATGCTGACCTTTTAGGTGGTATGGAGTTCATATTTTTACTGGGTCTTGTATAGCGGTACAAAGTGCTGCTATCATATTCAGAAAGTAATTTCACAGTTTAAATGAGTGAATGTCTGAATATCTATTATCTCTTGTTTAAAAGTATCTTTTAAAATATTTTATGCCAGAAATAGAAGCTCTTTAGTGTTAGTTTGATCAAGAACGAGTTTTCTTCCTCAGGATTATTTAATTTAGTCCTGACTGGCAAGGTCCAAAGTTCAGATTTCCCAGGACTCTCAAGCTGATTCAGATTTGTTTTCTTGAAATGTCTATTTTCTCTCTTTGAAATGTCTATTTTCAAAATTAATATTAGAGCCATGCATGCTTGGATTCCTTCCAAATTAAAAAAAGCAGCTGGGACTAACAATTCTCTTTCAAGATAAACAAGTTTGGTCTTTTCTATGTCTTCGATCTGTTTTAAATCTGCAGGTATACAAGGTCGCTGGTGTCTACACAGAAAGTAAAACAGTTTTGCCTTAAAAAGAAATTCATTTGACCAAACATCCCCATGCTTAGCCCAGAGTAAGAGAAGGCTCTCTCTACAGCAAATTTGATAGATTCGAGGTCCAGTTTGAAAGTTTAGAAATTTGCTTGGGGTTAAGGTTAGGTGGTTTTGTGCTGGAGGGAGCTGTCTAGGGTTGCTTGTCATATATACTTTGGCAGAAGACAGCATAATGGAACCTCTCATTCTTCCATTCACTTGAGACCCAGTATCCCCCCTTGGCTTGAAAACATATTCAACAGTATTAGAAAGCACATCGATGCCACAAAAAGCATAACATTCTCAAAAGGAGGGGGTGAGTAAACACCAACAAGCAAATTTCAAATTGCCCACTAGGTAAACATGTCTCCATTGAAAGTAGATTTTCATCTCCATGAGAGGAATCTGCTGTGTACATTGCCAGATGTGCAGCCGGTGAATATGCCATGGGGATATAATTCTTTGGGGACCAGTTTTGTACACATTTCTCCAGGAATTAGGAGATGTAGTAGCATCCTCTTATTAAAAAAAATCATTATAGTTTTAATTCATTGTTATGTGTCACCATGGTGGTAACATGAGCAGTGGAAGTACTTTTCTGTAGCTGCCATGCAGTGGCTGTCTTTGTTCCTCCTGCTTGCCTGTGAGCATATGCATGCACACACATGCCATGGCAGAGTTCTGCTGCTATCATAGGGGGCAGGCAGCCAAACTACTGGTTTTCCCAGGCTTAGAAGGGGAAATGGGAAAGAGCAAACCTCAAATAAATTTGCTGGAATTTGAATTTGTTCCTCATTCAGTCTGATCCTGTCACATATAATCAATGTTGTAATGTGTCCGTACTTTATCACAGGCAATTCAGCTACTAAACATATTCTTTAACCAGGCCTACAACATAGAGAGTTTACAATCATGTGCTAGCTTGCATAGTGAAACTGTGTGTCTCTGTCCAGAACACAGCTACATTAAACTTACATTTATTTATTTATTTATTTATTTATTTATTTATTTATTTATTTATTTATTTATTTTACAGTATTTTTACCCTGCCTTTCCTCCTTGGAAAAAGGACCCTAGGTGGCTTACAGAATGAGGGATAATGTACAGTCCAGTACAATTTAGACATGCTCAAGTATTGAGAACAAGGAATTGAGGGACATCCCACAGCATTAATAGATATTTTGAAGTCACCGTGCATTGGTGATCCCAGGAGATGGCTTAGTCTTTTGTCAATAATAAGTTCCCTCAGATTCATAATCTAAATATAAAGGTTCGGAAGAAAGCTATATGAAAATCCTACATTTCTACCAGATCAGTTGATTGAGTTTCAACAGACATTACTATATTTAATTAAAATGGCAACATATATGCCAGTTTGAAGTACTGAAGGCAAGGAGGAAGGCTGCAGTTCAACAAGAAGAAGTTTCATATAGAGCAATAGAGGGCTGTAGCACAGAAAAAATGACTGATCTGGAATCTGTGCTTGGATTCCTTCTCTTTCCATTTTTTTTTTTAGACAAAACATCCTTACAACACCACCCACACTACTTTCCTAATGACCCTCCTCCCCAGCTGATACTCATATTCAGGTTTTGCAACAGTGAAGAGGGGGAAGGTTTTAGTGGGAAAATAGCATAAGAGGAAAAGATTATTAAACATTCCCTCTTGCAGTATCCTTCCACGTGAACACAGACAATTCATGTCTTCTATTTTCCCATGGTTTTACTCCAAATTACATTCTGTTGTTTTTTTGAAAATTAATCCTTTTTTTAATATATCAGGCAAAAACTAGCAAAAAGGAAAAAAGACAAAACCCTTGTTGTGCCTTAAAGACGGACTACTATATGTTAATGTAAGCTTTTGTGGACAGGTCCACTTTTTCAAACATATGAGTTGGACTACATGGCAAATATTTATACATTTATGCATGGGAGCACTGCTAGAAGCATCTCTGTAATTTTAATAATATGACTGTTTCCCCTCTGCACACAAGTTGTTGATAGGTGGGATTTCACACCTGGCAATGACCTATAAGACCTCTGTTAAAATTTGGTTCCCCTCCCAGGAAGCATTGTTTTAAATAACTTAAATCTGTGACCTGGAATGCTGAGCACTCATTTAAACAGTGGAGAAATCTGTGTCGCAACATTAAAAATGTGAAATAGGGTAGCCAGCTAAGTTCCATTCTGAATACAGTATTTATAAAAACATGTGGTGTCATTTGATTTAGGAATTTGTAGAACATGAATTCCTCACATATCCAAATATATTAACCCCAGTACTTCTTTTTGCAGAAATAGCAGAACTTAAAATGAATTTTATAGGCATTATAAAGTTTAATGGTTCTTCTTTAAAGCTTTCATTGCTTGGCACCGGGGTATCTGAAGGAAGGAATCAAACATTATTCTAGTATTTCTTCTATGGAAGTACCTAATATATGTGACACTGAGAACAAAGAACCATAAAGAGTATATTCTGAGTATTTTTGTTTTTATTTTTGCAATTATTATTGCAAATTTATTGAAATTAATGATGCAAAAACCTAACACTCATTCTCATGCCATATCAGCATAAGGCAAATCTGTGTTGCCATTTGGCCTACTTATTTTATTTTATTTTATTTTATTTTATTTTATTTTATTATTTGCTGCTCTTAGCTAGTGTTTTTGGCAGGATTTGTGGGAATTACATATTTTGTTGTTTAGCTGCTCTAAATAAGTTTTGAAGGGCTGGGTGAAAATGGGCATATCAAGCAAAACTATGTAAGCAAAAAGAATGGCTGTTGAGAAGGAACAACTAGAATTTCAAATTTATACTGACTCTGTCCATTAATGTTACATGTATCCCTATTTAAGATTGTATTTATGCCGTACTGACATCTACCCAACAAAGTTGTAAGCCAGTTATAAAGCAATGCATTCGGTGTTGGCTTGTGGCCTTTGAAACAGAATAAATGGGTTTCTCCAGTTAAATAACCTTCTCCGCATCTATCAAAAGAACACAGTAGAAGGCAATGCCTTAGTCTTTTGAAATCCTTGGCTGTGCCTAGTTAGAGCGCCTATAATGGTGGTCCAACAAAGTGTTGCATTGCACAGTGTGAAGTGTTTGGATTTTGCCCTTTTGATGTTAGATCAGTCTGAGTAGATGGCTATTTTGAGATGATGGAGCAGTCCAATTTGTTTTGACTGAAGCATAAGAATAAGATTCTTGGTTATAGATCCCTTCATGTGTCTAGCTTTAACTTTAAATAATGATAAATAAAAAGACACATTAACAAGTGCAATAGATTTTCTCTGTTTGTGTTAGGTTTCCAATTGAATGACATCTGTCAGAAGCTATGCAGAATTAGCCTAAACAGAAAATAAAATCTTAGCACTTATTTTCTAAAAAGGTCATAGGCTTTGAATATTTATTTCACCTGTGTTGACACAAGCAGACAGACCGAATGGGGTCTGGCATAAGCTGGGGGAAGGGAGGCGTAAAGGAGGAGGCTAGATTTGCAAAGCTAATCTTAAATGTCATGCAATAAAGAGTGTTCATCGACTTCATGTCCAGGAGTGATTTATCCTTCAGATCACAGCTGTCTCAGTCACTGCCTTCATCTGATCCTAAAACCATAAATGACTTCCATGGCTTTGATGTAGGGGGTTCAAAACTCAAAAGACTTTGATGTTTGTTTGAAGTTGATCACATAAAGGGGACAATGTATTGTGCCCTTTTTTCATCTCAGGAGATGTGGGGGTTGGATGGAGTAAAGGAAGATGGTAGTATAAATGCAAAAGAGTGTGAAGTCTTTTCAACAGTGCAAAATTTCAATGGATGTTTTTTGGCTATTCTTAATCTTATTTAGCAGCTCAGAAATGTGGCACTAAAACACTGTTTTGCCTTGCAAAGATTCGTTTTGGGTATGCTATTCTGACTTGTGTGGGCTATTTACATATCTAGACCTTAACCTCAGCCTGGAGAACTCTAACCAACAGGTGTACTCCCCAGATACTGCTGCAAAGCTACAAGATGGACATCTTAGCACCACATTGCATTGAAAACACACTGACTGATGATATACATACATGCCTGGCTCCAGCTTCCATCCCAAGTACACCACAAAATCTACTGTCTACATTCAATATAATTGCATCTGCTCAGACTCACAAGAAAAAGTCTCGAAACTTGAGGGTCTACAAGAGGCATTTTTGAGACTACAATATCCATCCAATATGACTAAGGAACAAATTAACTGGGCAAGATGAATACCCAGAAGTAACCTAGTGCCGGACAGATGGAGAAGGGAAAACAACCCAACAGCACTATGTTGTTCCTCTCAGCCAATAATTGAGACTACTCACATGCATCATAAACTATCTCCAACCAATATGCCCTCTATTTTTTGGCCCTGCTGCATGGCGTTCTTTCTGGGTGGACACATGTGCAACTCCACCTCCTGCTGCATGGGTTCCATTGTGACCAAAACAAAAATGGTCAC
This sequence comes from Phrynocephalus versicolor, assembly GCA_023846285.1. Classification (NCBI taxonomy): domain Eukaryota; kingdom Metazoa; phylum Chordata; class Lepidosauria; order Squamata; family Agamidae; genus Phrynocephalus; species Phrynocephalus versicolor. Next base: position 4,154,675 of record JAHTLZ010000274.1, on the reverse strand, counting down.
TTCAGGTGAGCAGGGGAGAAAAAGCTTGATGCCGAGGGGGCCAGAGGTGCACATGTGGTTCAGGAACCTTGTCTCCAACCCATCCTTGAAACACCTCACCCTTCTAAGCTTTTTGATAGCAGGCTTATATGACACAAATTGAAGCAACTATCGACGTGCAAGGACTACCCAATGCTCAAACAAAAATGAGGACTAAATTCTGCTACACACCCAGATGCCAGATCGGCCTGTAAATTTACTCTGGAAACAAGGTTAGAAGATGCAACAATGTCACAAATGTCATTGAAGGGCACTTTTACTTCTTCCTCTGCCAATGTGATCTTTTGCCAGCAATTCCCCTCTGCACTCTGCACAGGCCAAACAGGGCCATAACTGCTTGGTGACTAAGCAGAAATTTGAAGTAGGGTCTCCCTTTTTCCAAGTCCAGGTCTCTAACTGTTCCATTATCTGCCAAGGCTACCTCTGTGATCTGCCAACGGCAGATGAAATGGTTTATGATTCCATTTTTTCCCATAGACTCTAAGCTAAAAACTCCCTTTCTCTCTCCCCCAACCCTGTCTCTTCCAACACAGCCTCACCTCCTCTGATCTGATCTGGTTCCTGTCTCTTCAGGAATTTACCTCAGGGTCATAATACCACATTTGATATAAACAGATCCTGGGCCCAGAGCCATAAGGACATCCTTTACAGTTTTATAGACCCTGGCCTCATGGTCCCACCATTTCTACTAATCAACTCTCCCTCCTCTTCTTCCCCCTCCTCCTCTCTCCCCCCTCCCCTAACCACCCCCAACTCTATATACTACAGCCAATGAATATCTAAGATGAAATGTATATCCCATCACATATCATATTGCAGACCCCATTCTACTGCTATATGTCTGAAGAAGTAGACGTGTCCACGAAATGTTACATTAAAATATGAAAGTTAGTCTTTAAGACGCCACATGATTTTTGTCTTTTCTTTTCTTTTCTTTTCTTTTCTTTTGCTTTTCTTTTATTTTTGCCTGAAATTCTGGAAAAGACTAATCGCTCTCTGAAGCTTCTTTTTTCTATGGGGACCTTGAGACTGAGCACCTTGCCCAAAGCCACACAGGCTGGCATTCTGGGATGCTGAGTGGGGAACAGAAGTCCCAACGTCTCGCTCTGCAGCAGCTACCTAAACTACTGAGCTATCTAGCCAGGTTGTCAAAGGTAAAACACTACAATAATTGTGTTGCTATCTGCTGTCATTTTCTATGGCCCAAGTTCCTTCCAAGCTAATCACAGAGCCACCTTTGCAAAACAAGTTTCAAAGATAAAATCAGAGATTCTTAAGTCATTGCCATATGTCCTTTCTGCTGTTGTTATTTGTAGCCTGGGATTCTTTTAATCACTCCTTGCTTACAGAACAAGGCTTCAGATTAAAACAGCTGCATCAAACAGTGATTTACTAGGTGTGAAATGCCGCTTTGACTCCTACAGTTTGCAACTTGTGTCTACTAAATAGCCACCATCTGATTAGGGGGGCATGTATAAATATTAGAGATGGGCACGACCAGGAAATTTTTTTTTCGAGTTGTCGTTTTTCGGGATGGGTCCGTTTCGGGTTGTTTCCGTTTGTCGCGAAATTTTTCAAAAATTTGTCGTTTCGTTGTGTCGTTTGTTGTTTCCACCACGATTTCGCGCGATTTGATGTCCCGGTCCCGGACGTCCCATTGGCGTCCCGCAATCAGGGCCGGTGCTAGGTGTTTTTGCAGCCTAGGTGGCGGGCGGGGTGCGGAGGCGGGGAGGTGCGGGTGGGCAGTGGGGGCGGGGGGCATGGGTGGGCGGCGACAGCGGCAGGGGGAGGGGCGGGCGCGTGGGCAGCGGCTGCGGGTCCCGCAATGACCCAGAGCAGGCGGAGAACACTTTAAACTGGGTGATTGCTGCACATTGACTGCATGCATCCTATCAAAGCAAACAAAGTGGGCAGAATGCAATATATTTCTTTTTTTCTCTTGGACTTGGTCAATGATGAACCAGCCGGCCACCCTTGTACTTGGTCTGGCTGCCGTACTTTTTTGTTGTTTTGTTTTGAAGCTTTTATCCATCCCATCTCGCCTCCACCTCTCAGAGGCAGCAGGAGAGACACAGACATTCCGTTCCTCCCCAAATCTGGATGAGGGTCTACTCCTCTCAGTGGCCCCCCCCATCTCCAAGGTCTGCTGTCACTGGTGGTACTCTGGGAGGAAGGAGGGCTGCTCCTTCCATCACTGTCTGAAGCCTGCCTTTCGTTGGTTCCTGCCATCAGGTCCTCAGAATCTGGAATGCCTAGATTCAAAGTGCCCGTTTCTGATTCTGATGCCATTTCCGACTCCCGAGTCCTCGTCTTCTTCCTGATAAAGGAGGGAGGAGTCAAGTATCAATGATGAAGGGATTTTTATCACCTCATCCATGCTTCCCTCAGTGACAGAGGATGGTACGGTACTGGTTGTGGAGCTGCTTGGCGAGGGACTACTATCTGCACTACTTCCTGTGCCTTCCTTCAGAAATGTGGGGGTCCCCCTCCCCTCTGGCTGTGCCACCCCTCCTCATTTTTTTCATTCTCAAAGTATTAGAAAATAATAATGGCACTGTGTTGTACAGTAGGACAAGTGAGCAAAGTAAACTTGCGCTGGCACCCACCAAGGGTGTGCCTTGTAAGTTGTAAATAAATGAACGAGCAAGCACACTAGTACAGGAGTAGTACTGTGTTGTACACTGTGAGCAAAGTACACTTGCGCTAGCACCCACCAAGGGTGTGCCTTGTAAATAAATGAACGAGCAAGCACATTACTAGTACAGGAGTAGTTTGTGCACGCCTGGCGCCTGGCACAGTGTGTTGTACAGCAGTAATATGAAGGAAAAGTAAACAAAAGTAAACTGAAGCTGGAACCCCAAGTCTGGTAGAAAGGCAGATCTCAGACTCAGAGGGCAGTGCACACGCAAAAGGTGTGGCTTGTAAATTAAAGTATTGCACAATGATAAACAAACAAAGTAAACAGTGTTGGAGTAGGATGGATGGAACCCCAAGTCTGTTAATAAGGTGGCTGTCTGATATCAGAATGGGCCTGTGTTGTTTAACTGCAGTGTCCTCACAAAAAGTTTAGCAAACAAACAATGTAAGTAAAAGTAAAGTACACAAATAATATTGTAATGTATTTCTAAAATGTAAAATATTCTCCCTCCACTAGATAGAGGTGCCCTTGGCTTGCCAATGCCAACAAATGTGTTTGAGTGCACTGGTTGGGGAAATCTAAAATATACTAGGCTAGTATATATTTTTAAAATAAATCGACACCTCGCCTGCCAATAACCTCCCCTTTGAACTTGAAGCACTAAATGAAATCCTCTCTCTCTCTCAAACAGGAGAGGAGAGAATAAAAAAGAAAACTGCTAGGTTTGCTTGCTATTCCCACAGCAGAGCTGCAGGCAGGGTATGAATGAAAGGACCTTGTTGCCACCAAGCAAATGAAAATGAACTTTGGAAAATAGAAAATAAATGGTAGTATATTCAATATATATATTTAAAATAAATCCACACCTCCCCCTCTCAGTCAAACCTGAACCAATATCAGAAAAAAAAATCCTGACAAACTGCAGGAGCATAAAAGAATAAACTGTGTTGCTATTCCCCACAGCAGACAGGGAATGAAATATTTCATAAAAATTCAATTGAATCAATTCCCTCCCTGCCTGCCTAACTGAAATCTCCACCGCGAAATCGAAACTAGTCTAGCACAGCGCCAGCTACACAGCCCTCTCCCACCCACATCCAAGCCCGGACTGCGAGTGTTCTCGGAGTGCCTTGGCTTTTTATGTCCTCTTGCACATCCAGAAGTGTCAGTCAAAACCTGGCCAAGCGATTGGTGGAATGGGTCCAAAAATTTGCATGGTCCCATCCCATGGCCAGCCCATCATTGCGCACATGTAAAAAAATAAAAATAAAAATAAAAATAAAATAAAATAAAATCAATGGAGACGTTTTGCTGCAAAAAAACCCCCACTGCTGCTACTATAAAAAATCAGGCATATAAAATAGCTAATTTTCGCATGTTTCTGTGGTGCTTTGGTGGGTTTTTGGACCATGATTTAAAAAAAATATTGCGGTCGCCATTTTGGATCCCCCCGCACCGCATAGCAAATGGAGACGCCGAGGATGCCTCCTCCCAGCCTGGTACCAGCAGCCCAGGACAGGGGGGGAGGCTGGAGTGGGGACCCCCCCCAGAACCACCCCTCTGGTAGGTGCCCTCAGGCAGGCATATTTTCACCTGCTTTTTTGGCTGGGAATCAGGGTTTTTTTTAATTTTTAATTTTTTTTTCTGTGCCGCTTGGCATCACGCGATCGCTGCGATGCCATGAACGACAACACGACAAATCAGACCCAATTTTTCTTTAGTCGGTTCGAGTTCGAGTTCTGGCAGAGTAATTGTCGTTCTTCGTTCCGTTACGTAACGGAAACGAGGAACGGAAACGGAAACGAGAATTTCGCCAAGTCATGCCCATGTCTAATAAATATATAAATCTGAGCCATGTAGTCTCACTCTTATGTCCAAGAAAGTGGGTGGTGTCCCCACAAGCTCATATAATATAGTAGTTAGTCTTTAAGTTGCCACAACATCATTTGTCTTTTTGTCTTTATGTTTTTGCTTTCTTTTGTTTTTCATCTGATATACTTTTCAACCACTGCTATATGCTGTCACATTGGAATTGTCTTACAGTGACTCTAACGGCTTTCAATGAAAATACAAAAAAGGGAACAAAACAGGTTTCAGACAGCAGCAATTCAGAAACTAATAATTTCAACAGATTATTTTCACTGATGGTTCAGATATGTCCTGAAGGAACTGGACTCCTTCTTTAACAACAACAAACTGATGCCAGAAAATTTTGACATACATAGAATTCCTATCTACTTACTTAGTGGATTTCTAGCCCGCCTTTACTCTAAAAGCTGGAAGTGCCAGTGGTTAACAATGTAGTTTTTAACAAATATTTTAGGAGTGCATTAAAAATATGAAAGCATTGTTCCATCAGATTTTTTAAAAAAATTAAAAGCAACATGAAGCTTAAAAAATTTTAATAGCTCTAAATTATCAACAGTATTGTGCAGCATTTCTTCAGAAGATCATGGGATCATGGAAACATGATATTGGAAGGGGCCTAGTATAGGGCATCCAGCCCAACCCTCTGCTCAAGGCAGGAAGACAAATCAAGAGATGCTGGCCAGGTGGTTGTCTCGGTTTCTCTTGAATGCCTCCAGCATTAGAACATTCCCCCACCACTTGAGGCAATTCATTCCATTGTTATACAGCTCTAACAGCTGGGAAGTCCCCCCCTCCCAATATTCAACCCCAATCTGGCTTCCTATGCCTTGAGCCCATTTCCATGTGTCCTGCACTCTGGGTTGATCGAGAACAGCTCCTGTCCCTTTGCTGTAGGACACCCTTCCATGTACTGTATTTGAAAAACACCATCATATCTCCACTCAGGCTCCTTTTCTCAAGGCTAAACATGCGTGGCTCTTTCAGTCTTTCTTCTGAGGACTCAGTTTCCAGTCGCCTAATCATCCTTATTGCCCTCCCCTCAACTTGTTTCAGTTTATCAGCATCCTTCTTGAAGGGCAGTGTCTAGAAATGGACAAAGTACTCAAGATGAGGCTGAACAAGTGCCAAATGGAGGGGAACTAGAACCCCAGTGGGCTTTTGAAGACTGTATTTGTCTTTTTTTGTAGCCACCTCACATTTTTGGCTCATACTCAGCATGCAATCTATAATGATTTCAAGATCCTCCTCAATTATAGTATTGCTGAGGCAGGTTTTCCTCATTTTGTAATTGTGTGCTTGATTTGTTTTTTGTTAAGTGCTGTACTCTGCATTTATCCCTGTTGAATCGTATTAGGTTGTTTTCAGTCCAGTGCTCAGGACTATCTAGTTCTTTTTGAATTTTGTTTCTGTCTTCCAGGGTATTAGCTACTCCACCCAAGATCTTAATTATCCTTAACAGAGCCAGAGGTTGGGACTTCAGTTCCCCACTGAATATTCCAGAATGCCAGTGCGCATGGCCTTGGGCAAACTGCACAGCCCCCAGGGTGCCTGCAGAAGAAAGGAATGGTAAATAACTCCATCTCCCATTGGCAGAGCATCAGAGAAGTAGCCTTGACAGATATTGGAATGGTTAGAGACTAGGAAGTGGGAAAAGGAGACCTAAATTCTAATCCCTGCTCAGTGAAAAAACTCACTTGTCATCCTTAGGCTAGTCAGTACTTTTCAGTCAAACCTACCCTGCCAGGTCGTTTTTGTAATAAAATGGAGAGAAAGGAACTACGTCACATATATTTTGGGGTCCATAAAAATAAGATAAATATAAATGAGAAAAGCTACACTTTGTTACATACATGGACGTCTCGTAAGATCGATTCAGCAGAGGTTGGAACAGCATTGATAGAAACAAGGGTTCATTTGGCAGATGTAGTTGCACCCTAATTCAATTGGGTAGCTGTCATAAGCTCCATGGAACAAGCAAAGTGAAGTGTCTAGTCATTTATACTCCTGCCTTGGCCCTGCTTCTGTTATTTATGTCAACCCCTTCTTCCCTCAAGGCGGGAGCAGACAGAAGCGTCTGGATGATGGAATGAAATGTGAAATTTCTGGAGAAGATTGTGGGATCATGGACTCCCAGGAGTGCAGATCTAGTACAGACTCTAGTCTCTAGTTGAGTAGAGTAAAGCTAGTAGACTAGCTTTAATGTAATGTTGTCTGTTAATCCTGTAAGATGTCCCTCAATTCCCTGTGCTCAGTACTTGAACTTGTCTTAATTGTACTGGACTGTATATTATCCCTCCTTACTGTAGGGATAATGGTGGGGTAAAAATACTCTAAATAAATAAATAAATAAATAAATAAATAAATAAATAAATAAATAAATAAATAAATAAATAGGCAGGCCAGATTTCTGGAAGAAAAAGCCATTGCAGGTTACAAGCCATGATGGGGGATACATGTTATCTCCAGTTTTAAAAGGAGGGTACCTCAAAATGCCAGGTGCAGGGGAGTGGCATCAGGAGACAAGTATCTAGCTGTCTCATGTGCTCCCAGTGGCATCTGGTGGGGCTGCTGTGAGATACAGGAAACTGGACTAGATGGGCCTTTGCCCTGATCTAGCAGGGCTCTTCTGTTCTTCTGTTCTTATAAATAGAAGTAAGTGCATCGTATTAGAATTCAGAAAAGTCCCATTTGTAAATGATGGCTCCCACAGTCCTCCTTCCAGCATTCCTTCTATGGCTTCATTGCTTTCTATGCACGGCTTGGAGACAGCTCTGCAAATAGATTTCAGCTGTTGGCAGACAGCAAGGGACCAGGCATTCCCAGAATGGCAACCTTTATCCAGAGACTTAAATTCATACATTCTCAAGAAAATCCTGTCAAACTGTGGATTATTTTAGTCATTGGCCAATCCCATAGAGGAGCTTGGTTATTATCACAAAACAATTGGCCAAAACTGTGGCTGCATGTTTTTACTTCTACCGATGGCTCCGTGAGAGCGAGAGATTCACATTTTTAAAATTACAAAGGCTGGGTACTGGTTATTAACTATTGGGTACTAGAAAAAATATTTTGAGATATTTAAAATGCATGTACAGTCAAATCAATTTAATTTTAAGTATAATGTATGAGTTATAAATAAAAATATTACTATTAATATTAATAGGAATATCTAATAGTATATAAGATGTTCGTATTTGCTGTTGCTAGGTAGAGATTTGTCCCACTAGAGCTGTGACTCTTAAATTTTTTCACATCATTCTTTCATTTCTGAGAATGCCTCACGCCTTCCCACTTCTCCACACTACATTCCTTTTCTCCTCTCTGATTCCTTAAGTGAAATTACTGTTAAGGTTGCAAAATTCTGTGCATTGGCTTCTGTTATAAGAAAACAGATTATTCCCTCAATGCAATAATCAGATTAGAAACCTACACTTAACTGTAATCTGAACTTCATTGTGCTTTGTATTGTTAGTAAATAAAAGCATTTTACATTAAAACCGTGCATTTTTTCCTTGAGAAAGCCTATATTTTAGTAATGATACTCAAGGATTATAGATAGAGCTATTCAAGGAGTACTCTCTGCTGCAGGCTATCCTTCAAGGAAAAACAAATGGGAAGAGTGGCCCAGGGTGTAGAAGAATATTTAGAATAGCTTTAGATAAAAAACAGATCATGCTACTTAGTGCCGTTCTACAAGGACATGGTGCTTAAAGAAGAAATTCAGTAATACCTTGTTTACAAGTACCTTGGTTTAAGAGTGTTTTGCAAAACAAGCAATCAGCCAATGGTGGCTGTCTTTCTCTCCCCCTGCTGAATTGTGGGTGATTATCTGGAATGTTCCATCTCAGGAAAGCCTCTAAAGCAGAGGGAGGAGAGAGAAAGAGAGGTATCCCTTGGGCCAGTCAAGAATGTTTTCAAAAACTGAGTGCAGGTTAGGAATTTGATTTATTTTTCTTTACATTTCTATTTAATTTGTTTTCAACATCCTTATTTTTCAAACCTTTTCTAGTCATGGAGCAGCTAACCATCTGATTTTCCATTATTTCTTATGGCCAAATTTGCTTTGATATATGAGTGCTTTGGTTTATAGGCATGATTCCAGAACAGATTATGCTTGTAAACCAAGATATTACTGTACAATAATGGTGAATTGCTGGATAGCTCAGTGGCTTAAGTCTCTGGCTGCAGAGCTGGAGGCTGGGAGTCTAATTTCCCACTGTGTCTCCTTGAGAGTAGGTGGATTTGATGATCCATAGGGTCCCTTCCATTTCTGCTGTTCAAATCTTATTAAAATAGTTAATTACCTCAGATGTGAAAAAGGAAGACCATCAGCAATCAGTATATCCAACCTTGGACATCAAAGAAATTCTGCTTGACTTAATTAAAGCACCACAATCAAGAAGACTGAATGTTTCACTTGTCATGTATCCAGACAATGATCCTATGGCACTGTACTTTACTCATAATGGACAGAACTGTCCTCACTCACATACAGTTATGCCCACATAGTCAAGATGAACTTTGTCCAGACATGAATCTTTCACACATAATGGATTACAGCACAATGTGTAACAATCTCTTTGGGTTAATTCTCTAGATTCTCAAACATGAACAAAACAAGGGATTTAGCATGAGCCAAAGAGCTGTCAGTAAGAAGTATTTCATGTCAGAATACATGTACATGTTTGTGGAGAAGTTGAGAATCATGGTCAATCAATGCTGTGTAAGATGATACATTCAGATTTCCATCTGGCAATGACAACAACAACAACAACAATGATAGAAACCCTGATTTTTGCAGCTCAAGAACAATCTATCAGAACAAATGCAGTTAAGGCCAGAATTGAAAAATCAGCTGAGTCCCACGCATGTAGACTCTGTAAAGAGGCAGATGAAACTATGGACCATATATTGAGTTGTTCAAGAAAATTGCTCAGACTGATTACAAACAGCATCATAATGTAGTTGCTCAAATGGTCTACTGGAATTTGTGTCAGAACTATCATCTGCCTGTAGCAAAGTCAGATGATAGTTCTGCCTGGTGGAATCATAAGCCTGAAAAAGTAATTGAAAATGAGCATGCAAAATTACTTTGGGACTTCCGAATACAGACAGACTGAGTTTTGGAGCATAATACCCCGGATATTGTGATTGTGGAGAAGAAAGAAGTGTGGATCATTGATGCTGCTATACCAGGTGATAGTAGAGTCACCGAGAAACAACTTGAAAAAATTACCCGATATCAGGATCTGAAAATTGGACTTCAGAGATTCTGTCATAAACCGGTACAGATGGTCCCAGTGGTAATCGGCACACTGGGTGTGGTGCCTAAAGAGCTAAGCAAGTATTCAGAAGGAATTGGAGTTGACAAAGTCACCGTTAGTCAGCTGCAGAAAGCCACCTTACTGGGATCTGCTTGCATAATTTACCGATATATCACATAGTCCTAAACGCTTGGGAAGTGTTCGACTAGTGATTGGTAATACAAAATCTAGCATATTCTGCTGGGTGGTGGTGGTGGTGGTGGTGGTGGTGATGATGATGATGATGATGATGATGATGATGATGATGATGATGATGATGATGATGATGATGATGATGATGATGATGATCGTTGTATTACAAAATCCAGCATAGTTAGCTGTGTGGTTAATAATAATAATAATAATAATAATAATAATAATAATAATAATAATAATAATAATAATAATAATAATAATAATAATAATAATAATAATAATAATAATAAAAGGCTCATGACAAAGATTTACTTGTCCAAAATATGAACATCTGAGTCAGTCCAATGTGTCACAATTGGGCAGACTCAACTCATTTGCTTTTTGGCAGGGTGGAATGCTGAATGTGGTCAGTAGGTTGTTAAATCTTTGTTCATCTCATCCTCCCACATGAGAAGGATTTGTGAGTATTCTTTTACATCTTTACTTCTCATACATCATTGGGATTTTCAGGAAGCATTTGGGGGGGGGGAACCAATCTGTTGTTACAATCTTCAATGACAAGATGTTGAAACAGAGCCTTAGTTTCAAAAGAATGACAATATGACATTATGGTTAAGCTAATGAAGTGGAACATGGACAGAAACTTTTTTAGAATGTATGGCCCTTGATGCTCGAATCAGAGAGCTGACTTCGAGAAATGTCCTGAGACTCTTCCTTTGAGACCTTTGTTTTGGGGCCATTCAAGTGCAAATAGAGATTGGAACCTACAAGAGTACTAGGGAAACATGTACCATGAACAGAAACCATATGAAGCCAGTCTGCAAGCATTACTGATGAAACACATTTGGTGCATATGATAAAAGGTAGCAGGAAGACATTTCAGCTGCCAGCAGAATCTATATACTGTGTTACATTTCTCAAGAGTGCTTATCTTTTTTGTATTAACCAGAAAATGTCAAACGTGAACATTGCTTAATTGCATGAAGGCATTGGAAAGCAAAAAAAAAAAATGTTTTACATGAGAACTACGAAGTGTTGTTTAGAGATTAGCAAGATCATCAGGAAGTCTACAAATGGAGGTACACACGGGACATTGATACTTGTCTTCTGCATGAACAAAAATCAACTTTGTTATTTCACAATGCACTGGTGGAGTAGTACTATATGCTGAATTTGCAAGGAAAATGTCATGTCTCACGCTTGTGGAACAAAAAATCGCACAGAATTATCTGATATCGGCAAGCTCAGAATGTGAATTGAACAGAATGTGAGTAATGCTCCTAACTAGATTACATGCTTTCACTGGCTGGAATACTGTGAGGGCTTTTGTTGATTATGATAAAATCATTCTATTGAAATTGGAAAGTGACAAGATCTATCAAGACACAATATACTGACTAGGGAAATGGGGGCATTTGAGATGATGCAACACACCTGCCAGATGTATGCTTTAGCTATTGGCACAAATTTAGTGAATGAGGCTGTGGTCACATTTGCAAAATGTTTTCGAGTTGCTACTCATGAATTTCGACTCTTTGTTTTGGATTCAGATGACCCCCCACCGGGGGGGTTTTTGCCCCCCCCCCCCCGAATCTCTACAGCAAATCCAGCCAGCTTGAAGACTACTACTCTTTTTGTTCCACAACTTATAATGCAGCTAACCCAAGATTCCACCGATTGTGTACTAAATGGATTCATTTCCTATACATCCAGTATGAGTTTCCATCTACCCTACCAGATGTCTTTTGGCTCTATTTTATTTTATTATAATTTCCAAACAGGAATGCATTGATTTGCTTTTGACAGCTTCAGCACGAGTTCTCCATAGGGAATGCAGTGGGTAAACAGACAAATATGGAAAAGGTTGGTATGTGGCCAGCAAAGCCATGGTGCCAGCACACTTATGTACCCAAATAATTTTTTTCCACAAATGAAGGGGTGCAGGGCAAGAGAACCCCTGCAGAAGAAGGGGACATGTCCTGCTACAGGGGTGTAGATGAACACATCTGATTTATCCCCAAAATGGTGGAATAGCAAAATATTGCATGAACCCTTTTGTCAAAGGCGTTCACAGCCAGGATCTGATAGCTGTTGTGACTTTTTTAAGGCTGTTTGGCTATGGTTTAAGTTTTTCTGGAAGAACATGGCCAAACAGCCCAAATAACTTGCAACAGCTATTATATGAACCATTATTGCACAATGCAGGCCTCAGGACCACAATGTGCAACTGTACAGGGAACAGAAAAAGCGAGGTAATTGGAACTTTCTCAACTATCACTGCATCCTGACCTATGTTATACTCTGAATTCTTTTTCTGCCAAGAAAAGAAAACAACTTGGTAATTCCATGTGAATCACAACACATTAATGCTCAATTAATTACTTTTTAAACTGAGGGGAGAGGGAAATACCATTAAGCCATTAAATGTCTTAAAAATAAAATTGTTAACAGGGTTTAATTGCTCCATCCATTAGTGCTCCTTGCATAATTATGTTGTAAACCACCCAAAGAGTGCTCTAGCACTATGGGGTAGTATACTAGTAAAAAAAAACAACAACAACATTTAATATAATTGTAATGGTTGTGCCCTCTCCTGTGAACACACACCCCAGCCCACCTCAGATAAAAGCAAAAAAAGTGTTCTGCTTATATACCACCCCATATCACTACAAGTAGTCTCTGGGCGGTTTACAATTTTTTAATTACAGTGTGCAGGCTACACATTGCCCCCCCCCCAGCAAGCTGGGTACTCATTTTACCAACCTCGGAAGGATGGAAGGCTGAGTGAACCTTGAGCCTGCTACCAGGGATTGAACCCAGGTCGTGAGCACAGTTTTACCTGCAGTACAGGCATTTAACCACTGTGCCACGAGGGGATCAGTTCAGCTCAGATCAGTTCTTATAAAAGACTGGATCTATACAAATTCAGTAATAACTGGATTACTTTCTGTGAACTTTTTTGTAGACTACTTTGGAAGATGTTCCTGAAAGTGTTGTCTCCTAAACCTCATGGCTCCCTAGTCTTATTCTTCTACATGGCTATAGAAGTCATGATACCCCCCCTTTTTTTTTTTTGCTGTATCCATCATGTACATGGCTCATACAAGGTCAGAGAAATGGCAAAAACAAAGCAAAACAAAACAAGTTATTGCACATAGATATGTTTGTGGGGTTTCCAACAAAACAAAAGCAAAAAAGGAACAAGGATATATTTAGTAGGCAAAATAATGTAGTGGTTGTGAAGAATGTGGGAATTCAGTATTAAAATCTGAACACGTGTCACAAAAAGGAAGCAATAAGTTGGTTGAGAAGTAAGATATATTTTAGATGGTTTAGATGGTTTAAATAAAAGTAAATATTCAGCCACAGGCTTTGTTTAATGATCACAATGGGAATGGCTTATTTGGTGAAAAAGACGGAAAGCACAAAGATGATTCAAAAAGTCATTTCCACCCATGTCTGGTTGTAAGGAAGGGAAATTGTTTATGGAAAATGGGGGTGCTCTACTTTATTGTTCTAATGGTTTCATTCTGTTATTTAACACAATCATGTTCAGTCAGGCACAACAAAGCAGATGAAGGGCACTCTACCTGTTTCATATTAAGAATATATGATACTAGAGTCAGATTATTATTGTTTTTAACAGTGCATCATTCTTGTTTTAGAATTGGCATCTTACATTATCTGTCCTGGCATATTTTTCTGTGGTATTTTACTGACCCTAAGCAGGTTAACAAATATGGTATAATGAGTGGTTCATTAAGCTGGTGGCCATAGACATCTACCTTCTGATGTTTTTCACTGTCATAATTTAGCTTTTGGTTCTCTTGGTGAGCATGTTTAGGCAATAGTGCTTAACCACATCAAAGCCACAACACCTGTTGATATAAGTTGAGATGGATGCTTTTGAGTGTATTTTTTTGTCATACAAAATGGTGACATTTAATCCAAATCGTTGATGGGGAAACCACTGCATCAAATTAATTTTTCTTAGATGAACCTCTTTCATGTTTGTCCTAGTTTCGTTTAGCAACAGGAGGGAGAATTCATTGAGGGGCAATATTTAAAGGTGTGGTGTTTTGTTCTTCCAGTTTAAGGGCCTTCAGTGTGGCAAACTAGTTACTTTTTATCACTGAGGGTGTGTACTTGAAAATAAATATACAGAGGAGAAGAGAATCTCTCCATCCAGTGACACATTCTGTTCAGTCGCACTTCCTTTCACTTGATGATCTTTTCTAATTTGTTCATAGCTGCCCTTCCAAGCCTCACTGATTTCCTCAGCAGAGTTCAACTCATTATGCTAGTTTCTGCCATGGGTACTTTGCTATGTGTGGGGATGTCATATTCATACCCCAATAGCTCTGTACCCCAAGAAATGGGCAGAGCACAGAGCACACCTAGAGGAAGCTGAGGACCTGGATTTCCCAGAAATCCCCAGGGCCGAGCAGGCACCCAGGTGCAGCTAAGCTGATGCTGATCTAAGCATAGGCCAGAGCAAACAGGATGGCAAATAAACAGGATATCAGGATACAGACCAAGAGCCCCTTTCCGTCCTTATCAGTAATACCTCACTAGCTAGGGAGCATTTCCCCCCAACTATGGAACCTATTTCCCCTGCCCATTGTTTACTATGGTCTCACAGATAAGGCTTGCATTTCCCCCTCCCACCGAGGAATGTATTCCCGTACCTATTGTGCTTACTCTCTCTTAATAAAAGGCTGGGCTCAGGCAGCAGGGAAGGAGAATCATCATCACACAGCCTCACATACATGCATGCCTCCACACACATTCAGACACACAGACATCAATGGGACCCTGACAGAAAGACGAACAGGAATGCTGCCCTGAGCGCCAGATGATTGCACCCCGAAACTCTGTGTCTGTGTGATTCGTAACGCAGCAGCTATGGTTGGATGAGATCTTGAGTTTTGAGCCTTGCTGATGCTGAATTGATTTTAAAGATGCAGTGGGACATGTTCTGGTATCCTTCAAGTACTGGCATAATGCATTAGGATTTTTAAAATGTAGTATTAAATAATTATTTGTATTATATATGCATTTTTAAAAGAAAGGGTAAATAGGAGCTGCAGATAAAGATGGACATTTCAGTTTGGAAGGGGCCCAGTTTGAAAACGAAACATGGCAGCACAGCTGCGGTTCAAAATCGGGATCCAGCCTCCGAATTGAAATCAGCCACTGACTTACCTTCATTTGGGTAGCACGGGTGAAACTCCAATCAGGAAGAAGCCCCCGATGAATAATCTTTCCTCCACCCTGGTGCTGGCCTGTCAGACAGGGAGGTGGGATTATATATGTCCTTGCACAGCTCCTGATTGGCCAACACCAGGAAGAAGGAAAGATGATGTGTTGGAGGCTTCTTCCTGATTGGAGTTTCATCTGTGCAACTCGCACGAAGGTAAATCCGTGGCTGATTTCATTCTGGAGGCTGGATCCTGGTTCAGAACTGCAGCTGTGCTGCAATGTTTCGTTTTTGCAACGGGACTCCTTCTGAAATGAAACACCCATCTCTAGCTGCTGACAAGAGCAAGACTGTAATTTCTCAGTGTTTTTTTTTAAAGCAGGATGATAGCCAGAAGTTTAGCCTTTTCTTTCCCCACTTGGATCCTGATTCAAGTTCAGGACTGTGATAATATGGGTGGAAAAGTTGTTGATGCCATTGAGAATTTCCATCCTAATGCAAGGAGCAGTTTCAGATGACTTTTGTAGACAGAGGAAAGCAGAAGGGAGCTTGAGGATTCAAGCTGTGCTGTCTGTGTTTTCCATTTGTGCTTTAAATAGAAGGCACCCACTCATCCCTGCTTTGCACATGACTAGGGCAGACTCACAATGAAAACATGGGTTTGATACGATCCCAGACAAGTTGGATTTTACGAAGGAGCAGCAATTTCAGTTATAGTTTATAGAGAGCAATTTCGCTGAGAGCAATTTTGCAACTACAGCCATAATATCTTCGGCAAATGATGAAAATTAGAATGATCGTAAGGAGTGCATTCCTCTCCCCACTAACTTTGGTTCTTGATTATTCTTACTCCATTTTTGCTTTGGTTCACAATGAAAACATGGGTTTTTCTCTTATAATATGCCCAAACTACGACAGCCTCAGTTTTGTCATTTTTACTGTTAGAGAAAGTTTGGGCTTGATTTGGTTTAGGACTCACTTTGTTTTCTTTCCAGCAATCCATGGGCTCAGCAAAGCTCTCATCTAGTACCACCTTTCAAAGGAATCATTCCTCTCCGTTGGCTTTCTTTACTGCCCAGATTTCTCATCTGTACATAGTAACTGGAAATACAAGAGTGTAGAAGATATTAGCTTTGCTTTCCAGTGAGACATTTGTACACATGTTGAGGAGCCGTGTAGCCATCACAAAAACCAAATACAAAAGTGGAACAGGTTTTACCTTTAGGCTACTAGAAAAATAACAAAAACGTTGCTAATATTTCAGGGGAGAAACCCCCTTCCTCAGAGCAGTACCAATAGGTTATAACATGGCAAAAGAGGGATTTGCCAGGAGTTATTTCTTAGATGTAAGGTCCTTGGCAAGATGGGAAAAAAGCCAGGCAGTTTGTTGAGGCTCAGAGCTTGGATGTTCCTAGGCTGCATCCGGAGTGAAGGGAGGTAGGTGTTTTTATTGCCCCAGTCCTTCCACAGACATCTGTACACATGCTCTTTTCTGGTTTCTCCATTACTGTCTTTCCAAGTCTCTGTCTTCTGATTTCTTGGCTGCACTCTCTGTTTGGATTGGTGATGGGACCAAGATATTCCTTAGTAGGTAACTGTTAATGCAAGCATCGCAGGATTGCCTTTTGTTAAGGAAGAAAGTGTATTGTGGTATTTTAACTCAAAACAAGCATAAGATTACTGAGGACAATCTTGGGAACATAAGTAGTATAATCATTCCCATTTCTCTCTGTGTTGTAACAAAGGACAACATCATTAGTAATGTGTTAGTGCTGTGATACAAATGGAAAAGAAAAATAAGCCTATTTAAATAACTTATTAGTTTCTTTCCTGGCAGCCGTGGAAAAACAGGGGCAGGAAGCCTGAGTACTGTGAGTCATGACAGCTAGAGGTTGTAGAAACACTGCAGCATGGGAGGTCATTTACAGGGCAGAGGAAGAATCTGGGTTGTGTAGCCTGTTGCAAAGCAGTTGGATCAGAAATCACAGGGTGGCATTTTTCTGATATTGATATCAAAAGCAGTAATTTTGGCTGCTTCTGTTTAGTGTATTTTTAATCTGGTTATTGTAGATACACAAGAGCAGCCATTCTCAACGGGACCATACAGCCCCCTGGGAGCCTTGGCACATTTGAAAGGGGGGCACAGTCAGGAAATAGTCCTTCACACACCACTTTATAAGGGTTGTTACTCAACTTATACTATCCTGATTAGGTCTGTATTTATTTCATATCGTGTTTATGGCCATGGCCAAGGTTCCTCCAGCTACCTTTGTGCTGCCCCATCTGAAGCCACCATTTTTGTTTTGGTCTCAATGGAACCTGGTTGGGGGTGGGGTTGTGTGCATATATGCATTGTGCATGTGTGCAACTGCAAATAGCCCTGCACAGTGGGACCAAACATTAGAGGGCATGTTGGCTCTGCCCAAAACTAAGACTGTGAATGGATGAGCTAGATCTTGAATGGGTCTCATTTTGGTTGTGGATGCTGTAAGTAATCTCTGCAATGTTTCCTCTTTGGTGAATGGAAACAAATTACTATTACAGTGTTGTCCAAAAAGTGGACAGCAAAGCAAGAGTGACTGACTGATTGATTGAAATGCACCTTTCTCCTCACAGGGGACCCAAGAAATTTAAGAACAGCATAAACATCATATTTAAACAAACATTAAGATTAAAAGAATAAAGCAGAAAACAATCAAAAGGCTTCCAAAAACCAGGAAGTTAAAAGCCAGGACACGAGGGAAGGGGGCATCCTGGCCTCTTGGGGGCAGTGCATTCCAACACCGGAGAACACCTGCTGAGAAGGCCCTCTCTCGTGCCCTCACCAAACAGGCTCAGAAAGCTTGTGGCACCAAAATAAGGGCCTCTCCAGAAGAATTTAAAAGCTGAGAAGGCTTATATGGCATGATATGATCCTTCAAATAGCCTGCTGGACCCCAAGCCATACAAAATGGTTTGGGAAAGCATTCCAATTAAAAAAAAAATTAAATGCTACGGGTTTTTCATAAAATATATTTTGAAACTACTTGGTGTTATTTAATTTGGTTAATTAGAATCTAATGTTAGTCATGTGTGTTGGTGACTAGAATCATATTTACTGGATGTTTCCTGTACTGGTAAAATGTTGCAGGTGGATCGTCAATAAGACATAGTTTGCCCATATATATTTTTGAGTTTTTCAGTAGTGCTGGAAAGCCCAAATAACTCCACATTGGCATTTTATCACAGTCTAGGAAAGGCAGTACATTGGGACCCTCCCCCCCAACTGTGGAGTTAGTATCTACGATTCATTTGTATGCTGCCTGAAAATACTAAAACAAAAAACCCTTCAGACACACATATTTTATATGTACTTCCAGGGTATATTTACCAGACCTGGCTGCTAGAAAGAGATAGAGACCATGTGATGTACAGAATAGTATTCGCTCTATGCCCACATTTTTCTGCATTTGCCAGGGAAGGCTTTGAACTGATTGCTCACTGGTAGAGATGGGCACGACTCAGAAAATTTTTTTGTTTTCATTTTTGTTTTCGTCTAGGGGTCCGTTTCGTTTCGTTTCCGTTTTCGTGAGCTAATTTTCAAAATTTTTCGTTTTCGTTTCGTTACGTAACGAAAACGAAAAATGAAAAACGAAAACAAAAACGAAAATTTTTTCGTTTCTTCCCATTTAGCTCCATTAAGTGCTTTTCCAGTAACGAAAAACGGAAAACGGCTCAAAATTAGTCATTTCGTTTCCGTTTTTGTTCCATTTTTGAACCGTTTTTCGTTTTTCGTTTGTTACGTAACAAAAACAAAAAACGAAACCGGAAACGAAAATTTCGCTAAGTCGTGCCCATCTCTACTCACTGGTAATGTGGTCCTAGTCCTACTGTAGTTGACAAATCAGCTGAAAATAAAAACAAGGTTTCAGGAACACTTTGGCCACTTGAACCTCCAGTCACAAAGCTGTGTCCAGGAGCACACTCAAGCTGCACACTTATTCCATTATTCTGTAGTGTGTGTACAAAGAAGTAAAATAAAGTTAAAAGAACAACAAGAAGCTGAAGCAATGCAGAAAAGTGCAAAGGAGACAACCCATGGCTGAAGCTTGGCAATCGCATTTAGAGACTTAGTCAGGGGTCCTCAACCTAAGGCTCCGGGGCCAGATGCGGCCCTCCAAGGTCCTGAATCCAGCCCCCGGGACCAAATGCAACCCCCCCACCTACCCCTTGCTTTGCGAGCAAGCCAGCCTCCACAGCTGCTTCTATTGCTGAGGCAGTTCAAAGCAGTGGGCCATGTTGCTTCTCCCACTCCCCCAACTACCGTCCAGATGATCAGCATGCTGGCTAGTGGGACATTCAAAGTGGGAGGGCTACAGCAAGGTCCCCCACTCCCCCAGCCCACCGCCCAGATGGTCAGGGCGCCGGGTGCAGCTGAGCGGGGCAATTTAAAACAGGCGGGCTGCGGCAAGGTCTCCCACTCCCTCCATGGCCCTGAGGCCCCACCCCTGTTTCTCCTCCACCCTGCCCACCTGCCTTCCTTGTGTGGCTGCCGCCTGTGTTATTGTAGTTGTGAGGAATGAAGGGGGCAGGCGGAGGCAGCACCAGCCAGCCTGCCAAGCCAGAGCAGCCATGGCAGTGGACTGCTGGAGGGATGGACAGCAGGCGACCGAGGGGGAAACAGAGGCTGTCCTTGGTTGGTGATGGGCTGGCTGGCGAGCCAAGAGAGCACTGCAGCCTGGCTGGACTTGGCCAGTGAGCGGGCTGCAGGTGGCTTTGGGCATGCCTTCCTGCCTCCCCTCCCTCCTTCCCAGCCCTTGCTCCAGCCCTCCCTCACTTGCAGCACACCAAGTCGGGCCGGGCCGGGCCAGGCCAAGAGAGGAGGCAGTTTTCCCTCTGGGGAGCAGCGAGGGCGTGGTGGCCAGGGCGTATGGCTGGATCCATGTGCAGTGGTGCCAGCTTTGCTGCCCTTGCCATGGGTGCTGCTCCTCATCCTGAGTGGCCATCTAAAAGGTGATGAGGGGACTGAGTTTGCCTGGGCTGCTGCCTCCTTCCCGACGCAATGAAGGAAGGAAGGAGAGCTGCTCCAGCCAGTGCAACTGTAGACGGAGGAGGAAGAGGTGCTGCAGAGGGATCCCAGCGGTGGCACCTCAGGGTGGTGATCTGAAGCAGGAGGAGTTGCTGGGGCCGTGGAGACAGAATGATCATGGGCCAATTGTGTGGGGGGGGGGCTCTGCCCACTTGTCCCTCCCTCCCCCTTTTTCCATGTCAGACTGTGGTCCGGCCCCCAGTGGTGTCTGGGGCATGGTGGACCGGCCCACTGTTTGAATATGTTGAGGACCCCTGGGCTTAGTAGTTAAGTGTGCTTCTCCGGACCAAGATTCCACCATGACTATGAGCTTTGAAATTATATTTCTTACCAAAACAATGTACCAGTGGACATTGCTGGTAAACTTTAGACTCATCCAAAAAAGCAGTTCTTCAATTCTCTGGTGAGGTCCCAAGGTTCAAAAAGTCTTTTCTGTCCTCTCCCTGGTTTAGGCCACAGGCTGTTGCTTGTGCAGTATAAATTGCTAGAGTGAAGTATGCCATCACAGAGGTCAGACTGATTTTCTTGGTCAAGCTGGGGGGTTAGTATACAGGAGAGCTGTCCCCAAACAGCAAGATAGCCCTGTATTGTTCAGTTAAAGATCTAATGTTCAATTAAAAGGGGAAAAGAGGCCAACTTTGGTAAATTTCAAGAGATCTAATGTTCAATTAAAAGGGGAAAAGAGGCCAACTTTGGTAAATTTCAAGAGATGGGCATGAAATGATTTTTTTATTCATTTTGTTATTTGTTATTCATTTTGTTACGTAACAAAACTTAATGAACCACCCCCTCAAAGGACAGCGAAATGAAATGAAACAAAAAATTTGATTTTGTTCATTTCATTTTTCGTCCCCTTCCCCCAAGACACTGACCAGCTCCCACGGAGGGGGTTTCCAAAGCAGCAGGGCTGATCAGCTGTAGTGCGCCCAGTGCTTGTTTATAAAAAAGTGCCCTCAGCCAGCCCGTGCTACAGCTGATAGGCGATTGGGGATCAGCCAAAAAAAAAATCCCGCCTTTCCCCCCACCCAGTCGGCTGAGCCCCAAGTGCCAATCAGCTGTAGCATGGGCTTGGTGCTGGCAAAAAAAGTTTAAAATAGCTCCTTTTCCCCACCCAATGGCGCTGCAGGAAAAAAATAATTTTTTTTTTTAAAAAAACACCGACCAGCCCACAGGTCAGCTGGTTGGCGCTAGAGGGGGAAAATAAAAAATAAAATAAAATAAAAGTGCTGACCAGCCAGGGAGCCAGCTGGTCGGCGCTGGAAGGGGGGAATAATTTTTTTTTAAATGACCAGCCCGCAGGCAAGCTGGTCGGCCCTAGAGGGGGAAAATAAAAAAATTTAAAAAGCGCCAACCAGCCCGGGATCCAGCTGGTCAGCACTGGTGGGGGGGGATAAAAATAAAAATAAAAATTTTAAAAGGACTGACCAGCCCTGGACCCAGCTGGTCAGTGCTAGGTGGAAAATAAATAAATAAATAAATAAATAAATAAATAAATAAATAAATAAA